>CM018032.1:29067750-29602750 GCA_008638375.1 Nyssa sinensis
AGTTTTATCCACTAAAGCTCCTCCACTAGCAGCATCAACCATGCTCCTATCAGTGGGTAGAAGGCCCTCATAGAAATATTGGATAAAAAGCTGCTCACTAGTTTGATGATGGGGGCAACTTGCACATAATTTCTTGAAAAGTTCCCAATATTCATGTAGGGACTCTCCGTTGTGCTGCCTTACACCAAAAATTTCTTTTTGAATGTTGGCCGCCCTTTAAGCTAGGAAATATTTCTCCAAAAACAACCTTTTCATCTCGTTCCATGTGGTAATACTTCCGGAGGATAGATAATAGAGCCAATCCTTAGCCAAATCCTTCAAAGAAAATGGAAAGACTCTTAATTTAATTTACTCTTCAATCACCCCCATGGGTCTCATTGTCACGCCTCGAATTTCCACAAATCTGAGGAGTGAGTGAAATGAAATAAGAAAAGTACATGAAAGGTTATAATGTGAATTTAATTGCTCATTCATTCATTTCCCCACGTTCTCCCCAAAATTAGAAGTGAAATTTTTTTAACTAGGCCCACCTAAGATGAGTCCCAAATAGTAGTCAAACACCTCCCCCAACTAGAGGTTAAGGTAGTCCAAGTAGTGTCCAAAAATGGTCTCTAAAATAGTCCCAAAATGTCTCTAAAAAGGCCTTGGAATGATTACCCAAATGGGCCCCAAAATGTCCTAAGACATGGTCCAAGAATGGATCAAAAGTCTACCAAAATATGCCTAAGGAAGTGGCCAAACATTGTCCCAAAAAGGTTGCCAAAAAATAGCCCAAAAAGGGTGGCCAAACATGGCCCAAAGGTTGGCCAAACATGCCCAAAAGGGTGCCCAAACATGTTCCAAAAAGGTACCCAAACATGACTCAAAAAAGTAGCCAAAGGGCCAGGTGTCAGGGGGTGTTAGGGGCTAGGCGCCATGTCACGACAAGGCAGCAGCAGGGTGTGCGGCGCGCAGGCGCGAGCGCGAGGAGCGCGTAAGGGGGCTGTCACGGGCGAGGCAGGCAGGCAGGCGTGGGCACGGCGCATGGGCCCGTGGCACGCGGGCGGCGCACAGGTGCACTTGCGCGGGGGCGTGGGCGCGGCTGGGGCTTGGCCTGGGCTGCTGCTACTGGTTACTATAGCTACTATTCATTGCTATAGTAAACCAGTAGCTAAAATGCTACAATAACCAATTTTTCCAAGTTTGGCCAAAAATCTTGATTTTGATATTTTGCTACCCATTTCAATTTATTTCATCACCAAACTTGGTGTAGGACTCTATAACATGTAAAATGACCATTTTACCTTTTTTCTTTTATTTTTTGACTTCAAGTAAGTTTTGTCCAATTCGTCCCAAGTTTCCTCCTATACCCTTATTTTCATTTCCTTACATTTCTTCCTTCTTCTTAAGTCCTTTAATCCCCTACTTAGAAAGTATTGACATGCTCTCCCGCTCCACTCATTCTAGTTACTATGTTTTGAAAACATTTTACCATAGTTCTCTTTGTTTTCTAAGCATTTTCTACCCAATATTTTGCAAAAATCCATACATATAAGCATGTGTACATCCCATCTTCACTCAATGGCCACAACCTCACACAACTTTAATATACATCATCTAATTATACAATTCTTCACACATACACATATACTTTAGAATTTAAAACATCACATTCTCACTTTCATTACAATTATAGGGCCTTGCCCACTGTGTTCACACTACACAAGACTATTACAAATTCATTTCATAAGTCTTAGGGTTTATGCCCTCATACAACTCAAACTATGCCCAAAAGGCCAAAAATCCTCCATGGTCCATGTCTCCTTTGTTCTTCAAGACTCCATCAAGTCTCAAACACTAGGAGCGTCATCTATAATATGATATCCCACAAATGGGTCAGCTCAACTACTAGTATGACAAAATGCTAATGCAAGGAACAAAATTAAGGTTTTGCATGTGCAAGTGTACATTTATATCTACATGCCTTCCAAATCATCCATACAATGCAATGGCAATGTGCGTAATGCACCTATGAAAACTCTATGCCACACCTATGTCTCGGTTTCATGGATCGCTCTTGATGGTTAATCGAGTACCACACCTATTTCACGGATCGCTCCCGTTGGGTCAATCAGGCACCAATGCAATGACCAATTTTGGGTTTTTCACCACAGGATCTACACCCTCATAATGCATAACACCAAGTGCTCAACCCACACTATGTTTTCAAAGAATTCACCATATGCCAATATGCTTTGATTTCACTATGCAATAATGCAATCTTAATGAAGTATTCCATCAAACACAAGGTACATGCCTTAAACAATGCAATATACTTAAAGCAACCATAACTTTTACATCACAAGACTTTGCCTAATATGTAATCCCATCAATTTCACATATAACACATTACATATTTACAACCTTGACAATTTCTCAAAGATCATAAAATACAAAAAGCACCAACACATGAAATAAATTATAACTCTCAAACCACAAGAATTTCCCTACATGAACCTAAGCTAAAATACAATGAATCAAACATACAAACAAGTTACATGTTCATCACTTTGACAAATTCTCAAAGATTACAAAAATGCCTAAAGTACCAACACTTTGAATAAATCATAACTTTCCAACCATAAGAGTTTCTCTACATGAACATAAGCTAGAATACAATGAATTAAACA
The DNA here is from genome assembly GCA_008638375.1 of Nyssa sinensis. Lineage (NCBI taxonomy): Eukaryota > Viridiplantae > Streptophyta > Magnoliopsida > Cornales > Nyssaceae > Nyssa > Nyssa sinensis. Next base: position 29,070,420 of record CM018032.1, read on the forward strand.
TATAGTCATGGTTCATGTTTATCACTTTGCCAAATTCTCAAAGAATAACAAAGAACACACAAGTACATAAACGATCAAATTTAGGTTTTTCAAAGCAACTATATCCTAAGTGATTTTCTAACATCAAATAAATATATGAATCATTTAATCAACATATAAATCACTTCTAAACTTAATCTTATTCCTTACGAAGCAAAATATCATACCTAGAATGATTTTTCTCAAACCGAGGAAGTTGTGTTCGCTGTGCAGCAGAACCGATTGGTGAGAATATAGGTCTTGATGAGAGGAACAACTTCCTAAAAGGAAGCCTTGCAAGAATCTTGGCCTAGGAGTATGTTTTGGTAGCTTGAAGCTTGGAGAACCTAGGGTTTTTTCTCACTTGTTCTCCATGAACGTGCTCTGCTCTGAATCTCAAACTAAACTATGAAAAAAATACACTAAGGGGCTGTATTTATAGTGGAGAGGCAAAGGTGCAAAATGACCCTTTTGCCCTTAATGAATCCGGGACCCCGTTACACTACAACTCGTCCCGAAACGCCTCAATTCGATATTTTGTTTTAGCCAAAGTTCTTAAAATCATTTTAAATGAAAAATTTCAAAAAAAAAAAAATTTTCCTGTGACCGGGTTTGGCCGGTTCCACCCGGGCCACCCAGATGCCCTTTTGGTCCAATTTTTGAAACTATGTCCGAATAGGCTCGAATTTTTACAGGAGGTGTATTTTAACATTCTAAGCATATTTCTCTTCTATGGAATACTCAAAATATGCTTTTAAATTTGACTTATACCTAAATGATGCATGTTTAACGCCCTACTAGCAAACGGTGCATGAATAACACCCTACCAGCAAAACAAAAAATTTACCCTCATTTTTCAGATCTCTACACACATACTCGTGCATACTACATGAAACTCCTTTAAATGTTTGTGAGGATCTTCACCTACAAGGCCATGAAAAGTGGGTAAGAGATGTATTAGTCCGAATTTTAATTCAAAAGTAGTAGTAGCATCTAAAGTAGGGAACGTTATGCATAGGGGTTGTTGATTCAAATCAAGGGTGGCAAGCTCTTTCAAAGTTTGATTTTCAGCCATGGCTTCCTCCTTAACCTGCACAAAGTTTCTCTATTTCTAGATCACACTGCAAATCACCGTGATTAGAAGATCGAGTTACAATAATGAACAATCAAGGAGAAATCTAGAAAACTATATAAAATAAAATAAAAAAAATAAAAATAAAATAAATGAAAATAAAAATAATAAAATAAAATAAATTAAAAAATTTCTACGCTAAATTTTTATTTATTTTTTAATAGAACACAGTAATTTATTTATCAATAAGTTCGGATATGATGACCAAATTTATTAGCTAGATCAACTGGCTAATAGACAAACTCTACCAAGACCAACTTACTGTTACTACATACATTACATCCACCAAGGACATGAATGTCACATCCCGCACCCCACCCTACGCGGATGCCGAAGATATGATGCCAGTTAGCCGCCTTGCCGGTTTTACCACCGATAATGCGACCAACCAAAGGCAAATTTCTGAACTTTACCATGAATTGCATTCCAAATGTAGGGTCAGAGCAACGGAATTTAAAACTATTTTTATTTCGGGAATGCAACTCATCTATATACCACATACGTATGTACCACGGAGCAAGTCTATAATCAAACATATATAACTCTAATCACAGAGCACATCTATAACAGATATATAACACATAGCATATCAAATTTCTCTAGAGTACCATTACCATGAACCATGTCCCTACATATCTATTGTACATGAACAAAGTCAACTATATCATCACACTCACCTGAATAGCTAGAGTCAATCCATCAGAACCCAAGTCTCCACATTTTATTGCCATCAGATCCTCACTTGAGAATGCCTTTCAGTCTACACGTATCATGTCCTCGTGCTTTCTAATCCAATGGAGTTATATCTTGAAAAATGTTAAATAAATGGAATGAGCTTAAATAAGCTCTGTGAGTAACATATGTTCCTGCCATGGGTTTCAAAACCAGTTCATATATATATATATATATATATATATATATGCGTGCTCTAATGCAGCTCAGATAGAACAATGCAACTCAAATAGAACAGATACAACTCAAAAATATCAGAACAAAACAGAACAGATCAGACAGATCAGAACAGAACGGATCAGAACGGAGTGCTTGAACTTTCCCCGACGATGTGGGATGCCGCACAAGATAATACGTCAGCCACCCACCCCCACACATGGAGGGCCCGCGTCCCCGCAACACACTTCCGATTGGGGTCAGCATCAGAGCGGAACAAATAGGATTAAGCAGATGTTGAGTTCTGGGCGTCCCACAGAGCCAGCCATCCATCCACTGATATACTCAATCTCGTGGTGGGCCCAAGACTCAACATAACAAGATAAACACGAATCAAACTCCAATAGCGTAGACAAGTTAGAACAACAGACTCCAACAAAATCAGAACAGGAGAGATCAAGAAGCAAGATAGAATCATGCTACATGTAGTGCAGTGTGAAACATATGCATTGAAACAGTACAGTGTATAAAATAGTTTCGCATATAAAGCAGTACAATATACAAAAAATATACACCAAGTCAGGAGTCCGAGTTACTCACAAACTTATGCTTATCTCCATTCATAGATATCCTCCAGATATGTTGTTAGCTATGACCAAACATATCCTGAATAATCATCATCAACTATAAACAAATCAGAATTTAACCATTTATATATTATTTATCATCTTAGGCGTCTATCGGATCATCTAAGATAGTCTAATGACCTATTACCCTCTCACTGGGTTTCAACTGAGACTATTATATTTCTTAATTAAGCTTAGTAGCTATCAAGGTTATAATATAAGTCATTTGGACTCTATCATTATCTATCACACTTATTTAATCTTTATGCGAGGCATTATAATTTTGCTAGGCACAAAACTAAATTTATCATTATTGACTATTAACCCCAAAATCATAAAAGATGTCACATTTGTTAAGGATCATGGCAAGCTGCAATTTAGCATCTTATTGTCAAATATTGGATTAGCATAGGAGCAGAGATATAGAAGAAACAATCACCTGATGTTAGTACCATTGGATTCATTTGGCAATCCTGGAATCAGAACTCTTGTTACTGGTTTCCCTCTTCCTGTAACATTTTTTCATCCCGGACATCTTTTGGTCTCTTTTCATGGCTTTCGTGATCCTCCTTTGCAGCATCAACCTCTACCATATTGAGATTATCACTGATCTGCTCTTGTTGCAACTGCAGCAATCTTGTAACTCTGTTTTCAATACCCCCTATTTATCGAGCAACTGTCTTACTCCTTGCTGTTGTACGCTGCTGTTGCAGCTCTTTCCTTGCTGCTGCAATTCATCCATGGAAGCACAAGTAGTAATGCTTCCCAACAGATTACAGAGGATTTCACTATTACATCCATCCAAATTCAGCTTTTTCCCATTCTTCATCTTGTGGTCACCTGAGTTACCAACGCACAACCTGCTGCCAAATCATCTTTGCAATCATTGAGAATCAGTGCTAATTCTTGCACTTCCTGTCCATGGTCAATCGCAAAACCTATGTTGCCGCACCCCTTGCGTTACCAACATCACCCCTTTTCATCTCCCAAGACGAATTGCTACTTGGGGAAGAATCAAGAACTGCCTTATATGTAGGATTCAACATGGCAATTGCAGCCAACACACCAACAGGTTCGCCAATAATGAAGAAACTCTGGGGCTTAGTTCCAGCCTTGACCTCACACTCAAATTGGATAATCGAATTACTACATACATTCCTCACCGTGCCATCATAACAGATAACAACATCCCGAAAGATGGCCATTAAGTTTTTGAATAAAGTTCCACGCTCAGTCAACCCTCTAGATGAATGGACAATAACTTCTCTGCTTGAAACTGAGTGAGCCATCTCCACACGAACAAGAGACCTAATACCCAAACTGATTGAAGCAACCAACGTGATTTACTTAAATTATCTTCCTTTTGAGATAACAGAGTGGCAAGCACCACTGTTCATACTTTCAATTCAACCGATACTACTACTGCTCCTCCATAAGCAGAGGTAGAGACAGATCCACCATAATTCATCCTTACCAGCGCAGAGCTAATGTTCTACACCCTTCAAAGTCAGATTTGGGATGGCCCATTTCTCATCCTGCTCAGGTTCCACCCAAATTAGAACAACATTCCCACAGTAATCGTTATCCTCAACGATGGCAAAGTTCCAATCAAACGCACCTGAGTCCGAGATCGTCTATAATAGACTCTATTCACCCTCTCATCATCTACTGCCGTGGCTTCCTCTGCACGTTCGTCCCTCTCCAAATTTTTCTGCACTTCCCTCAATTTCTGCTGCGCAACCCCTTTTTTATATGCCGCACCGCCACAAGAGACCCAACCCAACTGTAACTCTTCCAACCAGCTTGTAACATCCACGACATCCCTATTCGAATCAGATTACGGTGCAAATTCTTCCCAAATCAGCAGCTCTAATTAATGCAATCAAATTCAAAACCCATAGCCTCAATTCTAACTACAACCCAACAAATTATACAACTAAAACTCCAAACACAAACACGACTGGATTATTAAATCTGACCTGCTCAATTCACCCCAAGTTCAGCTCCATCCACGCCAATACAACCGTGCCATCATTTTCTGTCGACCATCGCAAAACCCATCTGCCATCGATCAAAACAGGGGATTTCGCCAACTGTCGCTTCTGTCGATTTCATGGTACCCGAATTGATTCGAATCACCTTCTCGCAACCCAAAACGGAAGAGATAGTGACAGAACTTGTCTTCTCTCCCCGCTGCTGTTTCTGTTGGAGCATTGCAGCCGCTACTCTCCTTCTTTCCTTTGCACCGCTACACAAACTCACCCACATATATAAATATATACACATAACTGCTGCACCTACATACACCCACACATATACATGCACATATATTTATCTACTGCAGCATCAATCTCTCTCTCTCTCTCTCTTTGTCTCATTTTTTTTTTCCAAACCGAGATACGCACATACACACACACACACACATATATATATATGCATACATATATCCCCTGCTGCACCGCTTGCGGCAGCACCGTCATCGCCCCTCTCGGTTCTTCTCACTTCTTCTCCAGTCGTCTAGACCCTTCCTTCATTCAATCAGTTCATATATCTATATATATATATATATATATATTGGCCTTAGGTTCCAGCAGCTTCGGCTGCTTTTATTTTCTCTCTCCTTCTTTCCAATTTTTTTTCTACAGATCTCTCGAAGTTTCAATTTCACTGCCTCTGGTAGCTTCCACATGAGACACATATATATAATATGTTTCTTTGGTCAAAACAGTGCGGTTGTTCCTGTTTTCTTCCACTATTTCCAGCTTCTTCAAGAAACTTCTACTGCCTAACAACTTTATATATATATATATATTCTAGAATCTGCCATTCTCTCTTTATTATTTTAATATATAAAATATACTTCTATATATTTTATATTTATTCTTAGAGTCCTTATCTTTGATTATTTATTATGTAATATATAATTTCCACATATTTTATATATAATTGTATAGTTAGTGTACATAATGTATCATATACATATAAGTATCTTTTTCGGTAAATATTATCATATTTACTATTTCCATTCCAAAAATATTAATTTATAGAATGACTGACCAATTTAGCATAAAATCGGGGCTCGATGTCATTATTATTTATTTTATCAGTTTTAGTCTTCTATAAGAAATGGAAGTGCGTAGTGGATTATGTATACATAGTTGTATACTATCCTTGGATATTCATTATAGTATTTCCTTGCATTGTTATACCGTTGCTTCTTATCTTTTATCACCTTTGATGCTTATCCTTGTATAGGTAGTGTTGATTAGCATATGATATTTGTTGCGTGCTTATGTGCATCTTGGACTATAGGATTGCCCACATTAGGCTTGCGTTGGTTTTGAAATTTTGTATGCTTGTGTGTTTTGGGAAACCCAACTGAGCTTTATGGCTCACCCTTGTTGTTCATGGGAATGGCACATACTAGACTAGTAGATGACAGTTGTTGCAGCAGTACGAGATGAACGGAAACCATAGCATGGTTTAGTTTTATCTTAATGTATTTTATTTGATTTGTATTTATAAAAAGTGCATGTACCCTTCATTGATCACATTGTATATGTTGGACTAGTGGAGTCAGCTCTTGAATAGTTACCTTGTGAAACATTGTTGATGTCTAGTTTTTATACAGTTGCAACTGATAGTAATCAATTTCAGTCAATCCCTTTATAGGACTTGGACAAGTATAACAAGAGGACGAGATGAATCAACTAAAGTAAAATGATTTCAAAAACTAATCCTTTAAAAAAATAGACTATTTGTAATACAATTGACTAAATTAATTAGTCTGTTCACCTTCCCTTTTGTGTTCAGATGACCCTCTTGTTAGACCTTTCAAGTTAGGGTCGTGCCAATCAGTGTGTGATATTGTGAGGTTGAATTGAGGTTTTTACAATTTACCCAGGACTGGTGTGAGCCATGTGGCCACACAGTCTCATACGGGATATAGATAATTATAAAAATCCTAATGACTAAATTTGGAGAAATGGAGAGCATATTTGGAATTAGCATGTCAAAATTAGCTATGCCAATTTTGGTGCGATTCCAAGACAGTTTATTTTCGGGCACGTGTGCATGCAAATTTGGCCAACTAGCTACGCGGCACATTAGAGAGCATGCAAAGCTTCCACCAGAAGCCTGGTAGATACTTTTTAGATTGGATAACTATCTTCATTTGATTGGCTAGTAGAGGATCCAATGTAACACCCTGACCTGAATATGGGATCATCGAGTCGTGGGAAACAAATTAGTAATCGACGTCTTAAGTAATGAGATCGGTTTCAACCCCAACACACGGACTTTTAAGAAATAGTCCTGAAAAGTTAGGACGACTGTACATCACTTTCGTTACAATCACCAACCTGTCGGTTCCGTAGAAATTGTGCGCCGACCCTTAGTACGAGACCATGGCACATTTTACAAGGTTACGGGGAATTAGTATAGAAATATCTACCCTTAAGGAAATAATTAATTAATTTAAAGTAATTAATTAATTATTTATGTATGAAATTAATTATTAACTAGAATAAATAAAAAATACACACACTAGAAGTGTATTGTGTGTGTATACATGTGATCAAGTATGTATACATATGTGCATGTTGTAAACATGCATGTATGTGTATTAATATATATATATATAAGTATGTATGTATGTATGTATGTATGTATGTGTAGATATTTAAAGTGTGTGCAGCATAGTGAGACTGTGGGTGGGTGTCGGATGTGAGAGATATATTATATATATATATATATATATATATATATATACAAAGCCAAAACAAAACACACACACCCGGCCACTTTATTGGCCTGCTGTCACGACCCGAAACCCACCCTAAGCGGATTACCGGATCGCGATCGCCGCCCCGAGACCCGAGGGCCCTGAGACAAGGCTCGCATATGCAGCGGTATCGAATAGATGTGCAACATACATTTTGCGGAAGCGTGAAAAACTTTTTCTTTTCTTTTATCATTTTTAAATTATGCACATCCGTTCGGTACTGCCGCTCCATACATAGCATACATGGTTACACATTCAGAGTATAACTAAAAACTTAAAGACTTCATACATTCATACCATACATATTCGATTGCCCAGAGGGCTTATTACATGTCCTTACTATGTCTACTAATACAAAAGTACTATTAGAGTTTACAGACTTATCAAAAGAGACTATTTAACCATGTCTTCCCAAAATCAGCAGATTCGTCATCGTCGTCCTTAAATCAAAACTGCTGCTAATTACCTGAAAGGGGGGTCCGAACAAAGTCCGGGTAAGCTAATCTAAGCTTGTGAGCAATACCAGTATTCGTCATGGGGTTTTCAATTAGCAGTGGTTTAGTACATAAGAGTTTGTAAAAATAGTCACCGCCAATTGTTCGTATAATTGAATACAGAATATATGCATTCCTTAAAACATGTAGCCTTGAAATATTTAAAACATTCAAGCTAAACTTATACATATGAACTTTAAAACGTATAACATATCATGTATTTCTTAAACAGAGTATATAAAACTCAAACATATGCATATTGAAAATGAGAGTAAAAACATGCTTTCATTTTCAAATCATTTGTCATCTTATCACTTCCATTAGTGGAATCCATTTCGAACCGGAGTCCCATATTACTTATCTATGGAGATATCTCATCTGCCTGAGGGATTAGATCCTGCTACCGGGCATTTTACAGGGCAATTGAGTTCCGTAAAACCCAAAATCCTGCCTATTTTACAGGGCAACTGAAAACTCAGAATCCTGTCTAAGTGCTTATGCACCATTCATCTTATAAAACATTTATCATGTGACTTGTCTCATAGATACTTTTCATAAATTCGTAATAAACATTCGTATACTTGAAATAAGCAAATTCAAAATATTTAACAATAATTGTATTTTAACTAGACATGCTAAAAAAATATTTGAAGGAAAAACTGTTGCAGAACCCAATCACTAAGCATGTCACAATGAATTTCTAAAACAGAACAATTAAAAACTGAATCATGTAAATACTGAATTTGAAACTTCAAATACTTCATATCTTATACTTAAAACCCTTTTTTAAATCATGGGGTCAAATCTCCAATTCAAACACAGGGTTACTCACCTTGTACTTCTAGTCCTGCTCTATTTGGGCGCTTTCCCCCTGGCTTCCTTTAACCTTTGAAGCCATTCTTGCAACGTTTCCGTATCCTCCCGTTTCTTAAGCTGTTTCGCGGCTAGTTGCTCCTTAGTTATTGTCTTGTAAATAAAGGGGCTAACACAGCACACTTCGTTCGTTTTGGAAATCCGAATGCGATTTTGAATTAGCTGAAGTTGTCTTTCTAGCTGTTCCCGGAAAGCTTGCTGTTTCGGGTCACTTGCCAATTGGGCCCTTGTCATCATAGGAGTGACTTCCCGTTCTTGGCTCATTTTTGTGTTTAGTTAATTATCTGTTTAAAAACACAATTTACCGTGTCAAGAAAAATAGATTTCTACAATGATACTCTTCTGGGAGTTCCATTAACTTTAACTTAAGGTTATTTATTTAACATGTTTACGTGTCGTGTCTTATCGTATTTCATTTCTCGTATTTGCCTCAGTTTAGTTCTTTGGCAACATTTCAGTTTATAGTCATCTAACAGATGTTATTCATCAAATTTTATGTCTTTTCATTTTAGACATTTCTTTAGGTTGAATAGACTCTACCATTGAGTCTGGAGTGTCTAAGAAAGTCGGTTTAGGCTTTTCTAACATTTAATTCAGACTATTTCATGTGAAGGGCAAAAATGGTCATTTTATCGTTTTACGTGTCATATTTTTCTGTACTTCGTTCCGTAACTTGGACTCCATTTTTGAGTCCGGGATGTCAAAGAAAGTCAATTTAGACCTTTTCTGATTTCATTTTGGCTTTAGGGGTACCAGGGGTATTTTGGGTCTTTTTACCCCTTTACGTGTCTTTATTTTTCGGGACCCCGTCTCGTGTCGTGGACCTCACCATTGGACTCAGAAGGTCCAAAATAGTAAGAATACATTAATAACTTGTCAAATTTGGTCAAGGGGTATTTTGGTCATTTACCCCTTACGTGACTTTATTTTTTCGGGCCTCGTCTCGTAAAACGGACCCTACCATTGGCTTCAGAATATCCGAAATAGTAAGGATACACTATTCATTTATTAAATTTGGATTTGTTTGACTTGTTTATGGGGCAGGGGCATTTTGGTCATTTTGACATTTTTTAGGGGTCTCAAATTTTTCGGGACCTCATCTCATGTCGTGGACCTCACCAATGGGCTTAGGGGGCCCAAGATAGTAAGGTTACATATATAACTTGTAATTTTTGGACAACGGGCCATTTCGGAGTAATTAATTTAATTAATTACATTTAATTAAATTAATTTATAACATGTAATATATATATTATTAATGGGGAATAAGGAACAGGTTGAATAGGGTGGCACGCTGGCCAGCGTGTCACCTCCCTCCCCATACATCCCACGTTCGAATCCTGTAAGGCGCAATTGCGCCCTTTTTAATTTTCGGATTTAATTAATTATAATATATATATATATATATATATATCATGTTCGTAATTGGTCACACATATACGCGTGGCCGAGTGGAAAAACACGCGTGGGGCGCGTGAGGTCAGGGGTTCGAACCCCTTCGACCGCAATTTCCTTCCTTTTCTTTTAAAACTTAACATTTATATATATATATATATACATACCTAAGGCCCAAACGACGTCGCCTCATTAATGCGGTGGCAAGCCCCAAGGCTGCCACCTGTCCCGAGTCCACCCACCGTTTTAAACGGTTCGCGAGTCGACTCGGTCGTCTTCCCCAATTCGACCGACCTGTAACCCTAGTTACAGTTTTCATATTTTTCCTATTTCGTGCAGTTTGGATCCATGGATCCTTACTGTTTTTGTCCCAAAATGTTTCTAAGAGATAAACGAGTAGATTGGCATTCGTTTTGGAGTTTAAAACTCCTTCATATGTTCGGTTTTGAAGTGGATAATCCGAACTGTAAAACCTACGGTTCATGCGTATTTCTTAACCACTTTCGATGAGGTTTGGCTTGTTGTGATCCCCTCTTCATGAGGATCTATACCTTGTTCTTAAATATCGAATTAACACAAAGTTTAAAGGGTTGAGTCTTACACCCGTAACCTGCAACTGATTATTTGAGGGTCGATTTTCGTGCTTTTTGGTCGCGGTCACACGTTTTTAGCATGCTTGTAGGGTCTACTAGAGGTCCCTATACACCAAACCAAGTTTGGTTTCCCTCTGATCAGACCTGCTTGAGCAAGGTCCATCCATGGCCGTGGCTTATGGGTCATGCAATCTTAGGTGTTTTTAAGCTAGATTTTCATGCTTGTTCAGGTTTGGATGTGTTCTAAACATCATATATATAAAATGGAAGCTTTAAATCAGTTCATATGTAAAGAAATTCTAGATAGAGAATTTTGACAGTTTTGAACATTCTCACCTTTTTGGTTGGTTTTCCTCCTCTTTCTTGCTCTAATCCTTCTTCTCTTCTCCTCAGTTCTTCTTCTTTTGGTTTCTTAGCAAGAAGAAAGCATGATTTGCATGCTTGGCCTTTATAGAGAAGGTGACCGACTCTTCTCTCTCCTCCAACCTCTCTCTCTCTCTCTCTGATTCATAGCCCTACACTAGACTTCCCATCCCATAAATTCTACTTTTTCTTTTTCAACTTTGCATTTAATTTCCATAAGATATTTATACATATTATATACATATATATACATATACATATATATATACAAGACACACACACACACACTAGCCGACACACACACACACATTCACACTTACTCACCTTTTTACTTTTCATCTTTTTCATATTTCCATATTTCATTCAATTAATATATATATATATACATATATATACATTTAATTAATACATATATATATATATCAAGTCTTATAATTAATTAATTAATGTAATAATTAATTAATTATATACATATGATTTTCTTCCCTCGTAGTACGTGTCATGTGACCCGGTATCCCGGGTCGGGATATTACACCTGCCCCAAAACAGTAAAAACCTGAGCATGGATACTGCCACAAGTTAACTAAGTTGTTGGGGCAAATTAGATTTTTGCAAAAAAATCATCCATACACCCATATACAAATATACCTACTATAAACACACATGCCACACAAAAATCTAAGGACTGAGAGGGAGAGAGAGTTTCTGAGAAGAAGGAGAAAGAAGCAGAAGTGAAGAGGGTCAACAATCTCAAACCAAAAAGGTGAGAATACACAAAACTATCATTTTTCTCTCTCTAAAAATTTACCTACGTATGAACTGTTTTAGTTTTTGATTTTGTATGTATGATGTTTATACTATATTTAGAGATGATCAAGCATTAAATGGGAGCTCAAAAACAGTTTAAAAACGTAAAACCAAGAAGGTAGCCATGGGAGGACCTTGCTTGAAGCAGGTCTGATCCGATGGAAATCAAACCATTTTTGGTGTATAGGGGCTTCAAGTAGAGACCATAAGGGTTCTAATAAACCCAACACGCGACCAAAAAGCCAAAGAAAAGACTATGAAAGCATGAGTTGCAGGTTCGAGTCTTGAATACCCATCTTAAAAATTGACCACCATGCCTATTTTTGAGAATGGGGGTTGAATCCCCATACCTTGAGGGTCACAAAGAACCAAACCATGCTAAAAATAGTGAAGAAATGAGGGTTTACCATTGAGTTGCAGGTTGAAGAATAAACGTCCACACCGAACTGGTTGAGCTCAATTCGAGCTCTAAAACCGATCCCAAAATGATCCTTACTGTCCTAGAAACTATTTGGAAAAAAAAAAACAGTAGGCTTTCCTTGAACAAAAATCCACGAAAATGGAAGAAATGTAACGCGGGAATTAGGGCAACAGTCGCGGGTTGACGAGGAAGACGACGCTGAGTCGACTCGTCGTCTTTCGAGTTAGACGGGTTGGCTCGGACACGTGGTGACATCTGGGACTGCCACCGCATTAAGAACGACGACGTCATTTTGGGCCTGTTTCGCGTATTTATGTATAACGATGTTAAATTTTAAAAATGAAGGGGAAATTTGCGGTCAGTGGGGTTCGAACCCCTGACCTCACGCACCCGATCACCTCTCTTACCACTCGGCCACTGCGCTTGCGTGTGTCACCTAAGGGGCAAGGTTTATATATATTATATATTAAATAAAATCAAAAATAAAAAGAATAAAAAGGTGCATTCTGCACCTAAGGAGATTCGAAGGCAATATCTATTGGGAGGGAGGTGGCACGCTGGCCAGCGTGCCACCCATTTCATCCGTTAATTTATTACACAGAAAATGTATATATCTTATTCTTTATGAATTTAATTTAATTTCATTTACTTAATTAAATTAAATACTCCAAAATGGCCCGTTGTCCAAAAAATTACAAGTTATATATGTAATCTTACTATCTCGGTCCTCTTGAGTCCATTGGTGAGGTCCACGACATGAGATGAAGTCCCGAAAAATTTGAGACCCATAAAAATGTCAAAATGACCAAAATGCCCCTGCTCCATAAACGAGTCAAACGAGGTCCAACTTAAATAAATAAATAGTGGATTTTGACTATTTGGAATATTTTGAATCTAATGGTGGGGACTGTTTCATGAGACAAGACTCCAAAAAATTTAGACACGTTAAGGTATAAATTACCAAATTGCCCCTAACATGTCCTAAGCCGAATTAAATTCTAAGAAAGCCTAAATTGACTTTATTCAACGTTTCGGACTCAATGGTAGAGTGTGTTCAACCAAAAGAGATGTCCAAAATAAAAAAAGACATAAAACTTGATGAATAGCATCAGTCAGGTGACTATGAATTTGAAACTTTGCCGAAGTACTGAACACGACGCGTAAACATGTGAAGTAATTAAAATTACTTTAAATTAAAGTTAATGGAGCTTTAAAAGTTAAAATAAATTAAATTCCTAACACATTAAATTGTGTTGTAGGCTAATAGTACGAGTTAAATTAAGTACATAGGAAATTATGAAGTCGTTTTAAGATTAATACGATCTAAGCATAAGTTAAGAAGCATCAATAGGTGATATTGTGGTGAATGTGAAGTTGATAAGATTGTTTATGAATTGTTCTTAGGAACTACAGAGGAAGCGGGAAAGCGCATTTTTAGCACTAACCCTAAAGGACTGAGGTGAGTAACCCTGCCTTTGAAGTGGAGATTTAACTCCATGAATTTGAAGAAGTTTTAAGTTCAATTTATTTGAAGCCTAGAATATCAAATTCAGTATCATATGATTCCTGTTTTAAAATGTTTTTTGCTTTCATAAACTGTATTGTGACATGCTGGGTGATTGGTTTGAATCACGGTTTTCCTTTTTAATTATGTTTCAGCATGTCTGGGTTTAAAATGATAAATTTTCATAAGTGTTCTGAATTTGATTATTCCAAATATTGAAGTTTTATTGCAGAAGTTATATATTTCATGTTTTAAATATTCATGAAAAATATCTATTGAAGAAGCCATGTGATAAGTTATATATATATATATATATATATATATATATATTTCATGTTTTAAAAACTCATGAAAAATACCTATTGAAGAAGCCATGTGATAAGTTATGTATATTTCATGTTTTAAATGTTCATGAAAGTATCTATTGAAGAAGCCATGTGATAAATGTTTTACAAGATAAATGGTGTTTAAAGCACCCCCTATGATAGTTGAAGTCCTTCGGGATTCAACAGTAAATGCCCGGTAGCAGGATCTAATCCCCCAGGTAAATAAGATCGACAGTATTGGCAGTAAAATGGGAGTCTGGTTCGAAACAAATTTCACCTAATTAAAGAGAAAAGATGACAAATGTTTTTGGAAATGGAAGCAGGTTTTACCCCCATTTTTCTATACATGTTTATATATTTTGAAGTAACGCTTTTGGAAATGGAAGCAGGTTTTTACCCCCATTTTCCTATACATGTTTATATGTTTTGAAGTAACGCTTTTGGAAATGGAAGCAGGTTTTTTACCCCCATTTTATTATACGTGTTTGTATGTTTTTAAATTGCATATGCTCTATTTAAAGAAATGTGTATTTACCTTGAATACTTTAAATGTTTCAAAGCTATCTGTTTTAAGAATGCATATACTTTGTGTTCTAAAATGTAGGAGCAATTGGTAGTGAGTGTTTTATAAACTCTCATGTGCTAAACCACTACCAGTTGAAAACCCCATGACGAATGCAGGAATTACTCACAAGCTTAGATTAGCTTACCTGGATTTATATCCGCCCCTTTTCAGGTAAATGATGGCAGCTTGATTTTGATGGCGATGATGATAAGCCTATCTATTTTGGGAAGAAGGGTTAGGCGACTAATCACAGGACTAGCAATTCTCTTGGGAATGTACTATAAAGTTAACAGTATTTTGTACTAGGAAATATTACATTGATATGTATTAAGCCCCTCGGGGCAGTGGACATGTTGTAATACCCCGACCCAAAATGACAGGAATATCGAGGCAGCCGGGTCGGGCAACACTATGTCAATTGTACTTGGAGCTGTTTAATCCTATATTTTGTGAATATCAATTTTCACTATCTTACCTAAAATAAATGAAACGTGTGACCAGTGCTGGGTCAGAATAAGTGACCCGGAAACTCAGTCTCGTAATACGTGCGCACATGCAGTCCATGCATGCATGCATGCGTAAACACATGCCATAAACAGTGAGGTG
The DNA here is from genome assembly GCA_008638375.1 of Nyssa sinensis. Classification (NCBI taxonomy): domain Eukaryota; kingdom Viridiplantae; phylum Streptophyta; class Magnoliopsida; order Cornales; family Nyssaceae; genus Nyssa; species Nyssa sinensis. The sequence goes on from CM018032.1 coordinate 29,085,814, forward strand.
CACGTGAGGGATGGTATACATTATGGATACATGTATGTAATTAATATAGCATATATATATATATATATAGGTGTGTATATCTCAAATTAATTAGGCATGTGCATATGTGTATATTTAATACATAAATTAGATAAACTAATTACATATATATATATATATATGTGTATGTGTGTCTGTCAGGTTGGTGCCCAGCCGTGCAAGTGTGCTGTGTACAGTGTGTGTGTGTGTGTGTGTCACGACCCGAAACCCACCCTCTGCGGATTTCGCATCGCGACCGCCACCCTCAGGCCCGAGGACCCTTGGGCGAAGGCTCGCATCTGTAGCGGTATCGGATAGATGTGCTTCATGTGGTTGCGGAAGCGTGAAAAACTTTTTCTTTTCTTTCTTATTTAAAATTTGCACATCCGTCCAATACTGCCGCTATTCACAATGGTACACATGTTCACACATTCATATAAAATCAGAGCATAACTAAAACTTAAAAGACTTCATAATTAAAATCTTAATTCAACTGCCCCGTGGGGCTTAATACACATCCTTAAAATGTCAGCTAATACAAAACATATTAATCAGAGTTCATGTGATTTTTTCCCAAAAGAACTACTCAAGCAAATCTTCCCAAAAGCTAGGTTCATCCTTATAGTCTTCAAAAATCGATCTGCCCTCAGTCACCTGAAAGGGGGGCGGATAAAATCCGGGTAAGCTAATCAAAGCTTGTGAGTAATTCCTGCATTCGTCATGGGGTTTTCAACTGGTAGTGGTTTATCACTTGAGAGTTTATAAAATACTCACTACCAATTGTTCGTACAATTTAGAACACAGGATATATGCATTCTCAAAACGGATGGCTTGAAACATTTAAAACATTCAAGCTATGCTTATACTCATGAACTTCAAAACATATAATATAACATGTCATCCTTAAATAGAGTATATAAAACTCGAAACATATGCATTTCATAAAACAGATAGCTTTGAAACAATTAAGGTGTTCAAGCTAAACTCGTACTTCGTTAATAAAGTATATAAACTTTAAAACACATAAATATGTATTTTGAAAATGAGGGTAAAACCTGCTTTCATTTTCAAAATCACTTGTCATCTTTTCTCTTTAATTAGGTGGAATCTGTTTCGAACCAGACTCCCATTTTACTGCCAATACTACAATGGAGATATCTCATTTACCTGGGGGATTAGATCCTTCTACCGGGCATGTACTGTTGAATCCCGAAGGATTTCAACCATCATAGGGAGTGGTACTTAGTACCGTTTATCTTATAAAACATTTGTCACATGACTTCTTCAATAGATATTTTTCATGAACATTTAAAACATGAAATATACAACTTCTGTAATGAAACTTCACTGTTGGGAATAATCAAATTCAGAATATTTAAGAAATTTGCATTTGATTTAGACATGCTAATTATTTTCAAGAAAAGAGCTGAATATAAAACGTTTAATAAGCATGCCGTAACAGAATATTTTAAAAGAACGGAATCATATAAAGACTGAATTTGATATTCAAAGGCTGCAATAACTTGAGCTTAAAACTTCTTCAAATATATGGAGTTAAATCTCCAATTCAAATACAGGGTTACTCACCTCGGTCCTTTAGGGTTAGTGCTACAAATGCGCTTTCCCACTTCCTCCGTAGTTCCTAATAACAATTCATAACAATCTCATCAACTTCACATTTACTACAATATCACCTATCGATGCTTCTTAACTTATGCTTCGATCGTATTTTATCCTAACCGATTTACTAACATTCTATAAACTTCGCACGTACTTAATTCAACTCGTACTTTTAACCTACGACACAATTTAATGTGTTAGAAACTTAATTTATTTCAACTTATACTCTTCTGGTAGTTCCATTAACTTTAAATTAAATTTATTTACTTGTCAAGTTAACGCGTCGTGTCTTCTCGTACTTTATTTCCCGTACTTGCCTTAGTTTAATACTTCGGCAATATTTTAATTATAGTCATCTGACTGATGCTATTCATCAAATTTTATGTCTTTTTATCTTAGACACTTCTTTTGATCGAATGGACTTTACCATTGGGTCCGGAGCGTCGAAGAAAGTCGGTTTAGGCTTTCTTAGAATTTAATTCGAACTTTTATATGTAAAAGGGCAGAATGGTCATTTATCAGTTTTACGTGTCACATTTTCGTACTTCGTTTCGTAATTTGGACTCTATTATTGAGTCCAGGATGTCAAAGAAAGTCAATTTAGACCTTCTCCGGTTTCATTTTGCTTTAAGAGTACCAGGGGTAATTTGGTCATTTTACCCCTTTGCAGGTCTCCAATTTTTTGGAACCTCATCTCATGTCGTGGACCTCACCATTGGACTCAGAGGGTTCGAGATAGTAAAAGTACACTAACAATTTGTTAATTTTGGACAAGGGGTATTTTGGTCATTTTGACGTATTTATGGGTCTCAAATTTTTCGGGACCCTATCTCATGTCGAGGACCTCACCAATGGACTCAGAGGATCCAAGATAGTAAGGTTACATATATGACTCGTAATTTTTTGGACAAGGGGTATTTTGGTCATTTATCCCTTCACGTGTCTTTATTTTTTCGGTCCCCATCTCGGAAAATGGACCTCATCATTGGATCCGGAATGCCCGAGATAATAAAGTTTGACTATTTATTTGCCCCGTTCAGACTTCGTTTGACTTATTTGTGACTCAGGGGTAAAATGGTAATTTCCCCTATTTAATAAATTATTTAAATAATTTATTTTATTATTTATCAGGGGTACATTTGAAATTTATTTTTGAAGTTTGGGCCAGATTTGAATTAGGGTAAACAGTTGGGGTCAGAATTGAATTTTGAAAAGTTTTGGTTAAATTTCTGAATTTTGTACAGTGAACCAAACGGCTCACTTGTGGTAACCCTAGACCGGACCGGTTATGCACTGAACCAGCCGGTTCAAGCTAACTCAGAGAACCGGTTTAAGAGGTCATGCTGACGTCATGATGACGTCAGCCCTAATTTAAAATTTTAAAATTCTTTGGTTAAACGGTGTAGTTTCATCGCCCCGTTGGATCCGGTCGGTCCCGACCCGACCCAGACCCGGATCCGGTCCCGTCTTAACCTGATACGCCTCGCGATTTTCCAGTCGTCTTCTCTGGTTGGTCTAACCGGCGCCGGTCGCCGGAAAAACGAACCAGTCGCCGTTTTGCGCCGTTTTCACGTCCAAACTTCAAGTTTTTTACACCGAAACATTTCTAGGACATTGGGCATCATTATGGGGTTGGTTTAAACCTCAAAATTCACTAGTTTTTTAGTTATCCATTTCGGTTTTCCGATCGGTTATCGTTTACTCTAGCATGGCCGGTTCTTGGTCGTTTTGATAGATTTTAACAGATTTGGAACCCTTGCATCATCTCCTACACATACGTACATGTAGAACTAAAGCCAAACTCAAGTTGGCTTAGACCCATTTTGAGGGTGGTCGGCCATGGAGGTTTTCATGGGTGTACTCTTTTTTGGTCATTTTCAAAGCCTAAAACCGTGTTTGACAACCTCATGAACATGTATCTATCACCATATGTATGTGCATAATTCAAAAACAGTCCCTAATACATCAAAATTTTAGAGAGAGAAAACATTAAAATTTTACATTTTTCTTACCTTTTCCCACTGTTTTCTCCCTTCCTCTTGCCTTGATTCTCCTTTCCTTCTTCTCCTCTTCAGTTTTCTTCTTCCTCTCCCTCTCTGTCCGTGTCATGGTGAAGATTTTTCTTGTGTATATATATATATATATATATGTTTCTCTCACTAGCCCCACTCTCTCTCTCTCTCTCTCTCTATCTTTTCTCCACTGTTGGCCTGCCTTATACACTTACACACTCATATTTTCTGACCTTGCCCATACTTCTTTCCCTTTCACCATGCTTCCCCTCACCTAATTGTTTATAAAGTATTCATGTATATATATATATATATATATATATAACACAACACACACACACATGCACGTGACACACACACACATGCACTGTTCATCCCTATATATATATATATATATTCATTTATCATTTAAACATATATATATATATATACACATATGCATATTTGGTCACACATACACATACACATCTTTCCTCTTTTTTTTGTCATTATTATTATTATTATTATATTTTATAATTATCTTCATAATTTATATTACATATAACTAATATTCAATTTAATAAATTAATTATGTTAAATTAATTTATTTTACACTCATTTTTCATAGCCTCGTAAAACGTGCTTTATTACCCAGCATTCTCGGGTCGGGGTATTACAGTGTGTGTGGTGGATGAGTGTAAAACACTCCAAGGGGCATGGTGAGCATGGTGTATGTAAGAGAGTGGGTGAGTAGGTAGTGTGTGTAAGAGTGTTCAGTGAGTGTGTGTGTAGACCAGCCGTGTAGAGATAGAGAGAGAATAATAGAGAGAGAATGTGTGATATGTATGTATGTGTTGGGTTCTGATTTCTAAGAGAAAACCAGAAGGGGAGAATTCAAAGTGAGGGGCTGTGAGGTTGAGAAATCAGAAGCTAAAACAGGAAGGAGAGGAGGATAGCACACCAAAGAGGTAAACCCACAAATCTCATGTGTTTCTCTCTCCAAAAATTATTAAGCATGTGTATACGGTTTTGAAGTTATTTAGACATGCATAGAGTTATTTTGATGGTGTAAACATGTTAGAGTCTAGTTAGAGAGCCAGAGAAGGGCTTAACAGTACAAGCCATTAAAGCTACCATTTTTGGAAGCTTTAAAACTGCCCAGAAGTCGACCATGAGTAAGGGCCATTTGGCTCACAAGGACCAACACTAGATGTTCCTAGGATCACAATGAAACAAAAACGAAGTGTTTTGGTTTCAAAATGAGGAAGTTATGGCCATTTACAGGTCACGGGTTCATGGGGGATTGGCTTAGTTTTGTGGAGTGTTGGCCTGTTTTAGGGGTCCAAAATGAGGCCTACAAGTTCAAAAATGTATTTAGAAGAGGTTGGAATGGATAGGGTGTCAAAACAACATAAAAATTTAAGTTTTAAAATTCGAAGAATTGTTGTTTCCGGCCACCAGCGCCGGAGATGGTGGCCAGAGTGCTGCCGGAAAGACGGGGAAGAAAGGGGGCATATCGGGTCAAGACCGAACCGGATCCGGGTCTGGATCGGGTTGGAACCCGACCGGTTATGAACGGGTGGTGACATGTGTCGCGTTGTGGTTGAATTTTAAGTTTTAAATTTGAACTGGTCGGTTCAGTTGAGGTTCAAACCGGTTTAGGGTTTTTTAACCCTGAACCAGTGGGTTCAGACCGTAACTCTGGGAAATTGCAAACCGGCCCCAAAAATTTGAGGAAATACCACTGTTGCCCAAACCAGAAAATTAATGAAATATTAATTTCTTTCAAAAATGTCCCTAATTCAAAATGAGTCTAATTAAGTCCAAATGAGGCAAATAAATAGTCAGTTTTTATTATCTCGGGCCTTCTGAAACCAATGGTGAAGTCAAAATTATGAAAAGAGGCCCCGAGAATAAAATACACGTAAAAGTTCAAAATGACAGTTTTGCCCTTTTCAATTCGGACGTCCGATTTAAGATCCGTAAAAGCCTAAACTTATTTTATTTGACATTCTGGATACAACGACGACATCTAAATTAGTAATCAAGGTACCGATAGCCAAGATTAGCAAATTTGAATATCGAGTATGGTTCGATTTCAGTTATAGACTGAGTTAATTTAAATTGACAGGCACGTCAAAAGAAAAAGGGAAGGAGACTTTAATTAATTGAACTACTGAGAGTCATTTTTGAGGTAAGTAACTCTTATGCTTTAATGTGGGTTATTTCCCAGCCAGTCACATTTATCTTTTTATGCTGCCAAAATTTGTACTCTATCACTACCTATTGAACTTGATTCTCCGTTGGAGCCAATCGATTTGTGATCAATTATTCATGTCTGTACTTTGAATTCGACTTGCTTGCCTATAACTTTTGTGATCTTGATCTGTTGACATTTGAGCATATTTATACCATCATGATCTGGTGATGCATCTTGAATTATGTTGATCCATACTCTTATGTCTCGTTGATTGAGATTGTGGTTATTTCACATGATTGTACATTCTGTGTGGAAGTTTATGGATTATAATATTTGGTATGTACCCGAGGTTGTGCTCAGTCACAATGCCCATCTGTTTCTAGATGCGGGGTGGACCCTTTGGGGTCTGTTGTGTCCTTCGGGACATGTTCTGTAGTAAAAGAGCTCTGGCGCTTTTCAGCAAGCCCGAGGAACTGAGGCGGAGCTGAATTTGTGTGTTCTGGGGGTATGCCGGGCCCTGTTCTGTTTACGCATCTGTTCTGTTAGATTCCGATATTAACGTTTTTGCATTGTTGGATGGTCATATTTTATGCTCTGTGAATGATCATATTATTTGCAAGCATGGAATACTTTGATTGGCTGACGTATTGTTGGTGGCAACAATTTATTGTGTTTAGCTGGATCTTTTTTATTGATTCTCCCTTGTATCATTCCTTGTGGGAATAAGCCTTTCTGGACCCTTGGGTCATTGTTGTTATATCTTGGTGACTGGCTATTGCTTATCTGTTTTCCTTCTTCTGTTATTCTTGTGAACTAACCCTAACCCATGTTAAAGCTAGGAGATTACTTATTGGGCTTTGTTAGCTCACCCCCCCTTAAATTTTTCAGGACAACAAGAAGTCGGGGAACCCTCAGGCGCTCCAGGAACTTAGACGCTGCTAGTTACTGGTATCTATTTTGGCGAGTTTTGTATTAAGTTAAATACTGACAGGTCTTAATCTCTCCCATGTCACCACGGTCCTGTTAGTTTGTGTCTTTGAGGATTTGTATCTTTAACACTTATGTCCTTTTGGCATGTATGTAAATGATGACCTGACTAAGCTACCAAATATTTTAATGATTATAAAAATGTTTTTGTTAAAACTCTACTTAGTGTTTCAGATCCTTTTGACGGGGAACGGCCTAGGGGCCGTAGACCCGGGTCACAGACCCCTAATCCGCATAGGGTGGGTTTTGGGTCGTGACACATGTAATGTTATAAAGTCTTTAAGTTTTTAGTTATGCTCTGAATGTATAATCATGTGTACCATTGTGAATAGCGGCAGTATCGGACGGATGTGCAAATTTTAAAATGAGAAAAAAAAAAAAGTTTTTCACGCTTCCGCAACCACATGAAGCACATCTATTCGATACCGCTGCAGATGCGAGCCTTGTCCTGAGGCCTTTGGGCCTTGGGGCGGCGGTCGCGACTCAGGGTTCGCACGGGGCGGATTTCGGGTCGTGACATCTAATGTTGGAAAAGTTAGGGTGTGTGAGAGGTGCACTATAAGGAGATAAGAATGACATGGATAGGACAATCACTTTTCTCTCGCTTTCTTTTTCCCCCATTTCCCTCTCTTGGGCAGACCCCCCTCCATTTTTCTGATTTCTCTCTCTATCTCTCTCTCCCTTTTGAACTAAAAGGGTAAGTATCTATATATAAGTGTATGTATGGCTGTGTGTATATATATGGCTATGTAATGTGTGTGTTGTATTCATTCTATGAGAAAAAGAGATTAGTGAGAGGTTGAACATAGTAGATCAGTGTGTGTGTGTCTGTGTCTATGTGTAAATGTATGTTTGTGTGTGTTGCACACATAGTGAGCAACCGAATGAGAAAAAGGAATGAAAGGAAGGAAAATAATAAGGAAAAGAGGAAGCATGGACTAGACCTAGGACAATAAGCATGGCAGCCATTGATGGCTCATCGAGTTCTCTCTCTAACATCTTTTTAGAAACCGCAACATGGAGATAGAGGTTGGGGCTCTCTTAGACCTTGTATATAGTTTGGAGTGCAAGGATGTGTATTATGCATGCTTAGGAGTGTGTTATCGTGTGTTTGGAATGTGTCTATGCAATTGTGTATGAATTGGTGTGTTTACTATATGTTTTCCAAAGGACTTAATTTTGAGTTCCTCAATACCTTATGATGTATAGAACATCCCTAGAAAGGTTGGATATATAACTTAGAACCCATTTAGGACTGATTCTCATTGACCCTAGCACCAGTACGAGGCCACGGCAGCCATGGACAAACCCCCCACAAGCTTGAAAACCATAGGGACTTTGTGTGTTTTAATTTCTAAAAATGGTTACAATAAATGTCTAAGGAGGTTGTGAGGTGTTTGGGTGTTAAAAAAATGAAAGCAAAAGGGGATAGAGTCACTTGGGACTAAACTAGGGCTCTCAGTCACTGGTTCACGTCTATTTGAAGATGATGAACAATGCCTCACACTGAACAACGCCATTTTGGTGCAGAAGGCGGCTAAACCGGAGTTTAAAAGGTTGGGTCGATTGGTTTTGAAAAAAGGGGGTCCAACTCATTTAAACTAGAATTTTACTAGTTGGGTTTTACAATAAACGGGGCGGTTCTTTTAAATCTGAGTCAAACCAATTGGGTTTTAAATAGTTTGGTTTGGTTCACAAGATATTAGCTGGACTGGCGGGTCCTCAGTGGTTTGGGAATGGTCCGCTTGAGAATGTTTTTGACCCTCCTCTTATTGATGGACGATCTAGTTCAATTGGGCTGAACTAGAACTTTATTAATTTTGAATTTGACCCCAAAGGTTTACAAATTATGAAATGGCCCAAAATTAACTAATTAATTTAATTTATACCCTTGGGATTTGGCAAAATTATTGTTTTGCCCTTAGACTTAAAAATAGTAAATAAAAGGAATGAAAATACGAGAAGGGGCATACCTAAGGTTTTTGGACGTTCCAGACTCAATGGGAGGTTCCGTTTGGACATTTGGGGACCTGGGATGGTCCCACAAAAATATGTAAAAGGATAAAAATACCCATGATGATAAATTAAGTTATTTAAAGGCAGATTAAAATCTGGAAAGGGCTAGTCCAAGGTTTTAGATGCCCGAAATTTAAATATACTATTAGATTGAACAAATTAGGATTTGGTGATGGTCCTACCTAAATTAGTAAAATGAAGATTATGGCCCTAGAGTTAGATTAAGCAATTAAAGGCCTGATTAAAATCATGAAGAGGCATTTTCAGGATTTTTGGACACCCGAAATGCATATATGATGTTAGATTCACCAAACTAGGACATGGGTTGGTCTCACATAAATATGTAAAATTATAATTATGTCCTTGGGCATGGAATAGATATCTAAAAGAGTTAACAAAATGTAAAGATCCAAATTTTGGGGAATAATTTTTTTTATATTGATTTAATTATATAATTGTTTAATTATTAATGAGATATGTGTGAAATGGTGTGTAGTACATGTATATATATATGGGTGTATGTGTATATCTATAATATGGTGTATTATGTATAGATATATATATATACATGAAATTATATATATATATATGTAAATGTGTGCATCAGATTTTGTACAGATGTGTGTGTGTGTACGGTTATGTTACTGTGTGTGGGTGTACCATAATACATACATACATACATATATATATATATATATAGGAAAACCAAATGCTCAAGGAATGCATTTAATGCATTCTGTAAAAGAAGGGAAAAAGAGAGGGAAAGAAAGAAAGGAGAGGGAAGTCAGAGAAACAGGGCGGCTGAGGTGACTTGTAAGTGGGCTGGTGTGCATGTACCAAGGTGTGTAGGTTCATGGGTATATGTGTGGGTGTTCGTTAGGTTAGAGAGAGAGAGAACAAATCAAAAATCTGATAAAGAGAGAGAGTTCTGAAAGCTTAGAAGGAGGTGAACCCAGAAAGGGAGGAGGACGGAGACTGAGGCTGCACCAAAGAAAATACAAAAAAAAAAAGGTATGCCAGTTCAGTTCTGTTTTGAGAAATTTTTAGCATGATTCAATCTATTCAGAATATAGGACCAAAAACAACATAGAATATGGAGTAATTAGGAAAAAAAATCGAGTAGAATAGTTGAGAAATGAAGAAGAACTTTGGAGTTACAGGTCGGTAGAGAAAATCGGATTTGTGAGTTTCATACTTTAAAACCTTATTTAGATGGTGTGAAGTTATTTGTACTAGGTGCAAAAAAGTATTCATAAGGGATTGGCAAAAAAAAAGGTGAAGGAATGAGCTTAAAAATAGAGGATAACAGGTGGCCGAAAAAAAAAACCACATGCATGGCCGGAATCTGGGTATTGCTTGACGGGGGCCGAGCATTAGTGGGGTTTAAACGGTCTAAATAAGTCCCTAAATATTTGAGGATCAATTTGATGGAAAAATTAGGAAGTTTGGATGTGAAAATAGGGAGAAAAACATGAGGGATGGCTTGCGGTCTCTGGCGACTTGGCCAGAGAAGAAGACTGGCGTATTGGCCGAAAAATCGGGGACGAGAGAGGGGGCGAGTTGGGCCTGTTTCCTTGGGCCTGTTTTGATTCTTGGATGGGCCTATTTTAATTCAAAGTGATTTGGGCCTGTTTATTTAAAAAATCTTGGGCCTGTTTTGTTCAAAAACAGGTTTGGACCTGTTTTTTTTTTAAAAGCTATTTGGGCCTCATGGAACTGGGCCGCCCAACAGTCAAAAAAATAATAATAATAAAAATAAATAAATGAAAAAAGAAAAAGGGAAAAGGTGGGAATGTGCAGCTACGGGGGTTCGAACCAGGGAGCAGATGGCTGGAAGTGGCGTGTGTAACCACTTGGGACAGGTACCACCCGTACCAATTTCACACAGAATATATATATATATATATATATATATATATAAAATAAATATTTAGTCTAATTAAATTAAATATCCCAAAATGACCTGGAGCTCAAATAAGAAAAATCATATATGTTTTCTAACTATCTTGGACCTCCTAAGACCAACGGTGAGGTCAGTGACACGAGACAAGGTCCTGAAAAATAAAAGACCCGTAGAACCCTTAAAAATTACCAAAATGCCCCTGAGTTAAATTGCAGTCAAACGCACTCTGAATTAAGTAAACAAATAGTGGAATTTTATTGTTTCGACCATTTCGAACTCAACCGTAGAGTTTGATTTGCAAAAAGAGGCCTCGGGATGTAAGGACCCGTAAAAGTACAAAATGACTATTTTGCCCTTTTTAGCACGGATGTCCAAATTAAATTTCGCGAAAGCCTAAACCTATTTTCTTCGGCGTTCCAGACTTAATGGTAGAGTTAAATCTATTAAAATAAAAACTCATGAATTAAAGACATAAAATTTGATGACTAGAATCATTTAAGTAACAAATGGACTGAGTTGCATTTTGTGATTTTAGGAGCACAGAAAGGTAAAGAGAAGGTGGTCTGACCTTCTACATTTTCACTGTAGTTCAGCTACACCGCGAGTACGATTTCTTAGGGTTGAGACCAACCCATCAGGTATGATATATTGTGCTAAGTAAGAAATAGAATTAAGCTTACGAATAACTGCCATGTTGACTTGATGATTCACATGTTTGTTTTATTGCTTATATGCTTATATGTTCCCTGTTACCTTTTTGAAAGTTGGTGATGAATGTGAATCATGACTATGTGTATATTGCATGTGTTAGCATAGTGTGTGGGTTATATTTTTTTAAAAATTGCTGGGATTATGAAATATGTGACTTAAAGCATGTGTTAAATGAACTATGCATGACATGTGACCTTGATGAAAGGATTTTCTGATTTGAATGTTATTGTGTAATACATCATTTAAAGCATACTTCATGTGTGGATATGATGCTTTATTGAGATTACACTATGGTATGGTGGAATCAAAGCATATTGGCATAGTATGATTCCTTGGACATGACATGACATGATATAGCATTTGGTACCCGAACTAGCGGGAGCGATCCGCGAAGGGACATGATATTGCATTTGGTACCCGAACCAACGGGAGCGATCCGTGAAGGGACATTACATTACATGAGTTGACTTGGGTGTGACATAAAGTTGACATGGCATAGAGTTTCATGGGTGTGTCACACATATTTTTATTGCATTCTATTAATGAATTCCCGAATGTGTGATGAATCTTGTTAATGCATTGTATGGATGAATTGGATGGCATGTAGGTTATAATTGTTTTGAATCTTGTTAATGCATTGTATGGATGAATAAGATGGCATGTAGGTTATAATTGTGCATGGAGATATAACTGTACACTTGCACATGCCACGCCTTAGATCATGTTAATGAGTTGGATGGCATGTAGATTATTGCTAGTACATTGTATGGATGACATTAAATGACATGTAGATATAACTGTACACTTGCACATGCCACACCCTTAATTTTGTTTCTTGCATTAGTGTCACGACCCGAAACTCACCCTATGCGGATTTCGTGTCGCGAGGCCGACCCTAAGGCCGTCCCTACTTTTTCCATTCCTGTATCATAGTACTAATATGCAAAGTACCAAATTCTTAAAACAATAACAGCGGAAGTTTATCACTACAATAGTCAGCGGAAGTCTTAACATACATCATATGGTTTTACAGTACCAAGTCAAAACTAAACATAACCAGCACCCGTGGGTGGTGAATACATGGGAGAATTAAAACATAGTCTGATACAATTCTTCAAAATATCCTCCTATGCTTCCAGACTCCTATTGGGGTCTTGCAGTGTCATTACCTGAAAAGGGGTAAGTAGGGTGGAATGAGCTACAAGAGCCCAGCAAGTAAATACAGATCTCCGACACTGGTATCGAGGATCATAAAAGAATATGAATCCAAGAATAAGAATATGATAGCCAATCATAAAAAAATAAGATGCTATAATAGCCAATGGAAACAATTGTCATGATGGCAAATGAACAGTGGAATCACAATGTGTAATCAGTAGGAATGGCATAACAATGTCCTGAAATTCTCGACGATAATACAATAACAAGAAAGTACTGCCAATATAATTGATCACAATAAATCAATAAAGGAATATCTCGCAATACAAGATAATCACTAGAATAATGTAATTCACCAATTATAGTTGAGCAATCGTGTAAGAGATGCTTTTATTCTATGTCAGGGCTTAGCACGCCCTCGGTCCTTGGGGGCCCGGTTTACCCCCTTCAGTGCATTCCAGTGTATGGCCACATGTCCGTTCACGGACTCGACCCGAAGGTCTTCAGTGTATTTAAAAGCATCGGATGGATATTGTGACTGAGCACAAATCCAGTATACATAAACATTTCATGATCATAAATGATTCCATAGAAGTATATAAAAATGGAATATCATCATTTCAATGGAAATATAACAATAGGCATTTCAAAGCACGGTTCAACATGATAACAATAGTACAACAACAAATCAATGTCCACCAGATAGAACAATATCACATTGTGGAGACAATAACATCAGATACGCTCAGGAGTACAAGTTTGGCAGTAAAAGAATGAACTTGGCTTGATAACACCACATGGAAGAGAAAGGGTATCTACTTACCTCTAATGAAATCTTAGCTTAGAAATTCGTGAGTGGGCCTTTCCCCTTCAAGTTCCCTATATATCAATAAACGTGTTTCAGAATAAATGTTTATTCATCAATCTTACGTCTCGTCATCTTAAGTATCTCTAATGCCAATTTAGACTTCACCATTGAGTCCATAGGGTTCGGAATAATAAAAATTCACTAGTTCTTTAATTTAATCGGAGTCCATTTGACTCACCTATGAAGCAGGGGTATTTTGGTCATTTTTACAAGTCGTAACTTTTCGGGACTCCATCTCGTGAAACGGACCTCACCATTGGACTCAGAGCATCCGAGATAATAAAAATTGACTAATCATTTACCTTATTTGGACCTCGTTTGACTCGTAATTAAGGTAGGGTTATTATTGTAAAATTATCATTTCCTTATTGGGCCTTAGTAGAATTACCTATAACTTTCAGGGTCAAAGTGTAATTATGCAAAGTTGCGGTCTGAACCAGTTGGTTCATGACCAGAAACCCTAAACCGGTCTGCCTATTTCCTGAACCAACTGGTTCAGTTCAAAACAGAGAACCGGATTGAGATATTCTCTTATCTACCTTATCCACGTTTTAGATAACCCCAAAAAAACCCAATTTGATTTACTATGTCCGTGTCCAAACAAGCCTAATCTCTTTTAATTTTAAAACAAAACGACACAGTGTTGGTACCCGTATAGCAGTCGATCGGATCTCAACCCGACCCGACCCAGACCCGGTCTCATCCTGACCCGAAGAAGCCCCCCGTTAATCCGGTCGTCTTCTCCGGTGGGTTTTCCGACCATTATCGCCGGAATAGCTAAATTCTCTACGGATCTCACTGATTTCACGTCCGTTTTCTACTGTTTTCGTTCCAAATGAAATCTAGGATTTAAAGAAACGTTTGAGGACTAAATTTGGCTCTCCATGTGATCGGTTTTCCAACACCCATTCCCAGTTTCCGGCGTTGCACCGGTGAGGGAATAACCGGCCATAGAATGGCCATTTCTTGACCATTTAAACTGATTCAAAGTGTTTTGAGATCCTGGGGTAATTTCCTATGCATATTATGGTTCAATTTTCCATTTAGGTTCACCTATTTTAAATCACCATTTCTAACCGAAACCCAGTTTCTTTTTTTTTTCTTTTGTTTTTCCTTCTTTGTTTCAGGTCCTACTGTTCTAGTAATCAATTCTATAATTATACAAAGTAAATTTAAAGAACAAAGGCGCAGTGGTTTACCTGTTCTCAAGCAACTGCTGTACCTCAAATTTCAGCTTTCTCTCTCTATCTCTAAGTCTGATTCTATTTTTTCTCTCTTCAAATACCTTCTTTATTCCCTTAACCGACCCTCAGTCGGTGGCCCTTGCCACCTGTAGCTGCGGTGGCAGCATACCCATGCACACAAGACACCTCACCCTATTTCTTATATATATGTATATATATATATATTTACATATATTATTCAATTTACCACATATATGTTTATATGGCCGTATACATATTATATATATATATATATATTCATGAGATCACTTTAATACATTATTATGCATACATATTCATATATACATATTCATTTAATTATGCAACATAAACTTAAAACAGTTCGGGTTTTATTATTGTATCGATTTACCTCGATATTTGTGCCGTATCCCAGGGTCGGGGTATTACAATTAGCATTATATTGTACCAGCAGTTAAGCTGACCCATTCGTGGGACACCATTTCAGATGGGACCCCAGCTACGCGAGACTCGGAGATGCTTTGATTGAGAATTATATTTGGCTTGTGGACTGTGTTTGGTGTTGTACAAGGGCATAAGCCCTAGAGTATTTTGTGATTTTTGTACGTTGTAAGGAAATAGGCAGGACCTTATGCATTGTATCAGAATAATGTATTGAATTGGTGTTGAAATGTACTTGATTGTCTTTTATTCCCTTATTATTTTATTTTCCTTTCGTCTCGTCAGTTGCGCCTCGGGTTCGTTGGAATTCGGGGCGTGACATAAAATGTAAACAAAGCACCTTGAAGATTTTTGGACCTTCTAGATCCAATTCCAAGGTCGGTTTTGTAAGATTATGTGAGATTATGTCTTGGTAGACATGAAACTTGTCTAGTAAAATTAAAAAAATGCCCTTATGGGTCTATAAGACATTAAAATAATTTAGAAACATTACGATAAGGCCTCTTTAAGGTTTTTGAGACCCGGGAATATATTTTTGACATTTGTTTGGGAAGACGAGCACTCGGTGTATAGGCTAATGCATAATTAACCTTAGAGAACTTTATAACTAGATAAGATAGTATGAAGGGTTGGGGTGGCCCCGAGAATTAAACCATGAGTGGGTAAGGTATTCAACTCATGTTGTGAAACACACAAATAACGTCTCCTTATGGTCGAGTGGCGACTAGGACTAGGATCACATCCTGATTGGTTGATATTGCATGCTTGTTGTTTGATCTTATGATATGACTGTCATGATTATCATGTTGCTTTACCATTAATTGTATGTTTACCTTAGAAATATATGGACACTCTACTATTTATGTAATTTTTGTGTATTGAGATATCATGCATTGCATGACTATTAATGTGGATTGTGGTGTAAACCTGTGTAGCCACCATATATTGTGAGACGTTGGATGGAATGAAATGAATAGAATGGATTGATAGAATAGATAAGTGGTGTGCTTGTGACATTTCTCTATACCTCTTTTGTTTCGATTCTTGAAATAGAGAGTTGGCCCTTATAATACTTAGAATTCTTTGATGGGGATTGTGTCTCCCTTTGGCTACGAGCCATAACCTCGCGCAAGCGGTCGTTTGTTTCCTTCGGGCTAATAACCCAAAAAGCATTGGGCTTGTCAAAGTCCGATGTGACTTCTTAAAGTTTATAGTTAAAGTGTGGGTCATGAAATGGGTCATTCATGAAAGTTTACATACATTGAGCATGTGTTCGTTATATTGGCTATGTTGATGAATGTGGTGGATGTTAATGTGACTTATTGTGCTATGGATTACACTTGTGGTATATATGGATTGTGTAGTGATTACACCTCGTTGACTTACTATAATATTGATCTACTTTGAATATATTGCTACTGGATATCATTGTCTCTATTACTTTGAACAAAAAATAGAGGTGCACCATGAGGTTTGTATATATAAACTTGTATCATATTTGAAAGTCTATACTGAATGTGTTACACCCCGAACCTTAATTATCGGATAAGTAAGGTTAACGGTAGTTATTAACAAAGCTAAGCTTAAATAAATGATGAGCAAATTGTTTGAAACAATTCCACTATGGAAATGGAGACCAAAGACACAAGGGTGTGTCATCAATAGGAGGATTAGATTAACAATCAATGCATTGTAATACATTCTATCATAAATGAATCTTTTGTGGATACCTTAGAGCATAGAGAAGTTCCCTTGACAATCATGGACAATTCTACTTGAGACTAATAGTCTATAAATATGGAAACAAATATATATAAAGAATAACAATCAATTTTAAAAAGGAAATTCAACGACAAAAGTCGTAACTTGATAAAAAATTGCGATTGGTGTTAATCAAGGATTAACACACGAGCAATCTTTGAAAATTAGTGCATGAAATGCACTAAGACAAGACTAGTAATATATGAATAATGTATGCTTAATCAAGATTGTCGAGAAAATTATAAGAGACTTTTAAGGAATGATTAAAATGCAATATAACAAACTAACAAAAGAAAATAGAAGGAATAGAGCCAAAAGTGTTCTTACCAAATCTTGAACCTTGGACCAAAAGAGGTTTTACCCAAAAAGTTACCACTAGGCTGTCAACACTTTTGTGCTATGATAGCCCCATCATATATATGTAACCCATAAAATATAATGGGACTTGCATGCAAGAAGTGAGGTGTCAAAAGAAGGGAGCACAATAACTTTAGCTAATCAGAATGCATGCAACAGACAGCTCATATATATGTAAATATACATTTATATACAAACCTAATGTGTTGCATAAGCTTTAAATATGGTGAATAGTAATAGAAAGAAAAGAGAGAGATTTTGGATAGATTCTCCATGACCATTTTCAAAGCCTTATTGGACCAAACTCTCACCCAACCAAAACACATGCAACCAAACACTCATTATACAAACACAAAATCTATGTGTGAGCTGCATATTCTGCCAACTGAAATGTAGAGAGAGAGAAAGGGGGAGATAAGAGGAAAACTGGAGAGAAGAGGAGGAAGGTGGAGATGCATGTTGCATGCAATGGTTGAAGGCCATAGAAGGACCACTGAACAAGCCATGGGAGCTCGGAAACAAACCCAAGGAGCTAGGAAAGGACTACTATCAAGGTAATCTGAAAAATCATGATTTTCTCTATCTAGAAAATTAGCATAAAACTTGTCACGACCCGAAACCCACCCTATGCGGATCTCGTGTCGCGGGGCCGACCCGAAGGCCGTCCCTACTTTTTCCATTCCTGTATCATAGTACTAATGTGCAATGTACTCAAAAATTTTAAACAATGAACAGCGGAAGCCTTTATCAGTTACAGTAATCCAGCGGAAGTCTTTTTAAATAAATTAAACAGCGGAAGTCTATTAAATACATGACATAGTTCTACAAAATTCAAAATGAGAACTAATCCGTAACCAGCACCCAGGGGTGGTGAATACATGGGAGAACTAACATAGACTGATCAGTACTTCAAAATGTCCCCCTACGCTCTCAGACTCCTACTGGGGTCTCGCAGCGTCATCACCTGAAATGGGGGTAAGTGGGGTGGAATGAGCTATGAAGCTCAGCAAGTAAACCAGATCTCCGACACTGGTATCGATGATTATAAAGAACGTGAATCCATGAATAAAATATGATAGCCAATCATAAGAAAGGAGATGCTGTGATAGCCAATGAGAACAGTTGCCATGATGGCCAATAAGTAGTGGGGCACAATATACAGTCAGAAGTAATGAATAAGCAGTGATAAGAGTTTTCTCAACAATAACCTGTCACAATGAGAATACTGCCACAATAAATCGATTTCAATCAAACCAATGAACAATGTAAGGTAATCCATAAGAAACAGTAGTCCATAAGAAACAGTAATCCATAAGAAACAGTAATCCATAAGGTACAGTAACCATTCAACAATATTTCCATAACAATAATCCAATGGAGATGCTTATACTCTGTAGTAGGGAATGGCAACCCCTCTGCGTAATTCGAGGCCCGGCATACCTCTCAGTTAAACTCACATCTTTTGCCACATGTCCGTTCATGGACTAGTTCGTCACAGAAGCATCGGATGGATATTGTGACTGAGCACAATTCCAGCATTTATAAACATAGCATGATCATTTGTGATTCCATAAGGAGTATGAAAATGGAATATCATATATAACTGCTATTGCTGGTGTTGTTGGTCCAGCAATAGCATGGTGCTGCTATTGCTGGACCAACAACACCAGCAATAGCAGCACCTAGACCCCCAACCCAAAGGAGTGGACAAGGAAATGTCCAACAGCAGGCAGGACGGGTTTTCTCTATTTTCCCTGAGGATGTGCAGGCTACAACCTCTAGAGTCGCAGGTATTCCTTTAGTCTACCCATAGCCTGCCCACATTTCACTTGTCACTGAATATTTAAATCCCTATATATATTGCTGGATTGAACATAGACATAGAACTCTACGTGACATATTAATTGCTCAAATTTTCACAAGATGATGATAGAATTTAAGGAAACGATACCCTTAGGGTTACTTGTATTAAATTATGTTTCATGTCACTTTCTACGTATATTGTTAACTGAATATAGACACTGAACGTTTACTTATTGCTTACTGATTGTCAACAGAATCATTATTGAATCATGTTAAGGTACAGAACTTATAAAATACAGACTAGAGAAATCATAGAATACAATTGGGACTCACGTAAGGATTTCGAGGTACACTTGAAATTATAGAAAGAATCTTATGATAACTGATGTGACATTAAAACTTGATTCTCAGCAAATATGAAACGACTAACTCAGTTAGGTCATGATGTTAGAAGAACCACGAGAACCACCGGAGTTAGAATCGTTAAGTTTGCGGACAAACTTATTTTTAAGGAGGTAAGAATGTGATATCCCGACCCGGGATACGACACGATTATCGAGGCAAGTCGACTGAATAGCATAACCTGAGCTGCCTTAAACTTTAAGTCACAATAATTATGGAACTGAATCTAATTTCAAAAGATAAATGTTTTTATTAGTAAAGCTAGTGTCGGGTGGTACCCGAGCAACTCGGAACCTTACCTCGAAAAGCGTGCATACATGCAACCCATGCATGCATACGTACGTACACATGCATAGTTCATGGAATATTAGTGTATGTGTACGTGATTAAAAATACCGTTATACGTATATATATTATTATAATGATATGTATAAAACATGTATTGTATAGGTATATATATATAATATAAATGTATTATGTATATAAAATTAAATAAAGAAAGAAAAAAACAAAGGAAGCTTCCAATACAAAAATCAGTAGGTGTGTGCATCACTGTGTGTGTGTGTGTGCATCACTGTGTGTTTGTGTGTGTTTGGGAAACCCACCAACCGACCTTGATAAAGGTGGTGGGTGTGTGTAAGTGATATATGTATATATGTAAATATATATATATATATGTATATGAGGTACGTGGGTGGCTAGGGTTAAAAGGGCATTTCTCTGCAGTCAAGGATGACTGCAACAGAGAGAGAGAGAGAGAGAAAGATAAGGTAGAGAGAGAAGAGGCGGTTGTTGTATATATATATGCACGGGTTTGGGTGATGAGAGGTTAGAAAAGAAAAGAGAGAGTTAGGAACTGAAGGAGAGAAGAAGAGAGAAAGGTGAAGCAGAAACAGAAAGGTGGGAGAGTCACAGTAAGCTCAAAAATCTGAAACCCAGGTAATTCATTTCAGTACTGTTATTTCGATTTAAAGCATAAAGCTTAGATATAATGGTAGGGTCTTAATAAGCATGATATTAGCTTTTAAATGCAAAAAGAATTAAGTTAAATGGTGTAGAAACCATGGAGAAATATGGAGTTGCAGGTTGATGGAATAATCTCGGGTTCCATGAAATTGTGTTTAAAACTTGGTTTTTATAATGAGAAACTGGTCCTCTATTACACAGGAAACATATAGGATAAAAATAGAGTAAAAACCGTGACTTAACAGTCACGAAATAGAGAAGGAAGACTCGGCCGGAGAAGCGGCCGGAGGTAAATAACTCCCTATTCGTGAAGATGGGGAGGGTTTTAGGGCAAGCCGAGGCTAGGGTCGAGGTCCTTGAAGGGAAAGGAATGGAATGGCATTGAAAAAGGGAGAGAAAATGACCGGATTTAGGTTGCCGTCACCGGAGAAGGTGACGGAACCCTAATACAGTTCACCGGAGATGTGAGGGAGATGATCGGAAAATCGGGGGGTCTACCGGGTTAAAAGAAACGGGTCTGGGTTGGATCGGGTCGGTACCCGACCGGACATAAACGGTTAACCGAAGCTGTGTCGTTTTGAGTCTTTAATTTAAATGAGATTGGACTGTTTGGTTACATGGATAAATAATTGGAATTGGGTTTGGGGTTATCCAAACCCTGGATAGGGATAGGGAATTGGGTTTATTGTATTCCGGTTCTTGAATGGACTGAACCGTTTGGTTCAAAGGAAGAGTGGACCGGTTTAGGGTTTTTAGGTCTGAACCAACTGGTTCAGACCGCAGCTTATGGGATTTATGAACCGGCCCCAAATATTTTGGAAAATTTCACTGTTGCCCAAGTATAAAAATTAATTAAATATTAATTTTTACAATAATGCCCCTAATCTAAAATTGGGTCAAACGAAGTCCAAACGATACAAATGAATAGTCAAAACCTATTATCTCGGACGTTCTGAGTCTAATGGTGGGGTTCGTTTTACGAGACGGAACCCCGAAGGATAAAATACCGTAAAAGTGCAAAATGACTATTTTGCCTTTTTAGTACAAAAGTCCAAATGGAATTCTGCGAAAGCCTAAACCGACTTTCTTCGGCGTTCCGGACTCAATGGTAAAGTCTAAAATAGTATTTGAAATACTTATGATAGAAAGGCATAAAACTTGATGAATAGCATTTATTCTGAAACGTATTCACTGATATATAGGAAACTCGAAAGGCAAGGGTACCTTCACGGATTTCTGAGGTAGAATCACGATAGAGGTAAGTGGATCACTTTCTCTTCCATATGGTGTTTCTAAAGCCAAGTTTATTCTTTACTGCCAAACTAGTACTCTTGAAAGTACCTCACGTTATTGTTATCCACAATGCGATATTGTTCTATCTTGTGGACATTGATTGACTATTGTACTATTGTTATTGTATTGAACCATGCCCTGAAAGGCTTACTGTTATGCTTTACTGTATAATAGAGGACCAGTTTCTCATTATAAAAACCAAGTTTTAAACACAATTTCATAGAACCCGAGATTATTCCATCAACCTGCAACTCCATATTTCTCCATGGTTTCTACACCATTTAACTTAATTCTTTTTGCATTTAAAAGCTAATATCATGCTTATTAAGACCCTACCATTATATCTAAGCTTTATGCTATAAATCGAAATAACAGTACTGAAATGAATTACCTGGGTTTCGGATTTTTGAGCTTACTGTGACTCTCCCACCTTTCTGTTTCTGCTTCACCTTTCTCTCGTCTTCTCTCCTTCAGTTCCTAACTCTCTCTTTTCTTTTCTAACCTCTCATCACCCAAACCCGTGCATATATATATACAACAACCGCCTCTTCTCTCTCTACCTTATCTTTCTCTTTCTCTCTCTGTTGCAGTCATCCTTGACTGCAGAGAAATGCCCTTTTAACCCTAGCCACCCACGTACCTCATATACATATATATATTTACATATATACATATATCACTTACACACACCCACCACCTTTATCAAGGTCGGTTGGTGGGTTTCCCAAACACACACAAACACACAGTGATGCACACACACACACACAGTGATGCACACACCTACTGATTTTTGTATTGGAAGCTTCCTTTGTTTTTTTCTTTCTTTATTTAATTTTATATACATAATACATTATATACATAATACATTTATATTATATATATATATACCTATACAATACATGTTTTATACATATCATTATAATAATATATATACGTATAACGGTATTTTTAATCACGTACACATACACTAATATTCCATGAACTATGCATGTGTACGTACGTATGCATGCATGGGTTGCATGTATGCACGCTTTTCGAGGTAAGGTTCCGAGTTGCTCGGGTACCACCCGACACTAGCTTTACTAATCAAAACATTTATCTTTTGAAATTAGATTCAGTTCCATAATTATTGTGACTTAAAGTTTAAGGCAGCTCAGGTTATGCTATTCAGTCGACTTGCCTCAGTAATCGTGTCGTATCCCGGGTCGGGATATCACAAAACTTACTGTTTTAAGCTTAGGTATGACTTGAAATATACATGCATGTTTCTAAAATTGGAAATGGAAGAAAATGGAAAAGAAATGGGATTGTTTGAGCTAAGAAACCCTAAAGAAAACCCTAGACCTGAAAAGAGAGAACTGGGATTTGAACCCTGATAAACCAAGCTTCAAACAAAGTGCATGGCTTGAAAGAGAACTAAGAATGGAACCTCTTGCAAGTTGAAATAGCCCAAATGGTCAAGAGACCAATGAGAAAAAGAAATTTATAGTTCAGAGAGAGAAAAGTCCTATATACATGATTTAGGTTGTTTCACTTGGTTTTAGGAACGGGATAACATTCCCCAAGCTTCTAGAAGCAAAATATAAGGAAAACGAGATAAAAAATGTAACACCCCGACTTTGCTTAATTAATAATTAGTTTGCTAATTATTAATTAGCACCGACATAAAGAATAATTAAGAAAGTTAATCGAGAATCTCTCGACGGTCACGATAGGCCAATAGAATAATTAAACACGTCAGAAAGGAGGGTGTAATACCCGAACCTAATTACCAATTAATTAGGTGAAATGATGTCATTTTAGCATTGTGGAAACTCGAATTAGCGGACTATGACAGCCATAAATAAATAATAACCGACACGAGACCTTTGACATCAAAGCTAACCGAAATACGAAACTCTCAGAAGAAACCATTTCCCAAAAAGAGCAATAGAAAAGAAGTTACGAAGGAAATAGCTAAAACAGAATTTTGTGCCAGCCAAACAAAGCATAAGCCCAAATGAGGGAAAATTCCCAAAAGTGAGGCCAAGGGGTTTTGAACCCTTGATCAAGTAGGGACAAGATTTTAGGCACCCAAAAATTAACCAAGTGGGCTGTTAACAACTTCATGCCTAAAAATACAATAGAATTGTATATAACACTAAATTATCCCAGTCCACCTCCCAAATTGGCCAATGGCCATGCATGCAAACCCTTCATCATTAGCTCACATCACACCACCTCAACTCCACATCAGTCATTCGATCCCACCAAGTCTCTTATATGCATGCATCTATATATGTATAGATGTATATTTATAGGTGAGCAATATGATATATATATATATATATATGAACTATACACCTTGGGACCTTCCAAAACAAAAATAGGTGTGCTATATTTAGACAGTGACTGTGTGTGTGTGAAATCAGAAAGTGACTGAGTGTATGTTCAGACTTGTAGAGAGAGAAATAGAGTGGTGTAGAGACAGAGAGAGAGAAAGAGAGTCCATGTGAGAGACTTTGTGTACAAGTGTGTGTATGCTTGTGTGTGCATGGAAGCTCCCAACTAGAAGAGAAGGGGGAAGAGGTCGAGGCTGATCTCTAAAGGAACCCAAAGGAGCAGAACGGAGCCTAAGAGAGACATTATTCGAAGGTATATAACAAACCCAAAGATTTCTCTCTCTAAATATTTCTTCATGCACAAAATGTTTTGAGATTTTCTTGGTATTGCATGCATGATATTGAAGTATGTAAACTTGAACTAGGGCACGAAATTTGACACACGAGAAACCCTACAACCGAAATACATTTTTCTCTTTCTAAAAAACTCCCATTACACACACTGTTTTAGAGCATTATGAGAACATGCATGTAACTGAAATGTTTAGGATAAGAGTTTAGGATAAGAAATAGGCAAAAATTTGGACCTTAGATGATCCAAATTAGTGGACCGTACTTCCAACCTCCATGGATGACCACCTTAGACTTGGGTCTGAACCGATCGAAGCAAAACACCACTATTTCATTTGGGACTGAAACAAGACCCTCCCAGGATTCCAAATCCGTTGGAATCATTTCAAATGGTCAAGAGATAGGGAACAAAATCCCATTTACAATTGCAGCTTGAGAAACGAGTTCCTTGAAATCGAGCCCCAAAACTGATTCTTAGAATGTGGCTTGAAAGCCAATGGACTGAGGGTCATTTTGAGCCAAACCCCGCGAGTTTTAGTAATGAAATGGGGATTTACGAGCTAGTTGCAGGTTCGGTTATTCAATCCCAAGCTGAACGTTTGAGCTCGTTCCAATCCACCAAACGAATGGCAAGATGTTGGCCTGACCCCCAGAAACTCGAACCACCTAAAAACAGATGAAAACAGTGCTTGAAAATCCACAAAATTGGAAAAAATAGAAATAGTGAACTAGGGCTATAGTAACCTATCCGATGAAGAAGACAACAAGTCAACTGAGTCGACTCGCCCAACTCGTTCAAATAGAACGTGTCGACTCAAACATGTGTCGAATCGTGGGTTAGCCACCACATTAATGAAACGGCGTCGTTGGGTTTTAAAATTTAAATAGAAATGGGCTGTTTGGTTATGGAGATAAGAAATTGAAATCAGGTTTGAGGATAGTCAAACCAAGGATAAGGGGATTAAGGGGGTTATTATATTCCGATTTTCTAGAAGGGTTTGAACTGTCACGACCCGAAACCCACCCTGAGCGGATTACCGGATCGCAACCGCCGCCCCGAGACCCGAGGGCCTCGAGACAAGGCTCGCATATGCAGCGGTATCGAATAGATGTGCAACATACGTTTTGCGGAAGCGTGAAAAACTTTTTTCTTTTCTTTTCTTCTTTTTAAATTATGCACATCCGTCCGATACTGCCGCTCCATACATAGCATACATGGTTACACATTCAGAGTATAACAAACTTAAAGACTTCATACATTAATACAATACATATTCGGTTGCCCTGAGGGCTTATTACACATTCTTACATTGTCTACTAATACAAATGTACTACTAGTGTTCATAAGTTCTTCAAAAGAAACTACTTAACATATCCTTCCAAAAAAAACAGCTAGACTCATCGCCATCGTCCTTAAGGCCCTGTCTGCTGAATCACCTGAAAGGGGGGTCCGAACAAAGTCCGGGTAAGCTAATCTAAGCTTGTGAGCAATTCCAGTATTCGTCATAGGGTTTTCAATTAGCAGTGGTTTAGTACATAAGAGTTGGTAAAATAATCATCGCCAATTGTTCGTATACTTTGAATACAGAATATATGCATTCCTTAAATCATGTAGCTTTGAAACATTTAAAGTATTCAAGCTAAACTCATACTTTGTCAAATAGAGTATATAACTCAAAACATATGCATTTCGTGAAACAATAGCTTTGAAACATTTAAAGTATTCAAGCTATACTTATACTCATGAACTTCAAAACATATAACATAACATGTATTTCTTAAATAGAGTATATAAAACTCAAAACATATGTACATTGAAAATGAGGGTAAAACCTGCTTCCATTTTCAAATCATTTGTCATCTTATCACTTCCATTAGTGGAATCCGTTTCGAACCGGACTCCCATATTACTTATAAATGGAGATATCTCATTTGCCTGGGGGATTAGATCCTGCTACCGGGCATTTGACAGTCAATTGAGTTCGTATGTAACCCAAAATCTTGTCACAGGGCAATTGAGTTCGTATGTAACCCAAAATCTTGTCTATGTGCTTATGCACCATTATCTTATAAAACATTTATCATGTAACTTTTCTCATAATTACTTTTCATAACTTCGTAAAATCTTCGTATACTTGAAATAAGCAAATTCAGGACATTTAACAATAATTGCATTTTAACTAGACATGCTGAAAAGTATTTGAAGGAAAAACTGTTGCAGAAACCAATCACTGAGCATGTCACAATGGGGTTATAAAAATAGAACAATTAAAAACTGAATCATGTAAACACTGAATTTGAAATTTCAAACATTTCATATCTTTGCATTTAAAACCTTTTTAAATCCATGGAGTTAAATCTCCACTTCAAACGCAGGGTTACTCACCTTGATTCTTTAGGGTTAGTGCTAAAATGCGCTTTCCCACTTTCCTTGTAGTTCCTAAGAACAATTCATAAATATCTCATCAACTTCACATTCATTGTAATATCATCTCGATATTCCTTAACTTATGCTTAAATCGTATTAGATCCTACAATGATTTCATAAATTCATATGTACTTAACGTAACTCATATTCTTAACCTTTGACACAATTTAATGTGTTAGGAATTGAATTTATTTCAATTTATACTCTTCTGGGAGTTCCATTAACTTTAATTTAAAGTTATTTATTTGACATGTTTACGTGTCGTGTCTTTTCGTATTTCATTTCTCGTACTTGCCTCAGTTTAGTTCTTTGGCAATATTTCAGTTCATAGTCATCTAACAGATGCTATTCATCAAATTTTATGTCTTTTTATTTTAGACATTTCTTTTGGTCAAATAGACTCTACCATTGAGTCCGGAGTGTCGTAGAAAGTCGGTTTAGGCTTTCCTAACATTTAATTCGGACTGTTATATGTAAAAGGGCAAAATGGTCATTTACCGTTTTACGTGTCATATTTTTCTGTACTTCGTTTCGTAATTTGGACTCTATTTTTGAGTCCGGGATGTCAAAGAAAGTTAATTTGGACCTTCCCTGATTTCATTTTGGCTTTAGAGGTACCAGGGGTATTTTGGTCATTTTACCCCTTTATGTGTCTTTATTTTTCGGGACCCCATTTCGTGTTGTGGACCTCACCATTGGACTCAGAAGGTCCAAGACAGTAAGAATACACTAATAACTTGTTAATTTTGGTCAAGGGGCATTTTGGTCATTTACCCCTTACGTGTTTTTATTTTTCGGGCCCCGTCTCATAAAACGGACCCTACCATTGATCTCAGAATGTCCAAAATAGTAATATTACACTATTCATATGTTTAATTTGGACTTCTTTTGCTTTATATATGACCCAAGGGCCAAATAGTCATTTTACTTTATTTATTAAATAATTAAATTAATTATTTAATTATTTTTCCAAGGGTCTAAATGCATAAAACTTCCATCAATTGGGCAACAGTAGGATTGTCCAGAAGTTCTGGGGTCAATCCGCAATTAAGGAAAGTATTGGTTTTATTTTATTTTAAATAACTTGAAAACCAAAGGGTTCGGTCTCAAACCAAGTGAACCGGTCCGGTCTGGTTGTAAACCAACCGGTTTAGTGGTTTTCATGCGTGTGGCTAACGTCACGATGATGTCAGCCCTAGCGTTTAAAACACTTAAAACGTTGCCGTTTCATTTATTTGGTGGCAAGCTCAGATGCTGCCACGTGTCCGAGTCAACTCGATCATTTTAAAACGAGTTAACTCATCGTCATCTTCCTTATTTCGCCCCTACGTTGTCCTAATTTGCAGGTTTCCTTTTCCTCCTATTTCGTGACTTTCTCCTCAACCATTTTCCACTGTTTCTAACCTAATCCATTTCTGGTACATTGTTTTAAAGTTTGACATTCATTTTAGGCCTTAAAACCTCGTCATATGTTCGGTTTAGGACGAGATAATCCAAACTGTAAGTTGTTCGTAAATGCTCATTTCTGAGCTAAAACCCTTGGGGTTTGATTCCTTGTGATCCCCTCTTCATGGGGTTTTACTCTCCATTCAAAAAAATGGATTTAAATGAAAGTTCGTGGGGTTGGGGTTTTGAACCCGTACCTGCAATTGGACTTTTGGTAGGCTTTTCTTTTGATTTTTGATCGCGTACATAGGTTTTTATAACCCTCATGACTTTATCTTGAGGTCTCGGTAGGTTAGAACGCATTTAATTTCACCCATTTCAGACCTGTTATTTTGAAGGTCATCCATGGCAGTCGTTCCTGGGTTGGTCATTTTTCAGTGTTTTTGAAGCCTAAAATCATGCTTAACATGCTTATAAACATATATCTATCATCATATGTGTGTATATAATTGAAAAACAGTTCCTAATACATCATAATTCTAGAGAGAGAAAAATGAAAATTTTGAGTTTTCTCACTTTTTAGTTGCTGTTTTTCTCCTTCCTCACTTCTGATTCTTCCTCCATTCTCTTTCTCTGCTTCCTTAAGGGTTCAAGCATGCAAGACATGCATTGGTTTTCTTTTAAAGAAAAGAAACCGACCCTTCTCTCTCTTCATTTTCTCTCTCTCTCTCTCTACACGTTTGCAGCCTCTATTCTTGACCTTATCAACCCATCTTACACTCCCTCAATTCTGCTTTTTCATTTTGGCAGCTTACATTAAATGGATCTTGATATTTTTTGTGTTATATGTATATTATATACACACACACAAACTCACCTACACACACTCACACACACAGCCGACACACACACACCCACTTGCACATACTGTTCACACTTTACACATGTATATCTATATAAATGTATATAAATATATATATGAACAATTAATTATATATAAATACATATATAATGTATCTATGTACATACATGCATACATAATTATACATATGCATGCCTTCATGAATTGTGTATGAAATAATTATTTTAACTATTTATATATACATACTTATACATAGACATGTGAATATATATACTTTTATACACTTTATATCATACACACAATACACCATAAAGTGTGTGTTTGTGTATTCAAATTTATTTAATCATAATTAGAGTTAATAATTTCATATAAATAAATAATTAATTATTTAATTAATTATTTTCTTTGGTGTAAATATTTTTACACAAATTTTCTTTAATCTCGAAATACGTGCCATATGACCTGGTATCCCGGGTCGGGATATTACATGAACCGGCTGGTTCACGAGGGTTCTGGTCTGGTCTAGGGTTTAGGTGGTTCAACCCACTCGTTCATTGTTTAAAAATTAAAAGAAAAACTAGAACTTTTATAAATTATATTTTGGCCCAATCCGTGGGATTTTTATACAAATACACCCCTGGAAAAATAATAAAATAATTTATTTAATTATTTTATTAATTAGGTAAAATTACTATTTTACCCTTGGACACTAAATGAGTCAAACGGAGTCCAAATAAAATAAATGAATGGTGTATTTTTACTATTTCGGGCATTCCAGACTCAATAGTGGAGTCCAATTTGAGAAATTAAGTCCCGAAAAATACAAACACGCAAATAGTAAATGACTGTACTGTCCCTAATGATACCTAGGGCAGATTAAACATAAAAGATAGTCCATTTTAACTATGTCAGACACTCTGGACCTAATGGTGAGGTCCATTTTATGAACTGAGGTCCCGAAAAGTTTAGCCATACAACATGTGAAATGACCAAAATGCCCAAATATATTGTACGAAGTCCAAATGGGATGAAATTGATACAGATAGAAGCCTGGATACCCGTGAAACTGTATACATGATTAAATGACGAATCAAGGTCAGAATTTCACGAAGTGTGAAATTACCAAAATGCCCCTGATTCTATACGAAATCCAAATGAAGTCCAAATGGGACGAAATTGATACCGATAGAGGCCCAAACACTCGTGAAACTATACACATGATTAAATGACAAATCAGGGTTAGAATTTCACAAAACGTAAAATGACCAAAATGCCCTTGAGCATGGTAAGTGCAAGTAGAGGCCGAGTAAAGGCCAATCTGATCTGATAAATTGTCATAAGCATAATTATAAAAATCGAAGGGCTAAATAAGACTCTGAAACAGTCAGAGTGTAAAATAGGAAATGACCGATGTGTCCCGATGATCAAAAACAGATACCAAATGAAGTCCAAAGGACTTAAGAATTTATATATGAGATATATGAAACATTTTGAGGACCATGATAGGGTCCGAGACAAGAATGGTGAAATTATCATTTTGCCCCTAAGGTTAAACAAGTACTTAACTGGTAACGATTTGAGTCTAAAAGACTTAGAACTTTATATTTAAGATATGTGGACTATTCTAAGGACCACGACAGAGTCCGGGACAAGAATAAAAAAATTACCATTATGTCTCTAAGGTTAAAGAAGTACGTAACTGATAACGATTGAAGTCTAAATGATTTAGATTATAATCCCGATAACGACTAGGCCTAATTAAAGAATGTAATAGCCTCAGATGAAACCCAATGAAAGGGCAATAGGCTACTAGGCTATCTTAGGTAATCCGATAGACGCCTAAGATGATGAATAAGACATGAATGAATGAATTCTGATTTGTCTGTGATTGATGATGATTATTCAGGATATGCAAGGAGATGCCTAACGTATCTGGAGGTTATCAGATTATTTGTACAAAGAGATAAGCACAAAATTTTGTGAGTAACTTGGAAATTCTGGCTTGGTGTATAAGGTACACTGTCTAGATATTGTATCTTCATACATTGTACCGTTTTTATATGCTATATTGTTTAAATGCATACCCTTTTATACTGCATTACACGTGGCACGATTTGTTCTGTCCTGCCTAATTAGCGTCTTGTCCTGTTTTGTTTTGTCTTGTTTCGCTCAATACTGACCTGTTCTATTCGTTAATGATATGCCAACGTCCTTGATTGATATACTCAATTCCGTTATGTTCCTTTCCGTTGATGATATGCCTGTGTCTTTGATTGATATATTGTTTCAGCTCAATTCTGTTATGTTCCGTTCCGTTGATGATATGTCTGTGTCTTTGATTGATATATTGTTTCCGCTCAATTCCGTTATGTTCCGTTCCGTTGATGATATGCTTGTGTCTTTGATCGATATATTATTTTCGCTCAATTCTGTTATGTTCCGTTCCATTGATGATGTGCTTGTGTCTTTGATCGATATGTTGTTTCCGCTCAATTTTGTTATGTTTCGTTCCGTTGATGATATGCTTGTGTCTTTGATCGATATATTGTTTCCGCTCAATTCCGTTATGTTCTGTTCTGTTGATGATATGCCTGTGTTTTTGATTGATATGTTGTTTTCACTCAATTCCGTTATATTCCGTTCCGTTGATGATATGCTTGTGTCTTTGATGGATATGTTATTTTTGCTCAATTCCGTTATGTTCCGTTTTGTTGATGATATGCTTGTGCCTTTGATCGATATGTTGTTTCCGCTCAATTTCGTTATGTTCTGTTCCGTTGATGATATACTTGTGTCTTTGATCGATATATTATTTTTGCTCAATTCCGTTAAGTTCCATTCCGTTAATGATATGCTTGTGTCTTTGATCGATATATTGTTTCCGCTGAATTCTGTTATGTTCCGTTCCATTGATGATATGCCTGTGTCTTTGATCGATATATTATTTTCGCTCAATTCCGTTATGTTCCATTCCGTTGATGATATGCTTGTGTCTTTGATCGATATATTGTTTCCGCTTATGTCACGCCCCGGATTCCCACGAACCCAAGAAGCAACTAAACGAAACAAAAGAACAGAAAATAAGTGACAATTCGATAAATTTACTTGAAATCTCCCTCATTATTCCCTCAAGCTTCTCCCAAAAATTTAAGTGAAAACTCGACATTCAATTTAACTCAAAATCGTCCGTAAAACAATCTTAAATCAATTCCAAAAACCCCCTTTAAATGACGTCTCGAATGGCCCCAAAAATAGGTTAAGGTATAGCCCATGAATAGTTCAAGAAACCTACCAAGAATTGTACAAGGGAGAGGGCCTAACACAGCCCATGTTAATGGTCAAATATGGCCCAAAGATGAT
Organism: Nyssa sinensis; assembly: GCA_008638375.1. Lineage (NCBI taxonomy): Eukaryota > Viridiplantae > Streptophyta > Magnoliopsida > Cornales > Nyssaceae > Nyssa > Nyssa sinensis. Next base: position 29,118,219 of record CM018032.1, read on the forward strand.
CACTCAAACAGCCCTTGATGAGGCCCAAAACATGGCCCAAACATAGGCCAAACATGGCCCAAAATGGCATCCAAATGTAGCTCAAAAGTCATCCCAAAATGGTCTAAAATGTACTCAAAAAGTTGGTTCAAACATGTGCTTTAATGGCCTCAAAATGGTCTTGTAATCTAGGTCATGACATAGCCAAAACAAGAGATGCACAATAGTTGGACAACATGCAAGGCAGCTGGGGCAAGGCAGGACGTATGGCGCGCGCAGGCGCGCGCGCGGGGGCAGGCGGTGTGGGCAGGCGGGCACGGGCGCAGGCACGCGGCACGCGCGCGCGACGAGCAGGCGCGCGGGGGGGCGCACGGCTGTCGGGCACTATAGCACAGAGGCCAAATCTGATTTTTTTCTCAGTGCACTGTTCATGGCTGCAACCTATTTGTCCATTTTTTTGAATTTTTTTCCAAGTCTTTTAAACCCTCTTTTCTTCACACTTTTAGCCCACTTGTTCAAGGTTCCTAAACCCCCATTTTGACATTTTTTTCCACTCTTTTTAAACGGTCATTTCCACACCTATTTCTCTCTTGATTCTACCAAAATTTGGACATAGTTTCATTCGTTTCTTTAAGTGTTTTCCCACCTAATTTTTCACAAGATATATGAACATAAATTCATCAACAATCCACCCTCATTCGGTGGCCACAAATCCATCAAATTAAACCTACATCCTCCACTTCCAACACATCCATATAATACACATTTAACCCCCAAACATCAAGCAGCCTCTATTACACATTTAAGTAAAGTATCATGCATTTATTTGAGTTCCAACTCATACATTTTCAAAATGGCCCAAGGCCTAAAGTTCACAATTTACATAAGTTTAAATACAAGAAGTTGGGCTCATGCCCACACATTCATAACATGCCCCCAAGGGCCAAATCTTCCGCAAAATCCATTTCCTTCCTTTTTCTTCAACACTCAAGGAAGTCTCAAGCAACTGGTGCCTCATCTGAAATATATTGCCCGCGAATGGGTCAGCTCAACTGCTGGTATGATAACTCACTAATACTAGCAACAAATTTAGGACGTGGCATGTGCAAGTGTATAATTTCAAGATATAATTTTCCTTCCCGTTGTTTAATGCAATGCAAACACACTATGCATGACTCACACATGCAAACTCTATGCCACACCCATGTCTCGCTTCACGGTTCTTCCCTGTTGGCATACAAGTACCAATATATGCCTCGCTTTACGGTCTGGACCCCGTTGGCATGTGAGTACCTAATGGCCAATTTTGGGTTTTTCACCACAGGATCTACACCCTCATAATGTCCATCACCACGTGCTCACCCACACCATGTTTCCAAGGAATCACATTATGACAAGATGCCATGATTTCATCATGCAAGTTCAATGTGACAAATGATCAAACACATGGTGTCCCTTTTCAAGTCATGCATTCCTTCCCATACAATTCATAATTTTAAACTTCGAAAACATCATTTACATGCATATACTATGGCTACACACATCAAGATATATTCAAGCTACAATCCCACTATACTATCAATTCACAAAGATTATGCTAAGCTTTTCACAAAATGTTGAAATTCCATAACGCTCCCCCACACCAAGCAATCAAATTTCCCCTATGATATCAAGCAAATTTCAACATGAATGCACATCAAAACATATCTGTCACGACCCAAAACCCACCCTATGCGGATCTCGTGTCGCGGGGCCGACCCGAAGGCCGTCCCTACTTTTTTCATTCCTGTATCATAGTACTAATATGCAAGGTACTAAAATCCTCAAACAATAACAGCGGAAGTCTTATTAGTAATAGTACATCAGCGAAAGTCTTTCAATACACAATGTTAGCGGAAGTCTTTACAATACATAATATGGTTCTACATAAACAAAATAAGAACCAAACGTAACCAGCACCCGAGGGTGGTGAATACATGGGAGAACTAAGACATAGACTGATACAGTTCCTCAAAAATGTCCTCCTACGCTCTCAGACTCCTACTGGGGTCTTGCAGCGTCATCACCTGAAATGGGGGTAAATAGGGTGGAATGAGCTACGAGAGCTCAGCAAGTAAAAACAGATCTCCGACACTGGTATCGGTAAGATACAAATCCATGAATAAGATTATGATAGCCAATCATAAGAAAGGAGATGCTGTAATAGCCAATGAGAACAGTTGCCATGAAGGCCAATGAATAATAAGTCACAATGTTCAATTAGGAGTAATGGGTACACCATTAATATGAATCTCTCAACAACAATACAACAACAAGAAGTACTGCCACAATAAACCGATCATAATCAATTCAATGAAGAGTGTCCTCTTAGTTTAAGATAAGTCACAAGGAATAGTGTTATTCAATAACGTAATCATACCAATTCTTAGGAGATGCATTTACTCTGTTCTCAGGTAAAATGCCAATGTAAATGTAAATGAAATGCCAATGGGAATGCAATGAAAATGCCAATGTTTATGCCAGTCAATTGCCAGTGGAAAGCCTTCGAGGAATTCATTCCTGCCACCTGTCCATTTATGTACTTGACCTTAGGTCTCCAGTTAATACAGAAAGCATCGGATGGATATTGTGACTGAGCACAAATCCCGTATTCATAACATATCATGATTATTCATTATTCCATAGAAGTATAAGATGGAATATCATATATTCAGTAAAGACATAGCAGTAAGCCTTTCCAGGCATGGTTCACAATAAAGACATAGCAGACAATAAAGACATAGCAGTAAGCTTTTCAAGGCATGGTTCACATGATAACAACGACATAGCAGTCAATCAATGTCCACAAGATAGAACAATATCGCATTGTGGATAACAATAACGTGAAGTACTTTCAAGAGTACAAGTTTGGCAGTAAAGAGAATAACTTGGCTTGGAAACACCATATGGAAGAGAAAGGGAATTTACTTACCTCTATCGTGATTCTACCTTAGAAATTCGTGAGTATACCCTTGCCTTTTGAGTTCCCTATATATCAGTGAATACGTTTCAGAATAAATGCTATTCATCAAATTTTATGCCTTTCTATCATAAGTATTTCAAATACTATTTTAGACTTTACCATTGAGTCCGGAACGCCGAAGAAAGTTGGTTTAGGCTTTCGCGGAATTCCATTTGGACGTTTGTACTACAAAGGGCAAAATGGTCATTTTGTACTTTTACAGTATTTTATCTTTCGGGGTTCCGTCTCATAAAACGAACCCCACCATTGGACTCAGAACGTCTGAGATAATAAGTTTTGACTATTCATTTGCATCGTTTGGACTTCGTTTGACCCATATTTGAAATAGGGGCATTATTGTAAAAATTAATATTTAATTAATTTTCTGTTTGGGCAACAGTGACATTTTCTAAAACATTTGGGGTCAAAGTGTAAATATCCAAAGTTGCGGTCTGAACCAGTGGGTTCACCCTTTAGAAACCCTAACCAGTTCGGTTCCTCACTGAACCAAACGGTTCAGTTAAATTTAGAGAACCGGATTAACATATCCACCTTAACCACCTTATCCATGGTTTGGATAACCCCCAAACCCCATCTCTATTTATTGTCCCTGCAACCAAACAGCCCAAAATCCATTTAATTTAAAATCCCAAAACGACACAGTATCACTTAACCATTTATGTCCGGTCGGGTCCCGACCCGGATCCAACCCAGACCCGTTCCTTTTAACCCGATATGGACCCACGACAATCCGGTCACCCTCCTCATCACTTCGGTGGGAAAACAGTAGGGTTCCGTCACCATCTCCGGTGACGGCAACCTGTCCCGATCGGTTTTCTCTCTCTCTTTTTAAATGCCAATCTCTTCCTTTCTTCCCCACGACCTCATTCCTATCCTCCATTTCCCTCAAGACCTCCCCATTCTTCTCGAATATGAAGGTTAATAGCTCCGGCCGGTTTTCCGGTGAGCTGGTTTTTTGAGATTTCATGCTCATCTCTTTACTGTTTTGGTCCCAAACTAGTTCAAATGTGTTTCTGCACTTAATACAAACATTCTCTTATCGTTTAAACCAAGTTTTAAGGCATAAAACCCTATGACCCGATTTATCCATGAAACCTGCAACTATAAATTTCTCTCTTGGTTCTACACCTTTTAACCTAATTCTTTTTGCAAAATAACCTATAGATCATGCAGATTTGAACCCTAGTATTTAAACAACCTATCATACGTTTAAAATTGAAAACTGAATCAAACCCACTTACTTGCAAAATTCTGATTTCTTCCTGTTTCTCCTTCTTCCCTCTTCTGGTTTCACTTGGTTCGCTTCTATCCCTTCTCCATAAGTTATTTCCAACCTTAGACAGTGTTCACGGCCCTCCAAGCTCTCTGTTTTCCTTTCCTTTAATGTAACACACACATATACATATATAGATATATATATGCCTTACACGACACACCACCGCCCCTCTCAGTTTTCTCTCTTGATTCTCCCCCCTTCTAGAGCCCCTTTTCTTGACCAAGAGCTCTGATTTTTCCCTCTCCCAAATGCAACTTTGCATTTAAGTGGTGTAGGATATTTGTGTATATGTAATATATATAATATATATATATCACACACTACACACACATCACTTAACCGACACACACACACACAGCACTGATATGTGGTTGCTTGGAAGCTTCCCTTCTCTTTTTCTTTATTTTATTTTAATCACTTGTATTTATGTACATAATACATTTACATTATACACATATATACATATAAAATACATAGTTTTATACATGTATTTATAATCGTATAAATACGTATAATTGTATTTTTAGTCGCGTATACATACACTAATATTTCGTGAACTATGCATGTGTACGTACGTATGCATGCATGGGTTGCATGCATGCACGCTTTTTGAGGTACGGTTCTGAGTTGCTCGGGTACTACCCGACACTGGCTATATTACTGATACTATTCTGTACATACAATAAAATAATTTAGAGCTCTAAACAGCCCATATTACACTATTCAATCAACTTGCCTCGGTATACGTGTCGTATCCCGGGTCGGGTTATCACAATATCAATCTAACACATGCACAAAATACATGTTATTTATAATAATAAAACACCAATTAAATTAAAGGAAACAAAAATCTCCAAATTTCTAACCCCAGGTTCTTCAAAGTAACACCACTTAAATAACTTCCTAACCTCAAATACACCTCTAGGCAGCTCAAGTAACACATAGAAAGGTACGAAAAGCTAAATCTATTCCTAGCTTAGCAAGAAACCATACCTAAAATCAGTTTTTCTTAAACTTTGGTGGCTGTGTTTTTTGGATGGCCGAAATGTTTAAAAATAATATAGTACTTGTGGAGATGAACAACTTTACAGAAGAAAGCTTGGCCAACATCCCCCTCGAAGTACGTGTTTCGGAGGCTAGAAAGTTGAAAAAGCTAGGGCTTTTGTCTATTTTTCACCCACGGATGAGAGCTCTTTGAATTTCAGAGTGTATATGTGTAACTAATGGCCCCAAGTGTTCATTTTATAGTGGAGGACAAAGGGGCTAAGGGCAAATGACCATTTTGCCCTTAATGAGCCCCGTAGCCTGTTACTCTACAACTCATTCCTAAATGCTTCAATTTAAAATTTGGCTTTAACCAATGTTCATAAAATTATTTTAAATGAAAACTCTCAGAAGAAAATATTTTCGTTTGAGGTCGGGATCATCCCTTTCCACCCAGGCCACCCGGATGCCCTTTTTGGTCCAATTTTGAAATGGTTTCTGTTTTAGCTGAAATTTGAACAGTAGCTACCTCACAATATTCTAAGTATATTTTTATTCTATTACACACTCCAAATATGCATCTAAACATGTCAAATGGTAAACTGAAGCATTTAGATGCTTTATCGGCAAAACCGGGCTTTACCGACAAAATCGTGTATGCCAAATGTCCTACAGCAAAAACGAAAAAATTTTTCTCATTTTTTTTAGATCTCTATAGCTTAATTCCGTTAAGTTCTGTTCCATTGATGATATGCCTGTGTCTTTGATTGATATGTTGTTTCCGCTCAATTCCGTTATGTTCCGTTCCGTTGATGATATGCTTGTGTCTTTGATCGATATGTTGTTTCCGCTCAATTCTATTTTGTTCCATTCCGTTGATGATATGCGTGTGTCTTTGATCGATATATTATTTCCGCTCAATTCTGTTATGTTCCGTTCCGTTGATGATATGCTTGTGTCTTTGATCGATATGTTGTTTCCGCTCAATTCCGTTATGTTCCGTTCCGTTGATGATATGCTTGTGTCTTTGATCGATATATTATTTTTGCTCAATTCCGTTAAGTTCCCTTCCGTTGATGATATGCTTGTGTCTTTGATCAATATGTTGTTTCCGCTCAATTCCATTATGTTCCATTCTGTTGATGATATGCCTGTGTCTTTGATCGATATATTGTTTCTGCTCAATTTCGTTATGTTCCGTTCCGTTGATGATATGCCTGTGTCTTTGATCGATATATTGTTTCCGCTCAATTCCGTTATGTTCCGTTCCGTTGATGATATGCCTGTGTCTTTGATCGATATGTTGTTTCCGCTCAATTCCGTTATGTTCCGTTCCATTGATGATACGCTTGTGTCTTTGATCGATATATTATTTTTGCTCAATTCTATTAAGTTCCCTTCCGTTGATGATATGTCTGTGTCTTTGATCGATATGTTATTTTCGCTCAATTCCGTTATGTTCCGTTTCGTTGATGATATGCCTGTGTCTTTGATCGATATACTGTTTTCGCTCAATTCTGTTATGTTCTATTCCGTTGATGATATGCTTGTGTCTTTGATCGATATATTGTTTTGCGCTTAATTCCGTTAAGTTCCGTTCCATTGATGATATGCCTGTGTCTTTGATTGATATGTTGTTTCCGCTCAATTTCGTTATGTTCCGTTCCGTTGATGATATGCTTGTGTCTTTGATCGATATGTTGTTTTCGCTCAATTCCGTTATGTTTCATTCCGTTGATGATATGCTTGTGTCTTTGATCGATATGTTGTTTCCGCTCAATTCCGTTATGTTCCGTTCTGTTGATGATATGCTTGTGTCTTTGATCGATATATTATTTTCGCTCAATTCCGTTAAGTTCCCTTCCATTGATGATATGCCTGTGTCTTTGATTGATATATTGTTTTCGATCAATTTCGTTATGTTCCGTTCCATTGATGATATGCCTGTGTCTTTGATCGATATATTGTTTTCGCTCAATTCTGTTATGTTCCGTTCCGTTGATGATATGCTTGTGTCTTGGATCGATATATTGTGTCCGCTTAATTCCGTTAAGTTCCGTTCCATTGATGATATGCCTGTGTCTTTGATCGATATATTGTTTCCGCTTAATTCCGTTAAGTTCCATTCCATTGATGATATGCCTGTGTCTTTGATTGATATGTTGTTTCCGCTTCATTCCGTTGATGATATGTTTGTGTCTTTGATCGATATGTTGTTTTCGCTCAATTCCGTTATGTTTCGTTCCGTTGATGATATGTTTGTGTCTTTGATCGATATGTTTTTTCCGTTCAATTCTGTTATGTTCCGTTCCGTTGATGATATGCTTGTGTCTTTGATCGATATATTGTTTCTGCTCAATTCCGTTATGTTCCGTTCCGTTGATGATATGTTTGTGTCTTTGATCGATATATTATTTTCGCTCAATTCCGTTAAGTTCCGTTCCGTTGATGATATGCTTGTGTCTTTGATCGATATATTGTTTCCGCTCATTTCCGTTATATTCCGTTCCGTTAATGATATGCCTATATCTTTGATCGATATATTGTTTCTGTTCAATTCTGTTATGTTCCATTCCGTTGATGATATGTCTGTGTCTTTGATCGATATATTGTTTTCGCTTAATTCCGTTAAGTTCCGTTCCATTGATGATATGCTTGTGTCTTTGATGGATATGTTGTTTCCGCTTAATTCCGTTATGTTCTGTTCCGTTGATGATATGCTTGTGTCTTTGATCGATATGTTGTTTTCGCTCAATTCCGTTATGTTTCATTCCGTTGATGATATGCTTATGTCTTTGATCGATATGTTGTTTCTGCTTAATTCTGTTATGTTCCGTTCCATTGATGATATGCTTGTGTCTTTGATCGATATATTATTTTCACTCAATTTCGTTAAGTTCCATTCCGTTGATGATATGTCTGTGTCTTTGATTGATATATTGTTTTCGCTCAATTCCGTTATGTTCCGTTGATGATATGCCTGTGTCTTTGATCGATATATTGTTTCTGCTCAATTCCATTACGTTTCGTTTCGTTGATGATATGCTTGTGTCTTTGATCGATATATTGTTTCCGTTAAGTTCTGTTCCATTGATGATATGCCTGTGTCTTTGATCGATATATTGTTTCCGCTTAATTCTGTATTGTTCCGTTCCGTTGATGATATGCCTATGTCTTTGATTGATATATTGTTTCCTCTGAATTCCGTTATGTTCCGTTCCGTTGATGATATGCTTGTGTCTTTGATCAATATATTGTAATACCCCGACCTGGATTGGCACATATATCGAGGCAGCCGGGTCGGGCAACACTATATCAATGGTATTTAGAACTTTTGAACCTTATATCTTGTGAAATATTAACCGCATTGCATTGTCCAAATAGAAATCTTGCCCATGTATGAATAATGCAGGATCAGGATAAGCGACCTGGAAACCAGTCTTGAAATGCGTGCACACGCGCAGCCATGCATGCATGCATACGTATACACATGCAATGTAATTAAATTAAAGTGCACGTGTGCAAATATGAATTGGGAAGAATATATGTAAACACATATGTATAAATTATGAACATATATACGTATAAGTATAGTCTAGTGTATATACATATATATATATATATGCAAGTATGTATGTATATATATTATTAAAATAAAACAAAAGAGAAAAAGGGGCTGTAACAGCCGTGTGTGTGTGTGAGTGTTAGGTATATATATATATATACATATATATATATATAATAAAATACCTAACCTAAACCAACCTAATGGGCATAGGAGTATGGGAGAAATCAGAAAGGTAAGGTGGAAGTCAGAAAAGGAGAGGAGGAGAGGAAAAGAAGGGAGGAAGGAATGGGCATGATGTGATATATATATATATATACATATATATATATATATGTGCACATGATCTCCTACGTACGGGAGATAGAAATCAAAGGGGAGAAATCCAGAGGGAACTCAGAGAGCTTTTGGTGGAATTGGAAGAAGGAACGGAAGGGAAGAGACCCATAAAACCGAGGAAACCGAAAGTATAGGTAAGAAGTTTGTTTCTATTTCATAATTTTATAGCGTGATTCATTTAAATCTAAATCTAGGATCTTAAAGAGTATGACATAAGGTTTCAAACGCAACAAGAACCAAGAAAAACCATGAAGGAATGAGGGAGAAAACCCTAGTTGCAGGTTGAAGAATAAATTCGGATTTTGTATATTTCATGCATGAAACTTGGTCTAAATAACCTAGAGTTAACCCTATGAGGTGCAGGAGATTATTTGAAAAATATTTGAATTAAAACCATAAGAAAATCGTAGGAAAAACCGAGCTCACCGGAAACTGGGCACAGTGGTCGGAAAATCGAAAATGGGTCTTGAAAACCGTAGCAACCGAGGCCCAAAGTTAGTTTAAAATGATTGTTAAAACGTTAGGTGTATTTTGATGTAGAAACAGTGAGATTTGGACGCGAAATGGAAGTGAAAAACTTGAAAAACAGTGAGGGTGGCACTGTTCCGGCCACCGGCGCCGGAAGAACAACCGGAGAAGACGACCGGATTTAAAGGGGGCTTGACACGGTGTCATTTGAGTTTTAAATTTAAAGAGGTTAGGGCTGTTTGGTTACAAGAGTAAGAAATTTGGAATTTGGGTTAACACTGTCCAAACCATGGATAATGTGAGAATTTGGAATATTGGATTCCGGTTCTCTGGAGAGGACTGAACCGGTTGGTTCAGTGTGGTCGGAGACCGGTCTAGGGTTTCATTAAGTGAACCCTCTGGTCCAATGTTTTAATTAAAAAAACAAATAAACCAAAACTTATGATATTTACAGTTTGACCCCAACTATTCAACCTATTCCAAATCTGACCCCAGACTTTGAAAATAAATTTCAAATGCACCCCTGATAAATAATAAAATAATAAAATAAATTATTTAAATAATTTATTAAATAGGTAAAATTACCATTTTACCCTTGAGTCACAAATAAGTCAAACGAAGTCCGAACGGGGCGAATGAATAGTCAAACTTTATTATCTCGAGCATTCCGGATCCAATGATGAGGTCCGTTTTATGAGACGGGACTCCGAACATTAAAATACAATGAAAACAAATCCTAAAATGACCAAAATACCCCTGTGTCCTAACAAGGCAAGTTATATGGGTATTCTTACTATCTCGGACCCACTGAATCCAACGGTGAGGTCAAAATTATAAAAAGCGGTCCCGAAAATAAAAGTACCTATAAAGTACAAAAGACAGTTTTGCCCTTTTCGATCCAAGAGTCCGATTTAAAATCAGTAAAAGCCTAAACCGACTTTCTTGAGCATTCCGGACTCAATGGTAGGGTTTATTTTAGAAAAAGGGGAACTTATAAAATAAAGACATAAAATTTGATGGATAGCATCATTCAAATGATGAGAGACTAAGATATGTTTCTTGGATTATAGGAACACAGAAAGGCAAGAGAAAAGCAGTCTAAATCATTTTAGTTCAAGGAAAGTAGAAGGTAAGTAATCTCTGATCTCTGTATGTGTTACATTCCGAGCCAAGTCATACTTTCTTGTACATACACCATTGTTGTACTCCTTATATACTTCTAGAATGATTGAACCACATTGATATTGCTCTATCATGTGGAAAGTATTGTTGTTGTTACACGAATATATCTTGATCAGTAGTACATTTATGCATTGAGTTCTCATTGTAGACTTGTACCCAGGGCCGGGAAGGCCAGATAGTTGCACTCGATTCAGATGTGAATTCATTTCACTTACCCAGAAATTGTATGATCTTGATATATCCTTAAAGAGCCGGATTTGTGATCAGTCACATTTCCACCTGATGCCAGTTATGACCTTCGGGTCCAAATTTCGGGGGATTTATTATTTATTTTATATTGTGCACGGAGCCATATCCGGCGAGGCCTTCGAGCACCGGATACGTGTTCAGAGCGGTAGTATTCAGCAAAGCCTACAGGCACTGAATACGAGCTCAGGGCAAGATCATTCGACGAGGCCGGCGAGCACCGAATGTGAGCCACCGGGGTAACCGGGCCCCACCATTATCCAGGCATCTCAAATTTATTAATATCATTATCTTGTGTTGTGACATTCGTAGCCTGATCATGTTACTTTATTATGATTGATCATGAGATTTCACAACTATTATTCAGTGATTGCTTGTATGCTATCAGATTGATTATCACTGTTGATTATTGAATTCCTATTGTTGGCATTCATTAATGAGACCTTTATTTATGACTGGCTAGTACATCTGCATTTATCCTATTTCCTTGTGGATAATGCCTTTTCATATTCTTGTACACATGACAGAGCAAAGGAGAATTACTTATTGAGCTTTAGTTAGCTCACCCCTTATTTCCCTAAATTTTTCAGGGAAGGAAGCTGTAGACGAGCAGTAGCAATAGCAGTGGACATACTTTTGCAGTACAGGGGTAATACTCAGTACAGAAAGTCTTATAGTACTCCCATGTGGTCCACGTCTTGGGTAGATCAGATGTATGAAAAATTATTTTTGTATTCCGCACTTTTGAGAACAATATGTATAACATGCAACTTTTGTAACTAAATATTTTTCAAATCTTCCGCAATTAAGTTGTTGCATGTTAAGAGCACGGTTTGTGTAGTAAGTTAAGAACCCTTGGTTCGGCAGAAATGTCAGATCGGGTGTGCGATCCGGGATCCGTAGAGGGTGGGTCTCGGGTCGTGTCATATATTGTTTCCGCTAAATTCCGTTAAGTTCTGTTCCATTGATGATATGCCTGTGTCTTTGATTGATATATTGTTTCCGCTCAATTCCGTTATGTTCCGCTCCATTGATGATATGCTTGTGTCTTTGATTGATATATTGTTTCGCTCAATTCAGTTATGTTCTGTTCTGTTCTGTTGATGATGTGCCTGTGTCTTTGATTGATATATTGTTTCCGCTCAATTCCATTCTGTTCCGTTCCGTTGATGATATGCCTGTGTTTCTGATTGATATATTGACATCGTTTACTGTTTTGATCTGATTTATTATGTTTTGTTATGTTATGTTCTGATCTGTTTGTACTGTTTGGCTCGGTTCTGTTTTATTCTACTTAACTGCATTAAGTGGACTTATTAAACTGCTATTTCTGAAATAGCTAAACCCTCCATGTGCTTTGTAAGCAAGAATTGGTTTTGAAACCTATGACAGGGAACCTGTGTTACTCACTGGGCTTATTTAAGCTCACCCCATTATCCTAACATTTTTCAGGATTTATCTTTATCGGATTAGAAGGCACTATGATATGACATGGATAGGCCGAGTGGCATTCCAATTAAAGGATCTGATGACACTAATTTGTGGAGACTTGTACTCTTATGGACTGAATCTGGTTATTCAGGTGAGTGTTATAATATGATTAAATTTACTGATATTGGGACATGGCTCATGGTAATGGTACTCTAGAGAGATTAGATATGCTCTGTGTTATATGTCTGATTATAGATGTTCTCTGTGGTTAGAGTTATTAGCTATTTGGTTTTGGACTTGCTCTGTGGTACATACCTCTATGTTATTTATAAATGAGTTGCATTCCCAAATTGAAAAAGTTTTAAATTTCGCTGCTCTGACCCTACATTTGGAATGCAATTCATCGGTAAATTCAGAAGTTCGTCTTTGGTTAGTCGCATTGTCGGTCGACAAATCGGCAAGGTAGCTAACTGGCATCACGTTGGGGTTCGGGATGTGACAAAAAACATGTCAAAAACTCCATGAAATAGAAAACAAAATAGTTGCTGAAAAATTGGGCTTCGCTGGAGCAGCCTCTGCAATCACCTGTTTCAACGACCATATTTAGATGAAACTTAAATCCAACCTCGAAAATGGAATCCTTGAGTGAAAACGATTAAAAACATGTCAGAAAAGATGCCAAAAAACACTCACCGATGATTGCCGTCGTCGGAGAAGGCGATCAATGATCGATGATCGGCGCCAACGAGGATATTCAGTTGACCAGTCAAATAGTCGGATGGGTCAATCAACGAGTCAGACAGGTCGGTCAACGGGTCGGGTCCTGACACATGTCAAAATGGATCCAATGGTTAACCAAACAGTGTTGTTTAGTTTATAAAGCATGACGTCATGCTGACGTAGTGGACTGGACTTAACTATTTGGTTCTTAACCAAACTAAGTCGGTTCATTTGAAATAAGACTAGACCGAATAGTTTTTTTCATATGTTTCTTGAAATTAAATTTTAACCCGACTTTTACAAAAATTATAAAATAACCTCAAATATTTATGTTAATTACGGAAGGGCCAAAAAATTAATTATAAATCTTTTTAAATAAAAAGAAATTACTAAAATGCCCTTAATCCAAAAATAGGCTAAACCCAAGGTTGATTAAAATGCAAGAGTCTAACCCAATGTTTTTGTGCATTCTGGACTCAATGGCAGAGTCTGATTTATGAAATTAGATCCTGAAAAATACGGAAGGACAAAATAGAATAATTTCAATTGAGGTACCAAAAATGAGGTACCAAAAATACAAACGCCTAGCAATGTGAAATTTCTAAACTGTCCTTAGTGTTGTACGGGCTACTAGACGAACCAAAAAAATATAGAAAGGGATATATTTAATGTTTTCAGATGCTCTGACCCCAATGGTGAGGTCAAACTGAGCGTCCGGATACCCAAACAGGGTGCCACATGAAAGTGTAAAATTATGAAAATGCCCCTAAACCTAATATAAGCCATAAATAGGCTAATTAAGATCCAAAAAAGCCTAAATTGATTATCTTCGACATTCTGGACTTAACAGTGACATCCTTTGAAGGGAAATAAGGCCCGACAACAAACTAAAAAATGATAAATACGTCCCTAAGACTTAATAAAGCTACCAAAAGATTATCAAAAGTAAAGAGAAACCTATACCAACATATAGGATCTTCTGAGTCTGAAAATGAACTTCTTTTGAGATAATTAAGTCCCTAAGACACGGGTTGTAAATGATTAAATTACCAAACTACCCTTGAAGCTTAAGTAAGCAATCAAATGAACTCAGAAACTAAGAGAAAGACTGCCTTACAATTAAAAGACTGTCTAAACTCAAAAATAAAGTCTATTTAGGCAAATGATGGACTGAATGATATAAGAACACAAAAAGATAAATGACCAAAATGCCCCTAAAGGCTAATGTAAAGCATATGGTGAATTAAAAAGTATTAGGAACCCTAATTAAAGACCATAAAGGAATCCTAAGCTGTAAGACTAAGTCCAGAAGAGACTGAGAACACTAAGTAAGTAAAGGATTAAACTATGATGCATACTGATATAGTATCAATATATCTTGAATCATTGTTTAGGATCACCAATAAGGAATAAGGATAAGACAAGTGCTGAGGCATATCAAGTAACGAATAAAGGAGTAACTATGGATTATGGGCCACGTATGAGTAACCCTGAACCCTGAAATTGAGGCTTTTCTGTCACGACCCAAAACCCACCCTGTGCGGATCTCGTATCGCGACCGCCACCCTTCAGCCCGGAGGAATTAGGGCAAGCCTCAAATAAGCAACAGTATCGGATGGCGGTGTGGTCTTGGTTTGCGGAAGCGTGAAAAACTTTTTCTTTTCTTTTCTTATTTAAAACTTTCACACATCCATCCGGTACTGTTGCTCTTTATAGCGGTACACATGATAATACATTCAGAGCATAAATAAAAGTTCTAAAGTTTTATACATATTACATATTCGAATGCCTCTAGGGCTTAAGTACATATTGTCCAAAGTCTATTACATCATAACCCATCCAACTACAGATTCTAATTACTTCCAAAAGTCCATAATCATATACAGCCATTAGTCATTATCCCAAAATGGAGCATGACTCCCACTCATCATTAGTACATGAAAAATGTTAGGGAATGGGGTGAGCTTCGAGAAGCCCAATGAGTAATTCCTACATTTGTCATGGGGTTTCAATTGGCAGTGGTTTCAGACATGAGAGTTTATAAAATACTCACTACCAATTGCTTGTATACTTGGAACATAGAGTACATGCATTCTTCATAAAGATAGCTTTGAAATATTTCAAGTATTCAAGGCTAAACATACATTTCTTTAAATAGAGCATAAGCATTTCAAAACATATAAACATACACAGTGAAAAATGGGGGTAAAACCTGCTTCCATTTTCAAAGTCATTTGTCATCTTTTCACTTTTATTAGTGGAATCTGTTTCGAACCAGATTCCCATTTTGAGTATACGTGGAGATATCTCATTGCCTAGGGGATTAGATCCTGCTACCGAGCATTTACATGACAGGTCAATTGAGTTTCAAAGAAACCCAAAATCTTGACTATGTGGTCTTTGACAGGTCAATTGAGTTCCGAAGAAACCCAAAATCCTGCCTATGTGCTTATGCACCGTTATCTTGTAAAACATTTATCACATAGCTTCTTCATATTGATACTTTTCATGAGTATTTATGTAATACCCCAAAAATTCGACATGATCCAGACTATATTCTGACCTCATAAAAATAGGTTTGGTAACACTAATAATTCGAGATAACCCAAAATGTAGTAAATCATGATTGGATTAATTATTGAAAAATATAAAATTAATCCAAACCATTAAAAATAATATAGGCTCGGGAAATAAACGACCCAGTCAACCGAGTGCTAGAATTAATAAATGGGATTGATACGAGAAAATTAATTATCCAGATAATATGAATAAAATATAAGACACGAACGAGCACTCAAAGACAGTAAAATAAATAAGGTTGATATTGAGCCGACCTTATGACAACTTTATTGACATTATATAATTAATATTTTATGAAATAAAATATTATTAAATACGGTAAAAAAATAATAATAATAATAATACCTCGGCTTGATGTCAAATTTACTGGCATTTTATAACTTAATATTTTATGAAATATTATATAATATTGTACATAAAGAAGCTGGTAGAACCATAAGAAAGTGGAGAAAAGAAGAGCAGCCGATATATGTATATATATGTGTCTCTTGCGAAATGGTTGGAAACCGAGAGAGGAACAGTGGCAGCCGTGGTTAGTGACCAAAACGGCTATAAAAATTGATGATTCGGGAAGCGTCTTGAAGAAGCTGGAAAAAGTGGAAGGAATTCTAGAGTATTCCTATCTCCATATACATAGACGACTGTACACAGGGAAATAGAGAAAGAGAGACGGCAACCGATCAAGAGAAAAGGCAGTGCAGAGGAAGCCGTGGAAAAATACAGAGAATTCCAGAAATTCTCTGGTAGGTGCAGCAGGATTTTGTATATATAGATGAAGCAGGAAGCTTCTACACAGAGAAGCGGCAGGAAGAGATGCGGTGCAGCAGAGGCGCGACTTTGTCCCTCGCGGCTGTAGTTTATGTACGCGGAGGTCATTAGTTCCATGACTGCTTTACTGATTCGATTCAACCGAAACCGATGACTAAGCCGTGAGGAGGAGACAGTAGCGGTCATGGCAGCAATGGTCGGTGATGATCGTTATCAATGGCAGTGATTTTGAATCTGTCCTATTGGCAATTGTTCCTCTGTTGGGATTTGCAGAAATATACATATATATATATTTGTTTGTGATTGTGTAGCAGTGCAACATGGGGGATTTTAATACGGCTTGGAGTTGTGTGTGATTGTAGCGGTGTTGGTTGCTTAATTGTGGTTCGGATTTATGTATGTGTGGATGTCAATTTTGTGGCTCAGAATTTTGCGCGTGGCTGTTACTGAAGTTGCGATGGGGGTGATGACAGTGTAGGAATTTATACATGTGGGTGTATGTAGGTGCAACAGTTATGTGTATATATTTATATATGTGGGTGAGTTTATGTAGCGGTGGTGCTGGCGATGGAAGGAGCGATTGATTGAGGGACTAGCCGTGCAATGGAGCCGAACTTGGGTTAAAATTGAGTAGAGCTGCTGATTGGATTGGGGATTTTGCAATGTGGTGCGGTGTAGTAGCTCTGATCAGGCCACGTCCCAATTTACGTGCCAATTCACTTGGTATTTTCATAGTGCGCTGGTTGTTGCTCATTACGGCTGAACCGAAATAGAAGGGGGAATTTGAGAGTTTTGACGTGGGGTTGAACTTGAAGGGCAAGTATAGGAGTTCCTTGGCGCAGGAACTGAACTTGGAGGTGTTGAGTGCGAACAGATCTGTTCTTGCGGCTCGAGGAATTTGACGGAAATGGATTAGGCACTGTAATGCAAATGCAGAGGATAATTCGCAGTAGCTCACTAGTGGTGTCGCTAGTGCCGTGAGCAAGACCTGTAGTGCGTCGCTTGCCGGCTTACCATCCTTTTTCAGGTCCAGTTGCTAATGGGATGGAATTTCTGGCAGAAGAGGTGAGGACAGGGGTATAAGCCACCTATTGATGTTCTTGTGGCTAGAATCACAACCCTTGTGATGTTGAACTTGCCGTGCGGTTGTAACCCATTAGCAGTCATTGATCAGGACCAGACATCTAAATTAAAGGGAAGTAAGAAGCTAGTAGTTTGCTTTTGGATTAGTTTCAAGAAATTAAAGTCTGTATTAGATTCTTTAAGCATTAATGTGGGAAATACATCCTTGAAAATAAGTAAGGCAATGGGAGTTGATATGCAGCAAGACAAATGATTGGGAGCTGGTGACACTTGGCTGCAAATTCTCCAAATGTTGACGGTTGGAGTGAAAGTGTATAGTCTCAATGGAATCAACAGAAACAGGTTGGTGATTACAACGAAAGTGATGCGTAGTCGTCCGAAGGTCACCAGAAATGTTTCATTGAAAAGAGAGATCCTATTAAAAGTTTACGTGGTTAGGGTTCGGAATGGAGAAACAAGAGGAACCACCTTGCCAAGCCAGCTGGAGGATTAAATGATGATTGCAGTGCCAGGAAGATGTTGGCTGCAAACAGACAAAGGTTGGATACGTTCACATCTGAGCAACATGATGAACATTTGGATGATGAATCAATTATGATGACCATCAGAAGGATAATGCCTAGGACATGCAAGGAGATGCCTGACGTATCGGGAGCTTATCAGATTGGTTGTAAATGGAGATAAGAGTATATTCAGGTGAGTAACTCGGACTCCTGACTTGGTGTATATTTTCTGTATACTGTACTGCTTTATATGTTGAACCGTTTTATGCACTGTACTGTTTTAAATGCATATGTTTTCATGCATACTCGTTGTATTGCATTACTTGTGGCATGATTCTGTTCTATCTTGCCTTCTGATATATCCTGTTGATTCTGTTCGGGTCTGTTTTTCTGTCACCCGTGCTTTGGAGTCTGATTTGATTCAGTTTGATATGTTGAGTCTTACTCTGGGCCCACCACAGGATTGAGCGGTTTTATGCCAGAGTCTGACCCATAGGGTAGAGGCCCCACGAGTCGTCCGCTTATGGGCAGCTGGGGAAGGTTCAGGCATTTGATGCTATGCCTTTGATTGATTGGTATTCTGTTCTGTTCTGTTCAGTTCTGTTCTGATCCGTTTTGTCCGTTCTGTTCTGTTTTGTTGATCTGATTTGTTTTGTTCTGTTCTGATCTGATCTGTTTGAGCTGCATTTGTTTTACATGAGCTACATTAGAGCGTGCATGTACATATATGAACTGGTTTTGAAACCCATGGCAGGAACCTATGTTACTTACTGAGCTTGTTTAAGCTCATTCCATTTATTTAACATTTTTCAGGTTATATCTCCATTGGATTAGAAGGCACAAGAAGATGATACTAGTAGGCTAAGAGGCATTCCCAAGTGAGAATCTGATGGCAAAAATATGTGGAGACTTGGGTTTTAATGGATTGATCTTGGCTATTCAGGTGAGCGTGATGATATAGTTGACTTTATTCATATGTAATAGATGTGTAGGGACATGGCTCATGGTAATGGTACTCTAGAGAAATTTGATATGCTCTGTGTTATATATCTGTTATAGATGTGCTCTGTGGTTAGAGTTATTAGTTGTTTGGTTATAGACTTGCTCTATGGTACATACTTATGAGGTATATAGTTGAGTTGCATTCCCGAGATAAAATAGTTTTAAATTCCGCTGTTCTGACCCTACTTTAGGAATGTAATTCATCGTATGATTCAGAAGTTTGCCTTTGGTTGGTTGCATTGTCGGTCGGGAGATCGGCAAGGCGGCTAACTGGCATCACATCTTGGGCATCCGCGTAGGGTGGGGTGCGGGATGTGACAGAGTGGTATCAGAGCAAAGGTTTGTAAATTGTGAAAATCCATGGATATGACAGAGGAAATGTTAAGATTTTCAAAGCTAAGGTTGGTGAATTTTGAAGATTCATTGGTACCATAGAGCAATATTTGGATGAAAGGTTGAGGTTACCTATACAAAGTGAGAACTTGAGGACAATAAGTTAAGAAATGATTTGGGAGTCAGTGTTCATAACAGAGCATTAAGTCATGGATTAAACATCACAGAGTACCTGAGCCATGAATACTAGGTCCCATTTTTGGAGATTAGACGTGGGATTATGAAAGTCTTCGTAATAGATGATGTATCTGTGATTCTAAGAAATTTGAGGACTAAGGATCAACTGATTTGAAGTTGTGAATATTGGAGATTCACTAGCATCACCGAGTGATATTTGAGTAATGGTTAATGATCTTTGGAGACATGATTGAAGTTGATTTTTCCTTAGATGATTAGAATGATTAGATATTCGATACTTCTTGGGAGACAGAAGTAGGCCTATAAGTGAATTCAGGATCTTGAGAATTTGAGGTTTCTATTAGAGTAGCGCAGCGGAAAGGTAAGTTATAGATTAATACTTCTTTGGGAAAAGATCAAACTAGAATTGACTTTACGAACTATTGAGTGACTCAGACGACTAAATGAATGAATAATTTTGGTGACGATAGCATGTTTAGTCACTACAGTTAATAATCATTGGAAGAAAAATACTATGCTATGATGGAATTGATGATTCTAAGGCAATTAAACTAATCAAATGCATAGTAATTTTTGGGAAGAAAATAACTCTAGGACAGCTAACTCTGGTAATGATCATTGTACTTATGGATACCAAAATGATTATTTGTGGAATCGGATATGATTAAATAATCTTAGTGAATGCTTTTAATCATCTGAGGATGACTGTCAAAGTTGATCTAATATGGAATGGATTAAATATCGAATCTTGGTGATAGTATATATTTTGAGGGCTATCAACTAGTCTTATTATGAAATTTTCTAGATCTAGTTTGCTACTTGTGATTGAGGATATCAGAATGATTACTTTGTGAACTCAAATGTCATTGAATGATCTTAGTGATTGATTTCCAATCATTTGAGGACGATTGCCAAATGTGATTTAGATGAAATGGATCTGATATTAATTTTGGTGACATAACACATTTTGAGGATGATTTCCAACTTGAAGTAAATGGCATGCATTTGGTGGATCTATTGATTAAGGGAAAATAATTATAGGTAAGCTAACCTCGACATTGATAATTATGCTTGTGGATATATAGATTGGGGAGACAATGACTATAGGTCAGGTGACTTTGATATTGATCATCATGATTGTGGGCATCATAAGGATTCTTTGGGAACTCAAATCTGATTGAATAATAGTAGTAGATGATTTTTTTAATCATTCAAGAGTGATTCCCGAGTTTGAGGTAACATAAATCTGATATCAAAATTTTGGTGACAACCTACATTTGATGGGTTATAAATCTAGACTTCTAGTGGATATTCTGAAACTGATATGAACTTATATGATTTGAGGTTATAAACTCATGATACTTTGAGACACGTTAGTATTCTGCTAGAGGTCAAATTGTGTGATAGTATATTTTGTGGTTGACAACCGAACTTATTATGGAATTTCTGGATCTGATCTGACACTTGTAAGATTGGAAATTTTCGACAAGTGTTGATTGGAGTCATGTCAGTGAACGTGATTGAGGTTAAATTTTATGATACATTACTGAATCATTAGATTCCTTTGTGGATAAATTTGACTGCTAGATGATCACTCCAATATACGACTAGTTGAGTTTTGGGGGCAAAACTCTTTTGAAGGTGGGTAGAATGTAATACCCCGAAAATCCGACATGATCCAGACTATATTCTGACCTCATAAAAATAGGTTCGGTAACACTAATAATTTGAGATAACCCAAAATGCAGTAAATCATGATTGGATTAATTATTGAAAAATATAAAATTAATCCAAACCATTAAAAATAATATAGGCTCGGGAAATAAACGACCCAGTCAACCGAGTGCTAGAATTAATAAATGGGATTGATACGGGAAAATTAATTATCCAGATAATATGAATAAAATATAAGACACGAACGAGCACTCAAAGACAGTAAAATAAATAAGGTTGATATTGAGCCGACCATATGACAACTTTATTGACATTATATAATTAATATTTTATAAAATAAAATATTATTAAATACGGTAAAAAAATAATAATAATAATAATACCTCGACTTGATGTCAAATTTACTGGCATTTTATAACTTAATATTTTATGAAATATTATATAATATTGTACATAAAGAAGCTGGTAGAACCATAAGAAAGTGGAGAAAAGAAGAGCAGCCGATATATGTATATATATGTGTCTCTTGCGAAATGGTTGGAAACCGAGAGAGGAACAGTGGCAGCCGTGGTTAGTGACCAAAACGGCAAAAAAAATTGATGATTCGGGAAGCGTCTTGAAGAAGCTGGAAAAAGTGGAAGGAATTCTAGAGTATTCCTATCTCCATATACATAGACGACTGTACACAGGGAAATAGAGAAAGAGAGACGGCAACCGGTCAAGAGAAAAGGCGGTGCAGAGGAAGCCGTGGAAAAATACAGAGAATTCCAGAAATTCTCTGGTAGGCGCAGCAGGATTTTGTATATATATAGATGAAGCAGGAAGCTTCTACACAGAGAAGCGGCAGGAAGAGATGCGGTGCAGCAGAGGCGCGACTTTGTCCCTCGCGACTGCAGTTTATGTACGCGGAGGTCATTAGTTCCATGACTGCTTTACTGATTCGATTCAACCGAAACCGATGACTAAGCCGTGAGGAGGAGACAATAGCGGTCATGGCAGCAATGGTCGGTGATGATCGTTATCAATGGCAGTGATTTTGAATCTGTCCTATTGGCAATTGTTCCTCTGTTGGGATTTGCAGAAATATATATATATATATATATATTTGTTTGTGATTGTGTAGCAGTGCAACATGGGGGATTTTAATACGGCTTGGAGTTGTGTGTGATTGTAGCGGTGTTGGTTGCTTAATTGTGGTTCGGATTTATGTATGTGTGGATGTCGATTTTGTGGCTCAGAATTTTGCGCGCAGCTGTTACTGAAGTTGCGATGGGGGTGATGACAGTGTAGGAATTTATACATGTGGGTGTATGTAGGTGCAACAGTTATGTGTATATATTTATATATGTGGGTGAGTTTATGTAGCGGTGGTGCTGGCGATGGAAGGAGCGATTGATTGAGGGACTAGCCGTGCAATGGAGCCGAACTTGGGTTAAAATTGAGTAGAGCTGCTGATTGGATTGGGGATTTTGCAATGTGGTGCGGTGTAGTAGCTCTGATCAGGCCACGTCCCAATTTACGTGCCAATTCACTTGGTATTTTCATAGTGCGCTGGTTGTTGCTCATTACGGCTGAACCGAAATAGAAGGGGGAATTTGAGAGTTTTGACGTGGGGTTGAACTTGAAGGGCAAGTATAGGAGTTCCTTGGCGCAGGAACTGAACTTGGAGGTGTTGAGTGCGAACAGATCTGTTCTTGCGGCTTGAGGAATTTGACGGAAATGGATTAGGCACTGTAATGCAAATGCAGAGGATAATTCGCAGCAGCTCACTAGTGGTGTCGCTGGTGCCGTGAGCAAGACCTGTAGTGCGTCGCTTGCCGGCTTACCATCCTTTTTCAGGTCCAGTTGCTAATGGGATGGAATTTCTGGCAGAAGAGGTGAGGACAGGGGTATAAGCCACCTATTGATGTTCTTGTGGCTGGAATCACAACCCTTGTGATGTTGAACTTGCCGTGCGGTTGTAACCCATTAGCAGTCATTGATCAGGACTAGACATCTAAATTAAAGGGAAGTAAGAAGCTAGTAGTTTGCTTTTGGATTAGTTTCAAGAAATTAAAGTCTGTATTCGATTCTTTAAGCATTAATGTGGGAAATACATCCTTGAAAATAAGTAAGGCAATGGGAGTTGATATGAAGCAAGACAAATGATTGGGAGCTAGTGACACTTGGCTGCAAATTCTCCAAATGTTGACGGTTGGAGTGAAAGTGTATAGTCTCAATGGAATCAACAGAAACAGGTTGGTGATTGCAACGAAAGTGATGCGTAGTCGTCCGGAGGTCACCAGAAATGTTTCATTGAAAAGAGAGATCCTACTGAAAGTTTACGTGGTTAGGGTTCGGAATGGAGAAACAAGAGGAACCACCTTGCCAAGCCAGCTGGAGGATTAAATGATGATTGCAGTGCCAGGAAGATGTTGGCTGCAAACAGACAAAGGTTGGATACGTTCACATCTGAGCAACATGATGAACTTTTGGATGATGAATCAATTATGATGACCATCAGAAGGATAATGCCTAGGACATGCAAGGAGATGCCTGACGTATCGGGAGCTTATCAGATTGGTTGTAAATGGAGATAAGAGTATATTCAGGTGAGTAACTCGGACTCCTGACTTGGTGTATATTTTCTGTATACTGTACTGCTTTATATGCTGAACCGTTTTATGCACTGTACTGTTTTAAATGCATATGTTTTCATGCATACTCGTTGTATTGCATTACTTGTGGCATGATTCTGTTCTATCTTGCCTTCTGATATATCCTGTTGATTCTGTTCGGGTCTGTTTTTCTGTCACCCGTGCTTTGGAGTCTGATTTGATTCAGTTTGATATGTTGAGTCTTACTCTGGGCCCACCACAGGATTGAGCGGTTTTATGCCAGAGTCTGACCCAGAGGGTAGAGGCCCCACGAGTCGTTCGCTTATGGGCAGCTGGGAAAGACTTATCTGTATGATTGGCATTCTGTTCTGTTTCTGTTCCGCTCAATTCTGTTCTGTTCCGCTCTGATACTGACCCCAGAGGGTAGAGGCCCCACGAGTCGTCCGCTTATGGGCAGCTGGGGAAGGTTCAGGCATTTGATGCTATGCCTTTGATTGATTGGTATTCTGTTCTGTTCTGTTCAGTTCTGTTCTGATCCGTTTTGTCCGTTCTGTTCTGTTCTGTTGATCTGATTTGTTTTGTTCTGTTCTGATCTGATCTGTTTGAGCTGCATTTGTTTTACATGAGCTACATTAGAGCGTGCATGTACATATATGAACTGGTTTTGAAACCCATGGCAGGAACCTATGTTACTCACTGAGCTTGTTTAAGCTCATTCCATTTATTTAACATTTTTCAGGTTGTATCTCCATTGGATTAGAAGGCACAAGAAGATGATACTAGTAGGCTAAGAGGCATTCCCAAGTGAGAATCTGATGGCAAAAATATGTGGAGACTTGGGTTTTAATGGATTGATCTTGGCTATTCAGGTGAGCGTGATGATATAGTTGACTTTATTCATATGTAATAGATGTGTAGGGACATGGCTCATGGTAATGGTACTCTAGAGAAATTTGATATGCTCTGTGTTATATATCTGTTATAGATGTGCTCTGTGGTTAGAGTTATTAGTTGTTTGGTTATAGACTTGCTCTGTGGTACATACTTATGAGGTATATAGTTGAGTTGCATTCCCGAGATAAAATAGTTTTAAATTCCGCTGTTCTGACCCTACTTTAGGAATGCAATTCATCGTATGATTCAGAAGTTTGCCTTTGGTTGGTTGCATTGTCGGTCGGGAGATCGGCAAGGCGGCTAACTGGCATCACATCTTGGGCATCCGCGTATGGTGGGGTGCGGGATGTGACAATTTAAAACATGTAGCATATAACTTTTGCACTAGAACTTCAAATACTTGGAATGATCAAATTCAGAATATTTAAGGAAATTGACATTTTACTTAGGTATGCTAAATATTTCGAAGAAAAGAATTGTTTAAAAAAAAAAACATTTAATGAGCATGTCATAACAAAATATTTTAAAACAGGGATCGTATAAATATTGAATTTGATGTTTAAACATCATTCAAATCTGTGTAATTAAATTTCCACTTCAAATGCAAGGTTACTCACCTTATACGTCTGGGTTGGCGTTATTGAGGTACCTTCCCCTTACCTTTCCCTTTTCCTTTTCTCAACCTAAAATAGTTTGGGAGAATCACGTAAACCTCATATATATTCAAATAGACTTATGGTTTTTAAATCTATCCTTAGGCTGTGTAAGCCTAACTAAAAATCAGCCTAATTATAATTGTACCACGTACTTTAAGGGTAAATAATTATTACCTCTGAAGCCATTCACTCAAGGTTTCAGTGTTTTCTTGTTCTAAAATTTTCGCTTCAGCCAATTGTGCCTTTGTTGGGGTTTTGTATATGAATGGCCTAATTGAAATGATTTCAGTTGACCTGGAAATCCTTATCTTTCTGGCAATCACTTTTTGTTGCCATAGTAAATCTGCCATGAACTCTTGTTGCTTTTTATCGGTTGCCCTTTGAGCCTTGGTCATGATCGTAAATTCTTCCTGTTTCCTATCCATTATCGTCTACTTATATTTTTGCCTAAAACACAATTTAGCATGTTAGGGAAGTAAAATTTAGATTTTTAAAATTATACTCTTCTGGTAGCTCCATTAACTTTAAATTAAATTTAATTACTTCACATGTCTACGCGTCGTGTCTTTCCGTATTTCATTTCAACCTATGTGCCTTAGTTTTGTACTTCGGCAGTGTTCCAGTTCGTATCCACCTGACTGATGCTTGATGAGTGCGCAAAAGTGCACTCTAAATGTCCTATTATTAGATGAAATTGCTAAAATGTGAGTAGAAATGTTGGGTTTTAATTGATATTATTCAATTTAATTTCTATTCATAGTGGGATATATTTAGGCACTATTTTGTAATATTTTTAATCTCAGATTTTACATTATTTATTGGCGAGGGATAGTTGGTAATTATGTTTCACACTTAATATTTTTGAAGCTTTTCTGTTAGAATTTTTTATATTTAAATTTATTTTAAACTTGCCAGCAAAAGCTCACCAAGAAACAAAAGAAACAAAGAAAAGTCAAAGGCTGATGCGGTTGAAGTTGGGCTTGATGTGAGGCGTTGTGCTGGCTGGGGAGCCCACGCGTGAGGCACTGAAGTGGTTTGTGCGGTGGGCCAATGAGTGAAGAAGGAAGTGGGCCCATGGCCGTTTGTGCGCATGTGCAAGGCTTGCAAAGGAGTTGTGCGGCTATATTGCAAAGGAGTGGTGCGGCTGGGCTGAAGCTGGGCAGTCTTGGGGCGCTGATTTTTAAAGCCAAATGGGCTTGTGCGTGGGCATGTGTAGGGCTCAATTTGATGGCTGATATAAAAAGAAAAAAAGATACACAGAAGGGATCCGGGGAGAGCCGCAGGTGCGGCGCTACTGTGCAGAGAACCAGAGCTGCGGCGCAGGCTGTCCATGGCTCAATTCTTCTTCATGAAATTTATGTTATCTGTCTTATACATGGGTACCTAAATTTTCAAGTGGGGTTAGGGATGAACTTGCATATTAGATGGTTATTTTAATTTATTTTTGATTCTTGTACATGGTTTTTATTTATTAAATTCTTTGATGATCATTCGCAATTTATTGTTAGATTTTATTCTCTGAATAATTAAAGGGTTTAGTCTGTTTCTAGATTCAGTCATGCTTTTTCTATTGAATGGATTAATGTTTTGATTATTTTTGGAACAATTAGTTATTTATATTGATTCAATTCTTTGCTGCAATATTGCTCGTTGGGTATATTGTCGTCATTGAGTTTTTTCAATGTGAATAATAATTTGAATGATTTAAAGATGATGAATGATTTTTCAAAGGGTTATTTTCAGTCTAATTTTGGTTCATAATTTTAAATCTTCCAATTGAGATTTTTGGAATTTAATTTCTCAATTGAGTTATTAGTGAATTAAAAATAGTTAAAATACCAAATATGTGCAAGGGATTCCCGACACTCCACTGTTCGTTAAATTTGAATACTTTGTCCGTTATTTAGCTTGTTTAATTTTTATTTGCAATCAAAATCACTTTTTATATTTTATTTTCTCGTTAGCCGTTTAATACTTTCTTTAGTTTTAGAAATTCTGTTTATTATTATTTTAATCTTGTCTCCTTGTGGAATCGACACCCCAAAGCTACACTATATCTACCGCATTATTCTTTGGGCGTAATCAATGCTTTTCATCAAATTTTATGTCATTTTATTTTAAACATCACTTTTGGTTGAATAGACTCCACCATTGAGTCCGGAGCGTCGAAGAAAGTCAATTTAGGCTTTCGTAGAACTCTGTTTGGGTTTTGATAGCAGTAGGGGCATTTTGGTCATTTAGCAATTTTACGTGTTTTAATTTTTTCGTACTTTGTTTCACGATTTGGACCTCACCATTGAGTCCAGAGCGTTGAAGAAAGTCAATTTAGACTCTCTCTAGTTTCAATTTGGCTTTAGGGGTACAAGGGGTAATTTGGTCATTTTACCCCCTTTACGTGTCTTTATTTTTTCGGAGTCCCATCTCATGAAACAAACCGTACCGTTGGTCTCAGAAAGTCCAAGATAATAAGAATACTCTAATAACTTGTCTTATTTGGTCATCGGGCATATTAGGGGCAATTTGGTAATTTACATTTTGACGTGTCTTATTTTTGGGGTCCCTTCTCGAGAAACAGACCCTGCCATTGGGTCCAAAAAGTCCAAAATAGTCAAAATACACTATTTATTTACTTTATTTGGACTCCGTTTGACCCATTTAATGTTCAAGGGCAAAATAGTAATTTTTCTTATTTAATAAAATAATTACTTTATTATTTTATTATTTTTCCAGGGGTGTATTTGCATAACAGTTTCAAGAATTGGGCCATAATACAAATCTGTAAAACTGTTGGGGTCAAAAATCTAATTTTGCAAACTTCCGGTCTGAACCAGTGGGTTTAATTCGTTCTTAAGTAAACCGGTCAGGTTTTACTGAACCAATCGGTTTGGGCCGGTTTAATACGTAATGCTGACATCATGATGACGTCACCCTAAGGTTTACGTTTCAGTGTAATGGTTTTAAGCATTTCTCAGTTGGGTCGGGGCCCGACCCGAAACCCGGTCCATGACCCGACCCTTCACTGTTCATCTTCCCCAACATTTAGGGTTACTGTAGCCCTAGTTGCAGAAAATTTCTCTTTCAATTTCGTAGTGTTTTGGCCACGGATTTCCACTGCTATTCGTTCTAATGTATTTCTGGTTGTTAGGTTAGCCTTTTGGCATTAGTTTTGTGCCTCGAATCAAGCTCAAATTGTCACGACCCGAAACCCACCCTCTGCGGATTATCGGATCGCGATCGCCGCCCCGAGACCCGAAGGCCCCGAGACAAGGCTCGCATCTGCAGCGGTATCGAATAGATGTGCTACACATGGTTGCGGAAGCGTGAAAAACTTTTTCTTTTCTTTTCTCATTTTTAAATTAGGCACATCCGTCCGCTACTGCTGTTTCCATACATAGCATACATGGTTACACATTCAGAGTATAACTAAAACTTAAAAACTTCATACACTAATACAGTACATATCTGATTGCCCTGAGGGCTTATTACACATCCTTACATTGTCTACTAATACAAATGTACTACTAGTGTTTATAAGTTCTTTAAAAGAAGCTACTTAACAGATCCTTCCAAAAATAGCTAGACTCATCGTTGTAGTTCTTAAAATCCTGTCTGCTGCATCACCTGAAAGGGGGGTCCGAACAAAGTCCGGGTAAGCTAATCTAAGCTTGTGAGCAATTCCAGTGTTCGTCATGGGGTTTTCAATTAGCAGTGGTTTTTAGTACATAAGAGTTGTAAAACATTCACTGCCAATTGTTTATACAAATCAGAATACAAAGTACATGCATTCTTAAAACAGATAGCTTTGAAACAATTAAGTATTCAAGCTAAACTCGTACTTCGATAAATAGAGTATATAACTCAAAACATATGCATTTCAAATGGCTTGAAAACATTTAAAGTATCCAAGCAAAACTCGTACTTCATCAGGTAAGTATATAACTTAAATCAGGTGGAATCTGTTTCGAACCAGACTCCCATTTTACTGCCAATACTGTCGATCTCATTTGCCTGGGGGATTAGATCCTGCTACCGGGCATTTACTGTTGAATCCCGAAGGATTTCAACATCACATAGGGTGGTACTTAGTACCGTTTATCTTGTAAAGCATTTATCACATAACTTCTTCAATAGATACTTTCATGAATATATTTAAAACATGAAATGTATAATTTCTACAATAGGACTTCAAATACTTGTAACTATCAAATTCAGAATATTTAACATAATTTGGCATTTAAAACTTTAGACATGCAGAAATATGTTTTAAGAAAACTATGATAAATACCGATCACTGAGCATGTCATATAGAGTTATAAAACAGTATTATTAAAAGCTGCATCATGTAAATACTGAATTTGAAACTTCAAATACTTCACATCTTTGAACTTAAAACTTTTCAAATCCATGGAGTTAAATCTCCAATTCAAACACAGGGTTACTCACCTCGATTCTTTAGGGTTAGTGCTAAAAATGCGCTTTCCCACTTTCTTGTAGTTCCTAAGAACAATTCATAAACACCTCATCAACTTCACATTCATTATAATATCATCTCGATATTCCTTAACTTATGCTTAAATCGTATTAGATCCTAAAACGATTTCACAATTTCATAGGTACTTAATTTAACTCGGACTTGTAACCTATGACATAATTTAACGTGTTAGAAATTGAATTTATTTCAATTTATACTCTTCTGGGAGTTCCATTAACTTTAATTTAAAGTTATTTATTTAACATGTTTACGTGTCGTGTCTCTTCGTATTTCGTTTCTCGTATTTGCCTTAGTATTAGTACTTTGGCATCATTTCAGTTCATAGTCATCTAACAGATGCTATTCATCAAATTTTATGTCTTTTTATTTTAGACATTTCTTTAGGTCGAATAGACTCTATCATCGAGTCCGGAGTGTCGAAGAAAGTCGGTTTAGGCTTCCCTAATATTTAATTCGGACTGTTATATGTAAAAGGACAAAATGGTCATTTTATCGTTTTACGTGTCACATTTTTCTGTACTCTGTTTCGTAATTTGGACTCCATTTTTTAGTTCGGGATGTCAAAGAAAGTTAATTTAGACCTTTTCTGATCTCATTTCGGCTTTAGGGGTACCAGGGGTATTTTGGTCTTTTTACCCCTTTACGTGTCTTTATTTTCGGGACTCCATTTCGTGTTGTGGACCTCACCATTGGACTCAGAAGGTCCGAGATAGTAAGAATACACTAATAACTTGTAAAGTTTGGGTCAGGGGTATTTTGGTCATTTACCCCTTACGTGTATTTATTTTTTCGGGCCCCGTCTTGTAAAACGGACCCTACCATTGATCTCAGAATGTCCAAAATAGTAAAATTACACTATTCATATGTCTAATTTGGACTTCGTTTGCTCTATTTATGCCACAAGGGCAAAATAGTAATTTAACCTCATTTATTAAATAATTAAATTAATTATTTAATTATTTAAATATTTTCTCAGGGGTGTATTTGTACAAAATTCCCAAAATCTGGGCCACAGTAGAATTCTCCAAAACAGTTGGGGTCAATCCGTAATTAACCAAAGGTTTGGTTTATTTCATTTTAGTTAAAACAGAAAAACCAAAGGGTTTAGTTAAAATGTAAGTGAACCGGTCTGGTTCAGTGATTACCCAACCGGTCTATCCGGTTTATTACGTGTGCCTGACGTCATCATGACGTCAGCCCTAGGTCTCTTTTTAAGGCAACCGACAATCGAAACGGTGGCGTTTTAATTAATCGGTGGCAAGCCCAGAGGCTGCCACCTGTCCGAGTCAACTCAGCCCCATTTTAAAAACGAGTTGACTCGTCTTCATCTTCCCCACTTTGACCGACCTGAAACCCTAGTTGCAGCCTTCCTTTTTTCTCTATTTCGTGAGTTTCTACTCTTCTATTTTCTCTGTTTTCTATCCCAATCACTTCCTAACATCTAGACACATGTTTTTGCATTACTTTAGAGCTTCGAATAGGGTTAAATCATTGAGTTTAAACCATGATAACCCGAGCTGTTATTTCGGTCATATAGGTTCATTTCTTGATGGTTTTCCATGATCTTTGGCTTGTCATGATCCCCTCTTCATGGGGATCCATATCTCGTTCCTAAATATCAAGTTAACACAAGGTTTTAAGGGTTGAGTTTTACACCCGAAATCTGCAACTCAATATTTGGGGGCCTTTGCTTATGATTTTTGGTCGCGTTTGATGGTTTTTAAAACCCTCATGACTTCTTCTTGAAGTCTTGATAAGCCAAGACAAGTTTAAAGGAACTCGGTTCAGACCTGCCATGGGCAAGGTCTTCAATGGCTGTCGTTCTTGGGTTAGGTGTTTTTAGGTGGTTTGAAGCTCAAAATCCATAGCTAAACAAGTCTAAATATGTACTATATATCATACACATAAAAATGAAAGCTTCAAATTAGTTATATATGGAGAAATTTTAGAGAGAGAAAAAGTGGAAGCTTGAGTTTTTTCTCACCTTTCACCACTGTTTTCTCTTTCTTTCTTGCTCCAAACTCTTCTTCTATCTCCTCAGTTCTTCTTCTTTTGATTTCTTTTGCAAGAGATCAACATGCATTGCATGCTTGGCTTTTAAAGCAAGGTAGCCGACCTCTCTCTCTCTCTTCATGTTCTCTCTCTCTCTACAGCTATCTCTCTCTCTCTCTCTACATTCTGAATTGTAGCCCTACACTAGCCCCTCACTTCTCATCAATTTTGTTTTTTTCTCTTTTCCACTTTACATTAAATTCTTGTAAGATATTTTGTATACATATACATATATAATACAATACACACCTCACACATGAGAACACACACACACACACCAGCCGACACACACACACACACATCCACATACTATTCACCCTTTTTCTCTTTTTACTTTTAAACATTCTCATATTTCATTTAATATATATACATATATTTACATTAAATTAATACATATACATATATCAATTCCTATAATTAATTAATTAATGTAATAATTAATTAATTATATATATAATTTTCTTCTCTCGTAATGCGTGTCATGTGACCCGGTATCCCGGGTCGGGATATTACACAAATGCTCGGTCCATTGGGAGATAACCGAATTTGTAACTGATTGGTAAATCCTCAATTCACCACCAAAACGTGTGTGGTTTGGCTCAAAATGATCCTCATGACAAGGAGGTTTAACCCTCATTCCAAAAACGTGGTTTAAGGGTCTAAAACAAGGGCTGGGTTTCATGGCCGAAACTTGCAACTTGTGATTTCATGGTCGTTTCTTAAGCTTTTGGGTCGCGGTCTAGTGTTTTTAGCATGCTTGTTGGGTCTAGTTGGGGTCTTGATAAGCCAAACATGGTTTGGTTGCCATTAGTTCAGACCTGCTTTAGCAAGGTCCTCCAATGGCTACTATTCACAGGTTTCAGGTTTTTTGATGCTTTCATAGCTTAATTTCATGCTCGGTCACATGTTAGACATGTATTTAACATCATATGCATGTATAACAACTCAAACAGTTCATAACTAAGTAAAATTCTAAAGAGAGAAAAATGAAAATTTTCATAAGTTCACACTTGCTGGTTGTGATTCTTTTGACCCTCTTCACTTCTGATCCTTCCCCCTTCTTCTCAGAACTCTCTCTCTCTCTCTCTCTCTGAATGAATCTCATGTGGCATGTGTGTATACAATATGTATATTTATATATGGGTGCATGCATGATTATTACAAAATTTGATTTGCCCCAACAACTTGGTTAACTTGTGGCAGTCGCTCTAATGAGTGTTCTCTTACTCCACTGTTTTGGGCAGGCTTTCTTGGCCGTGTGTGTGTATGTGTTTGTTTTGTTTTGTATATATGGCTACATATATATATATATATATTTATACATACAATATAACTCACACACCAACCCCCTTGGACACACACACACCCCATTATCCATTAGGTATTAGCATGCTTTTATGTACTATGTATAGATATATTTAATTATCCATGTATATACCTACATATATATATATATATACTTGGCCAGGTATTCACACACAATACACTTTTAGTGTGTGTCATTATATTTTCTATTAATTATAACTAATAATTAATTTCTTATTTTTTAATTAATTAATTATATGAATTTTTCTCTTAAGTGTAAATATCTTTACACTAATTTTCATAACCTCGTAATGCATGCCATAGGACTCGGTATCTTTGGGTCAGGGTATTACATTTTCAATTGATTATAGTTCTTTTACTGTCTTTTTACATTTGCATGCTATGCTTTACAGTTTTATGCAAATGTTTTACTATCATTATAAAGTTTTGAATGACATGTATTATAAGTAGCATTCTTAAATATTCTAATGCATGGATAGTTATGAATGTTTTGCAAAGCATGCTTTTAGTATTACTTGCCATATAGACCCTGCCGAGGGATAAGAGCTGGTAAATCATTTATTGATATAAATAGCGAGGACTTCGTCGAGAGTCAGAATCTAGAAGGGGCTATGCAAGCTCGGAGCTCTAAATTACATCGATGGACACCAAGGTGACAATGATGACCCTTAAGGGACATACGCTATAAAGATATTTTGGCATATTATATATACTTACTTATTTCTCTTCTATTGTTATGGAATATATGATGAAATGATATTTTGCAAAACTAAACTGACATGAACCCTTCTGTAACAATTACAACATGTCTTTATTGTTTTATGAAAAGAATGCCAGTAGATTCCAAGTAAAAATTTTCTTAACTACTATCCATGAAAGTCATGAATGCTTTAAGAAAGTTATAAAGGTTTATGAAAGCTATAAAAGGTTTATAAAAATAGGTTTCCAGAAACCTATAACATGGGACTGGAGTTACTCACGAGCTTTTCAATAAGCTCACAGGTTTTATCCTATAATTTTTCAAGAAGGACCGAGAGGTTACCAAAGTAGGTACAAGTAAGTCAGGATGATTATAGAGACTCTAGCTAATAGAAAGTTTAGTATCCCAACCATGGAGGTATCAACTTGAAGTATTGAACACCATAGTGGTGTGATAGTTTATAAAGGTAAAACATATATAATGTTATCATTGTTATAATTGTTAGATGTTTACATGTAATAAATTGATGGGCTCAGGTTATGTAACTCTGATGTAAATTTTAGTTATGCTCTACCAAATGTGATTGCATTCAAGAAAATTTTTACAGACACAAATTTATGCTACACAAATTGTATAATCGAATGCAATCTATTTGGACATGTTAAGCCTTCGGGTAAACACGCCATCAGTTCTCTCTACTTTCTCACTCTACTTTCCCTTTCTACATGTAGACCTGCACTCACCATTATCAAGTCTGATTTTTTTCTGAATTCATGTCACGACCCGAAACCCACCCTATGCAGATCTCGTGTCGCGGGGCCGACCCTAAAGTCGTCCCTACTTTTTTCTTTCCTGTATCATAGTACTAATATGCAATGTACTAAAAATTTAAAATAATAATTAGTGAACGTCTTATCAATACAGTAATCAGCGGAAGTCTATAATATATATCATAACGTCTTACAATGTCGAATCAAAAACTAAACATAACCAGCACCCGTGGGTGGTGAATACATGGGAGAACTAAAACATAAACTGGTACAGTTCCTCAGAATCTCCTCCTATGCTCTCAGACTCCTATTGGGGTCTTGCAGCATTGCTACCTGAAAGGTGGTAAGTAAGGTGGAATGAGCTACAAAGCTTAGCAAGTAAATACGGATCTCTGACACTAGTATTGGTGATCATAAAAGAATATGAATCCATGAATAAGAATATGATAGACAATCATAAGAAGTAAGATATTGTGATAGCCAATGAGAACAATTGCCATAATGGCCAATGACAATAGGGTCACAATATACAATCAAGAGTAATGGATATAACATCAACATGGAACTCTAAATAACAATGTATCAATATGAAAATACTGCCACAATAAACCAATCACAATCACATCAATGAAGAATGTCCTCTCAATGTAAGATAAATCATAAGGAATAGTACCATTCAACAATCGTAGTCATATCAATCATATAAGAGATGCCTTTACTCTATTCCTTCAATGTAGAATTCCAATGAAAAATGCTTACGAGAAATACCATTCTGGCCACCTGTCCATTCACGAACTCAACCCTTAGGTCCCCAATCAAGTCAGAAAGTATCGGATGGATATTGTGACTGAGCACAAATCCGGTATTCATAACATATCATGATCATAAGTGATTCCATAAGAGTATAAAAATGGAATATCATATATACAGTGGAAACATAATAGTAGGCCTTTCAGGGCATGGTTCAACATGATAACAATGATATAATAGTCAATCAATGTCCACAAGATAGAACAATATCACATTGTGGGAAACAATAACATCAGGTATGTTCATGAGTACAAGTTCGGTAGTAAAGAGAATAACTTGGCTTGGAAACACCACATGGAACATAAAATAATTTACTTACCTAAAAAATGCGTTCCTAGATTAGTATTTCGTGAGTTTTCCTTTTCCTTTCGAGTTTCCTATATATCAGTGGATACGTCTCAAAATTAATGCTATTCAACAAATTTGATGCCTCTCTATCATGAGTATCTCTATCACTAATTTAGACTCTACCATTGAGTCCGGAATGCCGAGGAAAGTCGGTTTAGGCTTTCACGGAATTCCATTTGGGTTCGGGTAGCAATAGGGGTATTTTGGTCATTTTAGTATTTTGACGTGTCTTCATTTTTTTCGGAGCCCCGTCTTGCAAAACAGACCTCACCATTGGATTCAAAATGCCCGAGATAGTCAAAATACACTATTCATTCATATTAATTGGACTTCGCATTATTTCACTATATATAATTTAATTTAATTTAGGTTGTACATAATATATATATATATATATATATATATATTTGTTCATATAAATCACCATGGGCTTGCCTGTTTAATTGGTTACACGCGTCTTACCCTTTCCCTTGGTTCACAGTTCGATTCTCAAGGGCGTAACCCCTTTTATATTTTTCTTGATTTATTAATATTTTATTAAATTCAGTGGGATTTAGGACACATGTGCCCTCATGGCACAGTGGTCCGCACAATGGTTATAGAAGCCTCCTTACTGCGCGTGGTTAGGGTATCAATTCTTGGGGGCAGCAGCCCCCTTTTACTTTTCTTAAAATTTGGTTGCCAAACGATGGACAGTGACGTAAAACACGGATAATGTATCCTATTCTCGCAGCGAATATCAATTAGACCCTTATGCCTCGCAACCAAACAGGCCATATTTAGTATATATATATATATATATATATATATATATATATATATATATATATATATAGAACATATAAAATGACGCAGCTTTAGTCTATTGTTAATCCTGTGACTCTACTATAACGACCCAAAACCCACTAAGAAAATAATTTACTTACCTAAAAAATGCGTTCCTAGATCAGTATTCCATGAGTTTGCTTTTTCCTTTCGAGTTTCCTATATATTAGTGGATACATCTCAAAATTAATGCTATTTAACAAATTTTATGCCTCTCTATCATAAGTATTCTATCACTAATTTAGACTCTACCATTGAGTCTGGAATGCCAAGGAAAGTCGATTTAGGCTTTCACGGAATTCCATTTGGGTTTGGGTAGCAATAGGGGTATTTTGGTCATTTTAGTATTTTGACGTGTCTTTATTTTTTTCGGAGCCCTGTCTTGCAAAACAGACCTCACCATTGGATTCAGAATGCCCGAGATAGTCAAAATACACTATTCATTCATATTAATTGGACTTCACATTATTTCACTATATATAATTTAATTTAATTAATTTAATTTAGGTTGTACATAATATATATATATATATATATATATTTGTTCATATAAATCACCACGGGCTTGCCTATCTAATTGGTTACACGCGTCTCACCCTTTCCCTTGGTTCACAGTTCGATTCTCAAGGGCGTAACCCCTTTTATATTTTTCTTGATTTATTAATATTTTATTAAATTCAATGGGATTTAGGACACATGTGCCCTCATGGCACAGTGGTCCGCACAATGGTTATAGGAGCCTCCTTACTGCGTGTGGTCAAGGTATCAATTCTTGGGGGCAGCAGCCCCCTTTTACCTTTCTTAAAATTTGGTTGCCAAACGATGGACAGTGACGTAAAACACTGATAGTGTATCCTATTCTCACAGCGAATATCAATTAGATCCTTACGTCTCGCAACCAAACAGGCCATATTTAATATATATATATTAAAATAGAACATATAAAATGATGCAGTTTTAGTCTATTGTTAATCCTGTGACTCTACTATCACGACCCGAAACCCACTAAGAAAATAATTTACTTACCTAAAAAATGCGTTCCTAAATCAGTGTTCTGTGAGTTTGCCTTTTCCTTTCGAGTTTTCTATATATTAGTGGATACGTCTCAAAATTAATGCTATTTAAAAAATTTTATGCCTCTCTATCATAAGTATCACTATCACTAATTTAGACTCTACCATTGAGTCCAGAATGCCGAGGAAAGTCAGGTTTAAGCTTTCACAGAATTCCATTTGGGTTCAGGTAGCAATAGGGATATTTTGGTCATTTTAGTATTTTGACGTGTCTTTATTTTTTTCGGAGCCCCATGTTGCAAAACAGACCTCACCATTGGATTCAGAATGCCCGAGATAGTCAAAATATACTATTCATTCATATTAATTGGACTTCGCATTATTTCACTATATATAATTTAATTTAGGTTGTACATAATATATATATATATATATATATATTTGTTCATATAAATCACCACAGGCTTACCTGTCTAACTGGTTACACGCGTTTCACCCTTTCCCTTGGTTCACAGTTCGATTCTCAAGGGCGTAACCCCTTTTATATTTTTCATGATTTATTAATATTTTATTAAATTCAGTGGGATTTAGGACACATGTGCCCTCGTGGCACAGTGGTCCACACAATGGTTATAGGAGCCTCCTTGCTGCGCGTGGTCAGGGTATCAATTCTTGGGGGCAGCAGCCCCTTTTTACTTTTCTTAAAATTTGGTTGCCAAACGGTGGACAGTGACGTAAAACATGGATAGTGTATCCCATTCTCACAGCGAATATCAATTAGACCCTTATGCCTCGCAACCAAACAGGCCATATTTAATATATATATATATATATATAAATAGAACATATAAAATAACGCAGTTTTAGTCTATTCAAGCACCAAACGGTGCCATATCAGGATATTGTTCATTGTCTCCTTCCCTTCTCCCCTGTGTTGCCCTAATTCTTGAAATATTTCATTTCCATTTTCGAACCTTTTCTTCTACTGTTTAAACTCTTTTTCATTCTTAATGTGTTTCTGCACCTATGGAGGTTTGTTCCTTATCATAAAAACTGAGTTTAATGACCAAAATCAATACTTGCCGATTATTACCCAAAAATTGTAAATCCATGTTTCACACTGGTTCCTTCACTATTTGGACTAATTCTTTGTGCATTCAGTTTCTTTTTGAATAAGCTACATAGCCCTAAAGTTTTTATCACGCTTTATACACTAAATTTCAAAAACATAAAATGAAACTTTCAAATTTAACTTACTTGTTCCTGTTTCAAATCCTTCTCTCCTTCCCTTCTGATTTCTCTTCTAAGTGTTCTAAACCCAATCTAAACCTCAGCTTCTCATAGTCCTTTTTCCTTGGCTATTTTTCTCTCAACCCATGGATATATATATATATAGGTGTGTGTGTGTGTGTATAAACACCACACAACCGCCTTGGCCCCTCTCGGTTTCCTCTCAATCCCAGCCTCATTTGTTGACTAATTCCTTGATCTTTAATATATAATATATTATATATATTACAACACATAAGTTAGTGTATATATATATATATATATCCCTCACTGTCGGCAACTTTGCTGCTTCTCCCCAATACACACAAACACACGTACTTGATACACACACAGTCATACATAGTCACACAGGCACACACTTGCAACTGCATGCTACCCCTTTCCCTTTTCCTTTTCATGTATTTTAAATTAAAGATATACATATATATATATATATATATACCTTATACAATACTATATATATATATACGTATATTATACTTTAATCATACACTCGTATATATCCATATACATACATATATACTTATTTCCATAAGCATTTATATACACTTATTTTTTGCGGCCTACACATATATGAAATCATACACATGCATGGAAATACGTGCATGCACACATTACGAGACTCGGTCCTGGGTTGCTCGGGCATTGCCTAGCACTGACTGTACAAACTAAACCATTCACATTCAATTACCGTTCAATCCATATGATATCATGATATAGAGCTTAACTGCTCGGTTTACAACTAGTATTACACTACTAAATCGGATCTACCTCAGTATACGTGCCATATCCCAGGTTGGGATATTATATTCTTACCCCCTTAAAAATAAGTTTGTCCCCAAACTTAGTAGTTCTAACTCCGGTGGTTCCCATGGTTCCTCTAACATCGTGGTATAACTTGAATAAGCGTTTACATTAACTAGATAAAATTTTCTGCTGAGAATCAAGTTTTACAGTCACATTAGATCAATTTTTACAGTCACATCAGATCAAGTTTTACAGTCACATCAGTTCATTGTTCTATTTTTCTAAAACCTTCAAGTGTATTTTGAAGCCTTTAAGTGAATCTCAATTCCTTCCTATGGTTCTCCTAATTCTCCATAAATGTAAGACATCATTTGGTGAACAAAATCCTGAAATTCTCTAAATGTAGCTTTAAAACTATGTCTATTAAGTCTACTAACATATCTGGGGTATATATCATTCTAATAGTATCATATAGAACTCATAGAGTTTATATTGGTTTCTAATTATCATTCCCCTATAATAGGCCTGCCGTTCAACTAACTGTTCCTTGACTTCAAGTCAACTGTTTACGAATATCTGTGTCCCTGGTCTATATTTCATGTGTTCTGTATCTAACATGATTCAATAATAGTTCCCTTGACGGACATGTAAGCAATGAGTCTAGGTGTCCAATTCCTACATTCAGTGATAATGACTCTTCTAAGAGTCGCCGTTCATTCTATCTCATCTATCAAGTAATGATTCATATCTATAACTAGTATGTAGTTTATTCTAAAGATTATAAATCTTGGCATTTAATTCTGTCATTGTTCTTTGAAGTTTACCAATCATGCAATCACTTAACTCATCAATGTCTTTTAAAATTCTACAAGATGATAATATGTCGATCTAATACTCGTATATCTATGTTACGTACTTTACTTGTTTCATGGATAACATCTATCATCAATGATTCTCTTAGTGGGATTTGAACAATTAACATATAACTTAGGAGTTCTGTTTCTATGTTCAACTAGTAGTAAATGTTGGAGCTATAAATCAATACGTAAATCTAACATTTAACAATATTGGGCACTTGTAAACAACTGAAAAAAAATACCTATGACTCTACTATCACGACCCGAAACCCACCCTATGCAGATCTCGTGTCGCGGGGCCGACCCTAAGGCCGTCCCTACTTTTTTCTTTCCTGTATCATAGTACTAATATGCAATGTACTAAAAATTTAAAACAATAATCAGCGAAAATCTTATCAATACAGTAATCAGCAGAAGTTTGTAATATATATCATATGGTTTTACAATGTCGAATCAAAAACTAAACATAACCAACACCCGTGGGTGGTGAATACATGGGAGAACTAAAACATAAACTGGTACAGTTCCTCAAAATGTCCTCCTACACTCTCAGACTCCTACTAGGGTCTTGTAGCATCGCTACCTGAAAGGTGGTTAGTAAGGTGGAATGAGCTACAAAGCTTAGCAAGTAAAAAAGGATCTCCGACACTAATATTGGTGATCATAAAAGAATATGAATCCATGAATAAGAATATGATAGCCAATCATAAGAAGTAAGATGATGTGATAGCCAATGAGAACAATTGCCATAATGGCCAATGACAATGGGGTCACAATACACAATCAGGAGTAATGGATATAACATCAAAATAGAACTCTCAATAACAATGTATCAATATGAAAATACTGCCACAATAAACCGATCACAATCAAATCAATGAAAGATGTCCTCTTAGTGTAAGATAAATCATAAGGAATAGTGTCATTCAACAATCGTAGTCATATCAATCATATAAGAGATGCCTTTACTCTGTTCCTCCAATGTAGAATGCCAATGAAAAATGCCTACGAGAAATACCATTCTGGCCACCTATCCGTTCACAGACTCGACCCTTAGGTCCCCAATCAAGTCAGAAAGCATCGGATGGATATTGTGACTAAGCACAAATCCGGTATTCATAACATATCATGATCATAAGTGATTCCATAAGAGAATAAAAATAGAATATCATATATATAGTAGAAACATAACAGTAGGTCTCTCAAGGCATGGTTCAACATGATAACAATGATATAACAGTTAATCAATGTCCATAAGATAGAACAATATGAAATTGTGGGAAACAATAGCATCAGGTACGTTCAAGAGTACAAGTTCGACAGTAAAGAGAATAACTTGGTTTGGAAACACCACATGGAAGAGAAAATGATTTACTTACCTTCAAAATGCGTTCCTAGATCAGTATTCCGTGAGTTTGCCCTTCTTTTTGAATTCCCTATATATCAGTAGATATGTCTCAGAATTAATGTTATTCATCAAATTTTATGCCTCTCTATCATAAGTATCTTTATCACTAATTTATACTCTACTATTGTGTCCGAAATGCTGAAGAAAGTCGATTTAGGCTTTCGCAAAATTTCATTTGGGCTCGGGTAGTAATAAGGGTATTTTGGTCATTTTAGTATTTCATGGGTCTTTATTTTTTTTGGAGCCCCATCTCGTAAAACGTACCTCACCATTGGATTTAGAATGCCCGAGATAGTCAAAATACACTATTCATTCATATTAATTGGACTTCACATTATTTCACTATATTTAATTAAATTAAATTAATTTAATTTAGGTTGTACATAATATATATATATATATATATTGATGCTGCAAAAAATAGCACCGGTCGATTCGATGTGATTCGGCAAGAAGGACCTGGAAAAAAGAGAAGGAGGACCCTCCGACGATCAAGTCAGTAAAGAGGGAATATAAGAAATATGTGTAAAAGAGAGTGATTGTGTATGCGATTGAATGTCCGTTTAGGCATACCTGGCCCCTTTATTTATAGGGTTGAGAGTCATTGATTTTAGCAGTTTCCTATATTGAATAGAATTCCTTTCCTTGTTTGACAAGGTTAAGAGATATGTGATAATCTTCCCTGATTGAGGTAGGATTCCTTTCCTATTTGACAGACTTGCACTCCAAGATATATTCCTTATTCTGAGGTCGGAAGTCTATGAAAGACGATGATTAATTCGAAATTCCTCCTGCTCTGTAGGCAGCTCTGCTGGTAACTGCTCTAGAGGCAGCTCTGCTCTGGAGGTCTGCTGGTAGCTGCTCTGGAGGCAGCTCAACTCTGCTAGTAGTAGCTCTGCCGAAGGCAGCTCTGCTCTGGAGGTAACTCTGCTCTGGAAGCAGCTCTGCTCTGGAGGCAGCTCTACTCTGGATGCCTACTAGTAGCTGCTTTGGAGACAGCTCAGCTCTGCTAGTAGTAGCTCTGCCGGAGGCAGCTCTGCTCTGGAGGCAGCTCTGCTATTAGCTGCTCTAGAGGCAGCTCTGCTCGTAGCTGCTCTGTAGGCAGATCTGCTAGTAGCTGCTCTGAAGGCTGCTCTGGAGGCAGATCTGAAGGTAGCTGCTCTGCTAAGTCTGTTAGCTCTGGAGGCGCATTTTATGGCTCATCAGTTACTCCCCCCCAAGCCTCACTTTTGTGAGATCCGTGCAGAGCTGAGGTTTAGGATTTTTGAAGAGTCACGCGTACTTGATGATTTATAATATACTGGCCTGCAACACTTAGAAATAAAACAGGGTTTTTATAAAAGTCAGTAGGGTGAGAAAAATGGACTAGACCTTAGTGGTCTGTACATTTAGATGAAC
The DNA here is from genome assembly GCA_008638375.1 of Nyssa sinensis. Taxonomy (NCBI): domain Eukaryota; kingdom Viridiplantae; phylum Streptophyta; class Magnoliopsida; order Cornales; family Nyssaceae; genus Nyssa; species Nyssa sinensis. Next base: position 29,161,755 of record CM018032.1, read on the forward strand.
CAAGCCTAAAGCACTTGTAATGAATACAACGCTTTAGGGGTTAATAAAATAGACCAGACCAGAGGGTCTGTGCATTAAAATGGACCAGACTTGAGTCTGTGCATTAAGATGGACTAGACCAGAAGGCCTGTACATTTGATGGACCAGACCTGAGTCTGTGCATTGAGATGGACCAGACCTGGGGGTCTATGCATTAAGATAGACCAGACTATAAGGTCTGTGCATTTGATGGACCAGACCATGAGGTCTGTATATTTGATGGACTAGACCATGAGGTCTGTGCATTTGATGGACCAGATCATGAGGCTTGTACATTTGATGGACCAGACCTGAGTCTGTGCATTAAGATGGACCAGACCAGATGGCCTGTACATTTGATGGACCAGACCTGAGTCTGTGCATTGAGATGGACCAGACCAAAAGGCCTGTACATTTGATGGACCAGACCTGAGTCTGTACATTTGATGGACCAGACCTGAGTCTGTGCATTAAGATGGACCAGACCAGAAGGCCTGTACATTTGATGGACCAGACCGGAAGACCTGTGCATTTGTTAGACCAGTGAGAGTCCTTACGATGAATGCAGCAACTGAGTTCTCATATGTAATCATTTTAGGCTGAAGAGCCATAAACACGCTTTGACCGGGGTCAACCAATACTAGTAAAAGAGAGAAAAAATTGATGAAATATGACATGTCAGACTGCTTTTCACTAGCTCTTATGCATTTTAGTCGTTTCTTCATCATTGGAGTTGCCATCCTCGTCAGTGAATAATGAAGATGAAGAGAATAGAGTAATTACTGCTACTAAAAATTGTCAGAAGAAAATCAGAAATTACTGTGATTTCTGAGGTGGAAGCAGTTACCCAAGGTAAGCTTTCCGAAGTCCAATTAAATCCAAGTATGAATTACTGATGCATTCCGCATCCATAGATGGGTCATTGAGGGCTGTACTCATTTGATCTCAAGTGTAGAAGATATAAGGAATCCATGAGGGCCACCTGAAGAGCACTCTCTGCCTTGTGATTTCCAACTCTACTAAGAGATTGTAGATCTGCCGCTGCAGCCATTATATTGAAACAGAGCTGATCTCTTAGAACGTACCATGATTTGAGCAGCAATGAGTGGGTCCGGGTCTAGGGGCTCGACCTCGGCCCCTGAAGTAACTGCCTTCTCCTCCAAATTTCTAATTGTTCTTGATCAGATCGTCAAGAGTCATGTCCAGAGCAACGCCAGATATTTTGAGAAAAAATCTAAGAAAGAAAAGATCAACAGGAAATAGAGATCCAAGAAGTTTAATGCTTCCTATTTTTGTTAATATGTTGTTGAAGGCTCTGTACAGCTTCAGCACTCGAGTTGTGTCAGCAGTCAACATTGGCAAACTCCTTTAACAGATTGAGTCTAGCCTCTCGAAGCACTTTGGCGATGAGGACTGTTGGTTTTGCGTCCATTGCCGGCACTATGAATTCAGCACTGTACATTTGCTCAGAGGAGGAGTGACGGCAACTCCGAATGCAGATGGGAGAGGAGACTTCCACAAGACTTTCTCTCTGTTGCTTGATTTTTTTGAAAACAAGAGAAAAATCGGACAAGTGCTTTGCTTCTCCTTTGCATCACGATGAGCGGAGGAACAAGTCTGGTTTGGACAAGGATCTTTCTGATACAGATCTGATAAGGTACTGTACCAATCAGAGAGCTCTGGATGGGCATCACACAGAGACTTCAGGTATAGCAAAGCGACCATGGTGAACTCGAACGGTGAACCCAAAGCTTGATTTGATCAGAAAAGTGGTTGGCACTCACTATGATTTGATCGGGATGATCTCAACAAATCCTTTTCTGTCGAGTTGGTCGATCGCACAATTGCCTCCATGGTGCTGCAGACGGCAGCTCGGTTAGAGGTAAATTCATCTGGTTCTTCTGATCCCATTTCAGGAACGCCAGAGAAAAGTCGTGCAGCGGTTGAGACTTCACCGGCACGGCACATGGGGCAATTGGCGCGTGATTCAAGCAAACAGAGCACTCTGTTCCTTCAACAAGACCATCACCTCTCTTATACTTGCAAATCGTAATAGAACTGATGATTGATGGTTGCAGACCAACAATTAGGATGTACCAAATGGGATGATCCAAAATAGGGCAATGATCTTCATCAATAAAATCATCATGAGTTTCCTTTGTTTGGGTTTGCGATCTCCTCTTGGAACCGGATCGATCTTTGCAGTACTTGTAGATGGCATAATAGAAGAAGATAAAGAAAGTAGTGCCTAGATAGGCGAGTGAGACAGTGAGTGGATGGATGGCAGGTTGAATCAGAGATGGAAACGCAGGTGTCTGGGCCTTCCACGTTTATATATATATATATATATATATATATATATGGATGGATGGCAGGTTGAATCAGAGATGGAAACGTAGGTGTCTGGGCCTTCCACGTTTATATATATATATATATATATAGAGAGAGAGAGAGAGAGGGGCCCATTTGGAAAGTGTATCCAGCCTTGACAAAATGGGATTTAGACCAGTGTAAGAGATTTGGATTGGTGAGAGATTTTATTCTTTTCTTCCTCAGGCATTTTAGCATAAGTCTTGATCATAGCCATCCAAAGGCAGAAGTTCGAAGCATCTTCGACCAAAATTCACGCAAGTCTCCCAGGTCTGAACTCCTCAAAGCTGACACTTAGCTTATTTGGCTCATCTACCAACAAGCAACAAACAGTGCAAGTGCTAAACAGATTTAAAGAATATTGTTTCAAGACTTCAAGTTTTGTACAAAGTTTCTTTGATCTATTCTTGAGACATACAGAAGAGTTATTTATCAGAAGTGCACAAAAGGGTGATCTAACTCAGAAAAGCACATTCAAAGGGAAAAGAACATCAGAATTGAGGAAAAAGAGATCAATTTTATTGATGATTCATAAAAGTTTACATCAGTACAAAAAGACTGGAAATAAAACAGAGACTACAATAAGGACATCATTACATAGGCTATTACAGAAGCTACTACATCACTACGATCTACAACATCATGGCTTTCCGCCTCGGATGATAAAGGGGCACAGGATCCAAACGTCCATTACTGCCGTTGCCGGCTCCATTTGAAAGGAAAGAATCCTGAACCCCAATCTGCAGCAAGGAGCACCCAGGCCATTTCATCATCACTATCATTGATCTTACGACCAACGGATGATGAGGGCTCTGGGTCTCAGGGGGCCTCCATTCATCTCCCTCAAAGCAGTTGTCACACCCTAGCCAATTTGAGCAAGGGTCTCTGCCAAGGCACGAAGAAGAGGAAGGGTCCCACCTTCGTGTTCACCACCAATGCTCTAGGCATCGGTTGAATCAAGGAGAGTCCCCCACCAGTCGAAAGAATTTCGACCGGATGTCAAGATGGATAAGAGGACTTGTGGCTCCTTTAATCCTTCCTTAGAGACTGAATCAAATGGGAGGTTAACTCTCGGCCACAGTTTAATCATTCCTAACTCAGACGAAGAATCATCCATCATCTCAGGGCGAATGACAAATTTTCGGCAACATCTAGAGTCTCTCTTACAAGGGAACAATTTGGGAACAAGAGGGTTGGGCGCAACCGTATGCCCTCGTTTCCATATATATAGACCTTTGAAGTCCAAAAGCCACCCAACTGAACCGTCGCAACTGTTAAAAAGAGATTGGCCTCGAAATCCCAAACGACAATTGAATAAATAAATGGTGCATTAAATGTGCCTCTTCAATATACCAAGAGACAGGGTACAGAGCTCTTTGAACAAAAAACTACAATCTGGCACTGAAGCTCCTAAATTAGCAAAGAAGAGGGAGGCAAAGTCTAAATGTACAAGCCTCCTATCCGGTATATAGACTCTCCAGTCTTATCTATTTTATGATAGGCCATTCATACGACAAAGGCCAACAGCTCTGATATATCCTGATCCTAAAGGCTCGGAAACAGCAATGTCAGTCATCGTAATGATGGGCACAAACTGCCCAGTTATTTTCACAAATCTTTGACTCAGAACAGTCTACTTCAGAACTCTACAGAATTTACTCCCTCTCTGTATGATACAAAATCAGTATTGGGTTCTATTTATCTGATTATGTTTGCTTTCTTATCTTATTATGATGAGACAGATGAAGTTAATCTACATTCACTATTCAATTACAAGTACTAAAGCTCAGAAGGCAGCTATCAACTAAACGGACAGTTGATCTGACATGCAATGGGCTCAGAACAACCATACTCATAGCAAATTTCACAGAAGGGAACAACACAAGAAGAATTTGAAGAAAAAGTCAATTTTACTGATCGAAAGGGCATTTCATTACATCAAAAGGACTGGTAGAAAACAAAAAAGCTAATAAAGCCTCAAGCCTTGTCCGAAGGGCTTGGGTCCTCCTCCAAATGAAGGGCGGTAGCCCCAGTCATCTTGTATGGATCAGGACCAGACGAGGCAGGTTCAGGAGGAACGATTGACGACACATCAAAATCTGGGAACTTAGCCAGGAATCTAGTTCGGAAGCTTTCAAAACCAAACCGGATCAGATCATCACCCATCTGTTCAACTTCCTCTCTCAATTCCGTCTCAGTCTTAGTCTTGGCATGATCAATTGCCTCTTGAACCTTCTGATCAAAGGTATTTCGGAGCTCGACCAACTCCACATGAAGTCCTGCAACTTGCCGAGCATAGATGTCCCTCTCGGACTCTGTCACAGCAAGATTGGTGCTAGCTTCCTTCAGACCCTCCTCGACAGTCTGAACCTTGGATTGAGCTGTCCTAAGCTCCAACCTCATTTCGTCCATTTCAGCCTTTAGCTTATCAGCCTCCTCGGGGCTCATGGGAGTCACCATCAGAGCAGCCAAACTGTGTATGCTCTGCACGATGCAAGACAGACAAGTTAGATTGAACGAACAAACAAACAAAAAGGACAAGAAAAGCTTCAGAGGTTACCTTCATCTGGAGATTCATCATCTCATTCATCAACTTTGAGGGGTTGTCCCCCCTGTACCGATGAGGGCCCTGGGCCCATATTTGGTCAAAAGCCTTCTTGGCAATTTGGTAGTCCGGCTCATCAGACGACTCGGACGATACAGCAGGCACCTTCCCTTTTCGAGCCCTTTTGCTCGGAACGGAAGGGGCAGGAGGAACGGCCGAAATAGGAACGGCAGGTTCGGCCTCCTTCCCGGCCTTGGCAGGAGCTGGCTCGGGAGAGCCAAAAACCAACTTCCTCCTTTTTACTTCCAGAGAAGGATCAGACTCAACTCAGGAGGAAGTCTCCCCCACCGCTTGGGCTTCCACCTCCGCCCATTTCGATGTCAACCTTTTCCTGAGCTCAGCACTACGAGCAGTCATCAAATTCTCCGGAGTAATAATAGCAGTGTGAGCTCGGTTGGAGTCCAAAGTAGCAAACGGTACTGATCTCGTAGCACGTCGGTGAACTTAGATCTCCTCCAAGCTCTTTTGACTGCACATAAACAAGAAATGGCGTATCAGATTATCAGTTCGGAAGGCATAACAAAGTTAAAACAAACCTAAGGGAATAAGCCTCACCCTTATAACCCGTGGTATGAGGGAATAGCGAGACATCACCATCCTGGAAGTCTTCATGCTCCCATCCTCCTCCAACAAAGAAGTACCACTTCTTCCACGTTTTATTAGAAGTGGGAACGGAGGACAAGGCTCGAAACCCCTTCTCAAAGGACATGTAAAAAAGGCCTTCTGCCTTCTTGAGCTTCAGATCCATATTACTACGGATCAGATCCATGGACACATTGTAATACCCCAAAAATTCGACATGCCTTAGACTGCACCCCGATCTAATAAATATAAATTACGTGACGCTAATGATTTAAAATAGCTCGAAACACAGTAAACCGTGACGAGATTAATTATCAGAAAATATAAAAATTAATCCAGCCAATTGAATGCCAGGGTAAATAAATAAGACGGAAATAAATCATTAATTATGAAAAGAAAATAAATCAACTATAAGACCCTAACGTACTCAAAATCAAGAAATAAATAATTATGATAATTGAGCCCAACCTTATGACAAATTTACCGGCATTCCATAAATTAATATTTTATAGGATTGAGTTATTATATATATATATATATATATAACTACAAGGGTAAAAATATATATATATATATATAATATAATAAAATATAATATTGTTATTATTAAATGTAGAAGCTTCCAAAGGAAGCTAGCAAGTTAGATATATATAAAAGCAGCCGAAGCTGCTAGATGGAGGGAGAGTCGGTGACGGGTCAAGAGACTTCTTGGGGCAATAAATATGATATATATATATATATAAGAGAAGGGAGGAGAAGCTTCGGGAAGAAGCTGGAAACAAATAAAAGAAATAAAGAAAAGAGGAAGAAACGACTGGGAAGGAAAAAGAGAATTCCAGAATTCTCTATGGGTGCAACTGTATATATACGTCTCTGTTGTAGGAAAATTGGGGGGAAAAGCGATCGGTTTAGGCTGCAGAAGCGGTAGGTGGCTCCGATTTGGTTCAGCGAGATTTTGTGGGCAAGCGGTTGGTCGCTGAGTTGGATCTCGAGGCTGGAGTCCCTACGGCTCAGTTGATCCGTCGGGTTAAAATCGAGTAGGTATGACGGAGCTACAACAAGCGGTATATATAGATATATGCGTGTAATTGTGTGCGAGTTGGTGCTGATGGAGAGAAATTGTTGAGAGTGCGGTGCAGAGCTAGATATATATATGTGTATGTATATTTGTTTGTGTTTGTATAGCGGTGTGATAAGGGGCATGTCTACTGTTGAGAAAGATTGTGGATTGTGGTTTAGATTGAAGGAAAATGCAGAGGAAGAAAAGAACGGCAGACAGTGTGTTTGCTGGTAGCAGCGCACTACAGGGGGTGAATCGCGTTGGGCGTATTGATCGTTGGATGGATGATGTTTTGGGGGTTGTGTGTAGCGGTGCAGCAGAGTTGTACGTATACGTGTAATGGGTGTATATGGACAGCGTGCAGCAGAGAGGGAGTTGCAGCAGCAGCGGTGCGACAACACCTGCTTTCCAATTTAATAGGCTAGTTCATGTTGATTTCAAATTTGAAGCAGTAGATTTCTATACCTGAATTTGAGATTTTTTTTATGTGGTTTAGTGCTGCTGTGGCTGTTGTTTTGTTTGGTAAGAAAACAGAGGAAATGGAGACCGTTGCAGGCAGCGGTTGCAACGGGAATATGTTAGAGTGAGCTGCTCTATTTGGGGCGACGACGATATGTGTGTTGTGTAACGGTGCAAAGGGGGAACGGAAGTGCAACAGTGTGGATGGAGCAGATGGGTTGTCTATGAATTCTGTTGATAGCCGAGAACTGAAATTGGAGGAATAGTAGCAGTGTTGGCTGGATGGGTTTAGACACGGGTCACGTTACAGGACTTGATGGTTCCTGGTTAGATAGAGAATACCGTGATATTGGTCCCTTCCATTAAATCCTTAAGAGCTTCAAGATTCCAAATGAATGATGCCTGCATGACAGAGAACTGATTCTTGGGGAGTTACTCTACGGCAGGGGCTACAATCAGGGGGCTAATGCAATTGCTCCTGTTCAAGTTTCCTATTATGATGGCCACGACAGTAGATGGCGATGCTGGAACAGGGGAATGTAGGTTATAGGTGAAGCTACTGGTTGGATTAAAAATGTGTATAGTGATGCTGATTTGAAGGTGGCAGTTTTATGATAACAGAAAGGAGGAATTAATGGATTCTGATTTCATAGTTAGACGTGTATTAGTAGTGAATGAGTAGAACAGCAGTCCAGTGAGGAAGGGTCCAAGTCCATGAAACGGGTTAAGAATGAATTCTGGAAATTTGGTGGTACTTGTCAAAGCTCTGTGCTGGAGTCCATAGCAGAACCAGCGTGCAAACTGATGCAAACCCGAAGCAGCTCGAGTTGGAGAAGAGATTGTGCAGTGGATGAAAATCAGTGTGTAATGTTGCCTGCTTTGCTAGTGATATGTATGAATTGACACTTTATATAAGTTGTTATGTTGCGGTAATTAGCAGGTTGGTGTTAATTCGTCTGCTTCCCAGTGGGTTGGGATAAATCAAGAGATCAAGACAGATTGGACTGATAAGGGAAGCTTATAGGTAGCAACCCATGAAGCGGAGTTGCTGTTGTAGCAGCAATCGGAGATGTTATTGCAGCACCTGTTGCGACAGTTATGGAAGTAACAGATGAGTCTAATGATGCAAATTCAGGTGGAGATGGCTCACTCAATTTCAAGCAGAGAAGTTATTGTCCGTTCATCTAGAGGGTTGACCGAGCTTGGAACTTTATTCAAAAAACTTAATAGCCATCCTTTGGGACGTTGTTATCTGTTATGATGGCACAGTGAGAAATGTTACGGAAGGGAGAAATCAGTAATTGGAATTCTGATTCCGGGGTGGCCAAATGAACACAATGGTACCAACATCGGGATGATGATTATTGAGGATACGCATAGAGGTACCTAGCACATCTGGAGGAAAATTGTGGATAGAGATATGCGTATATCCTGGTGAGTAACTCGGACTCCTGACTTGGTGTATATTTTCTATACTACCTAGACTCGTATACTATACTCTTTATATGCTAATATGTTTTATGCACTGTACTGTTTTAAATGCATATGTTTTCATGCATACTCGTTGTACTACATTGCTTGTGGCATAATTCTGTTTTATCTTGCCTTCTGATATATCCTGTTGATTCTGTTTGGGTCTATTTTTCTGTCACCTGTGCTTTGGAGTCTGATTTGATTCAGTTTGATATGTTGAGTCTTACTCTGGGCCCACCACAGGATTGAGCGGTTTTATGCCAGTCTGACCCAGAGGGTAGAGGCCCCACGAGTCGTCCGCTTATGGGCAGCTGGGAAAGACTTATCTGTATGATTGGCATTCTGTTCTGTTTCTGTCCCGCTCAATTCTGTTCTGTTCCGCTCTGATACTGACCCCAGAGGGTAGAGGCCCCGCGAGTCGTCCGCTTATGGGCAGCTGGGGAAGGTTCAGGCATTTGATGCTATGCCTTTGATTGATTGGTATTCTATTCTGTTCAGTTCTGTTCAGTTCTGATCTGTTCTGTCCGTTCTGTTCTATTCAGTTCGATCTGATTTGTTCTGTTCTGTTCTGTTCTGATCTGATCTGTTTGAGCTGCATTTGTTCTACATGAGCTGCATTGTTCTATTTGAGCTGTAATTGGAGCATACATGTATATATGAACTGGTTTTGAAACCCATGGCAGGAACCTATGTCACTCACTGAGCTTGTTTAAGCTCATTCCATTATTTAACATTTTTCAGGTTGTATCTCCATTGGATTAGAAGGCACAAGGAGATGATACTAGTAGGCTGAGAGGCATTCCCAAGTGAAAATCTGATGGCAATAATATGTGGAGACTTGGGTTCTAATGGATTGATCTTGGCTATTCAGGTGAGCGTGATGATATAGTTGACTTTATTCATATGTAATAAATGTGTAGGGACATGGCTCATGGTAATGGTACTCTGAAGGAATTTGATATGCTCTGTGTTATATATCTGTTATAGATGTGTTCTGTGGTTAGAGTTATTAGCTGTTTGATTATAGATTTGCTCTGTGGTACATACTCATGAGGTATATAGTTGAGTTGCACATCCGATAAAAATGTTTTAATTTCCGCTGTTCTGACCCTACATTTGGAATGCAATTCATCGTAAGGTTCAGAAGATTGCCTTTGGTTGGTCGCATTGTCAGTCGGAGACTGGCAAGGCGGCTAACTGGCATCACATCTTCAGCATCCGCGTAGGGTGGGGTGCGGGATGTGACACACATCGACCTCGTTTTTATGTCCCAACACTACAAACCCTAGAAGTTGCCGCCAACTATTGAGATTCAGGTCGGCAGGGCAGAGCTTATACCAACAGAAAAATTGCCTGACTAAATCCGGCGATGGGAGTCTCAAACCCATTTCGAACCAGGCAAGATAAACACATATCTCCCCGACTTCAACATTATGGGGACGATCCATTGGGCCTGGTACTCTGCAGGTCACGTTTGGGGGAAAATTATACTTCACCCTTCACTCGTTCAGAAGGTCCTGAGTAACAGCACTCTCACCCTCTTCTTTATGGGAAGACCTACCAGAGCTCTCCCCAGCCCTATCTCGAGGCTCTTCAAAGGCATCAACTATCCTAACCTCAGGACTAGGGGGAGGTTCAACAGGCCTCTCCCCAACACCTTCGGGGGCAAGGTTACCTACATTCTCTACAGGAGACGACACAGCTATCTCAGAGGGATTTCCTACCCCCTCACTTACATTTGAGGATTCAAGAGGAGCAGACATTACTCCCGGACTTAAGAAGAAAGAAACAAGAGAAGAGAAAAGATTGGTCGAACCTGTTCTAACTCAAGAACCGGTGTTCTTCAAGGTCGCACAAACCAACAATGGCGGACGAGATCTTCTAGCACAGTGAAAATGACGGGGAAAAGGTCATTTCAAATCTCACCCAGTATTTATAAGCACAATATCAGAAGGGACCCACCAAGCCCAAACGCCATGATGGTTCGGAACAATGATGATTTCGAGAAACCCAACCATCGGCCCAGTACAATGATGACCTTGAAAAGACCTAATCTCCGGCTGCGCAATAAATGACACCCCAACAGTTGCCTTGGAAGGCGAACAGCTAGGACACATGACTCTCCGAAAAAGGCTTAACCCTAGTTGCTTGTTAGCATCAAACTAGGACTTGGGGGGGGGGAGTAACTGATATACCATACAAGAGCATGCCAATCAGCACTTGACACGTATGATTATGAATCCAACTCATGCTTGGCTAACTCAACTATCGCTTAGCCAATGGCTAAGCGCTCGAGCATCCAGATCAGCACAAAAGGTTAGAAGTGGCCAAGCATATGCCTCCAGAGCACATATATATCCGGATAAGGATCTCATAGTTAATTACAGGGTCCAGACCAACACTCCAGACCTCGTCACCGCCTTAGCGGATGCCGAGCAGGGAATAAGGAAGCAATCCTCAACACGGAGACAATCCTCAACACGGAGATAGTCTTCAACAAGGAAACAGTCTTCAACAAGGAAAACACCATCTATGGTTATCTCTATGCAATACTCCACAAGGTAACTGCAATCTCCTGATGATCAAATCCCTACATTCATGGCTCCGAATCCTAATCAACTTAGGAAGGCCACGGTCTATAAATTAAACCCTAAAAGTACGCTTTATTTTCATGCTCATTCTTTGGCTTTCAATACAGTCTTTCAATTCCTTTCACTTACTTAAGCATCGGAGCGGCTACCGCCGGAACCAATCCGGTGGTCCTCTGATCATCTTTCTGAGTGTTCTACTAGGTCACGGAGCCCATACTTATTACGAGTCAAAAAGTGCAGCATCATATATATATATATATATATATATATATATATATATTTGATCGCATAAATCACCACGGGTTTGCCTGTCCAATTGGTTACACGCGTCTCTCCTTTTCCCTTGGTTCACAGTTCGATTCTCAAGGGTGTAACCCCTTTTATATTTTTCTTGATTTATTATTTACATTAATATTTTATTAATTTCAGTAGGATTTAGGACACATGTACCCTCGTGGCAAGTGGTTATAGGAGCCTCATTGTTGCGCGTGGTCGGGGTATCAATTCTTACGGGCAGCAACCCTCTTTTATTTTTCTTAAATTTGGTTGCCAAATGGTGGACAGTGATGTAAAACACGGATAGTGTATCCTATTTTCACAGCGAATATCAATTAGACCCTTATGCCTCGCAACCAAATAGGCCATATTTAATATATATATATATATATATATATATATTAAAACAAAACATATAAAACGACGCAGTTTTAGTCTATTCAATTCTTGAAATATTTCATTTCCATTTTCGAACCTTTTCTTCTACTGTTTAAACTCTTTTTCATTCCTAATGTGTTTCTGCACCTATGGAGGTTTGTTCCTCATCATAAAAACTGAGTTTAATGACCAAAATCAACACTTGCTGATTATTACCCAAAAACTGTAAATCTATGTTTCACACTGGTTCCTTCACTATTTGAATTAATTCTTTTTGCATTTAGCTTCTTTTTTAATAAGCTACATGGCCCTAAGGTCTTTATCATGCTTTATACACTAAATTGCAAAAACATAAAATGAAACTTTCAAATTTAACTTACCTGTTCCTGTTTCAAATCCTTCTCTCCTTCCCTTCTGATTTCTCTTTTAAGTGTTCTGAACCCAATCTAAACCTTAGCTTCTCATGGTCCTCTTTCCTTGGCTATTTTTCTATCAACCCAGGGATATATATATATATATATATATATGTGTATATGTATAAACACCACACAACCGCCTTGGCCCCTCTCGGTTTCCTCTCAATCCCAGCCTCCTTTGTTGACTAATTTCTTGATCTTTAATATATAATATTATATATATATATATATATATTACAGCACATAAGTTAGTGTATATATATATATATTACAGCACATAAGTTAGTGTATATATATATATATATATCCCTCACTGTCGACAGCCTTGCTGCTTCTCCCCAATACACACAAACACACGCATTTGATGCACACACACACAGAGCAATGCACAGTCACACAGGCACACACTTGCAGCTGCATGCTGCCCCTTTCCCTTTTCCTTTTCATGTATTTTAAATTAAAGATATACATATATATATATACCTTATACAATACTATATATATATACGTATATTATACTTTAATCGCACACTCCTATATATCCAAATACATACATATATTCTTATTTCCATAAGCATTTACATATACTTATTTTTAGCGGCCTACACATATATGAAATCGTACGCATGCATGGAAATGCGTGCATGCACGTATTACGAGACTTTGTCCTGGGTTGCTCGGGCATTGCCCGACACTAACTGTACAAAATAAACCATTCACATTCAATTACCGTTCAGTCCATATGATATCATGATACAGAGCTTAACAGCTCAGTTTATAACTAGGATTACACTACTCGACCGGATCTACCTCAGTATACGTGTCATATCCCGGGTCGGGATAATACAATTCACACAACGCACGTAATACACACACACACACATATATATATATATATATATTATATTTTAAATAATGTATATTTAAGCACAAAAGTGTTGGCGGCTAGCCCACTTGGTCATTTTTTAGGTGTTTAAATCTTGGTCTCACTTGGTCAAGGGTTCAAAACCCCTTGGCCTCACTTTTGGTCATTTTCTCCCATCTTATGCTTATGCCCCTTTTGGCACACACGGTTTATTATTTTTGGTTTTTTCCCTCATAATTTCTTTTCTATTGATCTTTTTACGAAGTAGTTTCTTCTGATTGTTTCCTATTTGGGTTAGCTTCAATGTCAAAGGCCTTGCATCGGTTTTTATTCCTTTGTGGTCTCCGTAGTTTGCTAATTCGCATTTTTATATCCACTTCTTCATGTATTGATTTTATAAATCGTAACCTTATTTATTTGGACGTATTTTTTCAGGGTCGGCCTCGTTAATTTAAGATCTCAAAACTATTTTCGAAATGGTCGTTTATTTCCCAATTAAATTTCTTAATTATTCTCTTTAGAGACAGTAATTAATATTTAGCGACTTAATTACTATTTAATCAGGACATGGTGTTATACTTGTATTCTTATTTGTGTTGATTTAATAAATCGAAGACTTAAAATTTTGTTCATGTTTTTCACGTGTCGACTTCGTTAGTTGAAGCCTTGTACTTTTTAATTTCCTTCACGTGCCGTTCTTAATCATCATATATTTATTTTATTTTCATCGATAGGTATAATTTTCATCGATAGGTATAATTTTAGCCACTAAATAATGACGGTCTATTTTTCAATTGCCCTTCGGAAAAGACAATTTTTACAATATTTGTCATATCTTTTCTCTTATGCTATGTTTGGTATAGTGAAATGGGCATTCTAGAAAAATTCATTCTAACTTTTTTCATTCATTCTTTTTGTTTGGTATGATAAATTAAATTGGAAATACTCATTTCATGGAAAGAGCATGTCATTAAAAATCATTCTAAGCATTCCTTTAACTCATGTGAGTAATTCTTATTCCATTCCAATCTATAATATTTTTGACTAATGATATGTTATACCAAATTGCTCACTAATATTTCAGATGAGATAATCTCTCTCTCTCTCACACACACACACATATATATATATATATTAATGACCAAAACTATATATATTGTTTTATCATCATACTGCATGACGATGCATGGCTAATATTCATAATCTTTATTTATAAAAAGTTACACTGTATGTGTGTGTGTGTGTGTATATATATATATACACACACGCATATATATATGCCACTATTTTATATAAGCTACAGGTTTTTAATATCGTAGCCAAAGTGGTTTGGCCATGTGCAGGCACACAAATTGAATGTGTGCTTTTTTTAAAAGGTTTTGCTGATAATAAAATGTCAATTAACACTAAAAAAGATTATACATAAAGGCAATTGTGTTGAAAAAAAGATTAAGACTTTTATAAATAATAAATTTTTAGTAAAATTAATTTCATTCCATTCTATTTCATCATTAAAAATGGTCTAACCAAATAATAGATAAGAAATGTCCATTCTATTCTTACATTATTCTATTATTATTTTTATTCTATTTCATTAAAGGGCATTGAGAGACCAAACACAGCGATACCGATGTCGAATTACAATTTCAGACTGGGTTTGAACTAAGTTGTTGAGAACCCAAACAAAGCCCAAGCCCGAACTTATGTTCTTTGAGAAGTTAAAGTTAAAATTAAAATAAAATTTAAAATTTTATTAGATGAGACCGTGTAGTGTTGGACTGAGATTTATAAAGCCTTTAACTTGTACTACAAATACTGATGTGGGTTTAAAGCAATGTTTTCAAATGTGGACCGAACATCGAACCGGAAAAATTTTCGGGTTACGGGTTATCGGTTCAACCGTCGGGTCAACCGGTATCAAACCGTGATTTCATAATTATGTAATTAATAAATATTAATAATACATATTATTAATATTTTAAATTTAAAAAATTAGACAAAAATTACTAAAAATTATATAAAAAAATTTTTAAGGTAAAATAACTTATTTTTATACAATATTTTTTACTATAATCTATAATTGCATAAATAATGAACAAGCACATACATATAACATAACTACATATACACTCATGTATTTATACAAATATGAATGATTTTGGCAAGGAAAATTACCTCAAGAGAAGGAGAGAGAGGAGGATTAATGTCGCCAAAGAGATACTTAAAGAAAGCTTCGAGATTGAGACCCTTGCGATGGAAGATGTTGAGGTGCTTCAGCTCATTGAGTTTATCCAGGATGGCTTGCGCGTCCTCTTTAGTGGCTTTATCTTCTTTGTGAACCTTAATCAAGAACCTGTGAAGGTGATCAACGGTCATGACTCCATTCTTGGAGTGCTGCTCGAAAAGTGTCTTGATCTCATTGGGAGCTTCAGCTGCTGCGAGCTTAAAGCGTCGCTGGTAGCAGAAGCAGACTGTGTAAGTCTGTTTCGACATGATTCAAGAGAGAGAGAGAGAGAAACGGATGATTGATTTTGGATATTTTGAGATCGAATGTGTTAGTGTCATCCCGCAAGGACTCTACGCCGCTGCAACTTACGAGTTGCAATTGACTTGCGAAGGTAAATGAGGGCTTCGATTTTTATACATGGAGAAGAATCGGTGTGAACCGGTGACCCAGTACCGGGACACCCGGTTCACCGGTTGAACTGTCTGGCTTTACCGGTTTTCACTTTTTAAAACAGTTTTAAACTTAAAACGGTTTAATGGGCTAAACCGGACCGTTTTATGGACTGGTCGACGGTTCAACTGGCCGGTCCGGTCCGGGTTTTAAAACATTGGTTTAAAGTAAATTTGTTTTATGTATTCTTAACAAATCTAGCTTGATCCCCCGATCAATCAAATCTCAAAAACTGAGACGATCTTGAATCTTCCATGGCAGGTTTGATGAAGGTTACCTATGACACTCTTCGTTTAATTATTTATTTATTTTTTTTATCATTTATTCAACATTTTCAACATGCAAATCTGGGTTCATAATCACGCAAGAGAACGTGTCAACTGTGGAAGGAAAGAGGAAGCAGATGAGGGATAGGATTTCAAATAGAGATGGAACTATCATGAAAAAAAATTAAAACCAAAGAGAAAGTATGTGATGAAGCATAGGGACTCCTCATGGCCTCTGCAGCTGTCCAATTCATTGATGGATCTTATGGTGTGGGTATCAATGGAAAGAAAAATTTGCCTTTGATATCTGATTTAAAATTAAAATTTCTGAGAAATTCGTACAACGATAGTCCCAACTCCAATGACAAAATCTCAAGTCTACAACAAGCATCAAGAACTCAGACACGACCCATCCATTATAATAGAAAACTTGATGGGCTTGAAGATGGGAATTATGATTTGAATTTTGCTACTCAAAAAGTGACCAGGTCAAGGTACAAGACTAATAAAAGCAACTGGTATACCACAAAATGACAAGACCAAATCATCACTTGACACGTGTATCTACAGTTCAGCTCATGCTCGGCCAGTTCAGCTCATGCTCGGCCAGTTCAGCTCACCCTCGGCCATTTAGGGCAGACTTACAGATCTGAAGGAGCCGAGCACATTCCTCTAGAGTAGACCCACATTCTAGCAGAGCTCACGAGGCTGAACACAGAACTTCGGAGTAACACTCCAAAGCTCATCATCACCTTAACAACTACCGAGCAGAGAATAAGGAAACAGTCTTTTACAAGGAAACTGCCACATATAGTTATCTCTATTTTGATACACTGTCCAACAAGGTAACTGCTATCTCTGATGATTGAATCCCTACTTTCATAGCTCCAAATCCTAATCAACTTAGGAAAGCCACGATCTATAAATTAAACCCTAAAGGTACGCTTTATTTTCATGCTCATTATTTAGCTTTCATTACAATCTTTCAATTCAGTTTATTGACTTAAGCATTGGAGCGGCTACCGCTAGAGCCAACCCGGTGGTCCTCTGATCTTCTTTTTAAGTGTTCTTTAAGGAGCCGAGCTTGGAGTATACGTAGGCCAAAAAGTACAGCATCAGTTTGGCGCCGTCTATGGGAAATGACAATTACCAAGTGCTCTACTGATTCAAAACTCATTCTCCTTTTTGCAAAAGGATTATGGCTCCCAATCTCCAACCAAGGAAGAATACTCAAAATTCTCAAAACCCTCAACCACAACCGCCTGCCGGACGAGGAAGATGACGAGTGAATGATCTCGTGCGACAAGAGCTTGACAAAGTCAAGCGGCAGAACCAGTTGTTGCAAGAACAACTCCTGACCATGTCTAGAACTCTGGCAATGCTCACCTAGAATCATGAAACTAATCCTTAGAATCCACCTGTCAACGCGACTACTCAGGAGGTACAACTTCCTGCCACCAATCATGTTCATGAAGATCCCCAACTATCAGCAACTGCCGACCGAGTGGTACCTAACTTTTATCCCAGGGGTCCATTACCGAAGCACCACTAGGGTTCCAGTTCCTAGGGCTTCAGGAGCAGACCCTATACCACAAGAGTCTCAACCTCAAGTGGCTCCTGCACCACCAGCCCAGGAGAATCAGAATAACCCCCCAGTAATGGGCCGAGGCTATCCTGTCCCTATAGGCCTTGAAGTCGCACAGCCTGGCTCGTAGCAGCCCATTCTGCCAAGGGGATCGCAAAGGGCCAAGGAAGTTACAGAATCTATGGACCACACTGTTGCTATGAATGGTGCTCAGAACCCTCCAAAACAAGATGAATTGGCCAAGCTGCTCGGCAGGTTTGCCACCCCATTCACTAATGCTATCATGGCCAAGGAGAGACCCAAGAAACTCGTTGTCCCAAAATTCACTCCTTATGATGGGACAAGGGATCCAGGGGACCACCTCTCCCACTACCAGCACACCATGGCCCTACACGGCACTTCTGATGCCTTTTTATGCCGAACATTCGTGACCAGCCTCAATGGCACTACTCTGAAGTGGTCCCATCACCTCCCGCCGAACTCGGTTACTAGTTTCTATGAGCTCGGCAGAAGATTCTTGGACAGATTCATGACCAGTAGGAGGTTGAGGAAGGGTCCTGAATTCTTGTTGAACATAAAGCAAACAAAGGAAGAAACCCTCAGAGGATATATTGCGCGTTTCAACGCCGAACTCACTGAGGTTACAAACTACAGCCCCAGTTTCCTCGTAGCTACTTTGGCTTCTGGACTTGCACAGGGAGGCTTTAGAGACTCCTTGACAAAAAATCGCCCTACGGACATGGAAGCACTCATAGACCGAGCAAAGAAATACATTAACTTGGATGAAGCCAAAGACACTTCTAGAAAGATTAAGGAACAAGCCCAAAAAAGACGACCAGAAGAAAGACAGTCAGAGGAAGGACGACTAGAGGAAGGACCCTAGCTCGGCTAGGAAGAGAGCCAGAAGCCCAAAAAAAAAGGGGTACCCAGAACTTCCTATAATTCTGGACTAAGAGAGTTCAATAATTTTACTCCTCTGAACACAACTCCTTGGAGCACTCTGGGCCTACAAAACAACTAGGAGAACTCCAACATCAGAAACTCCCTTTTCACTCACTACGGCACCGAAGTAGTGATCCCTATTGAGATCGGCATGCCTACCCTAAGGACTGAAGCTTTCAACGAACAGACCAATAACCAGCAACTCGTAGAAAACTTGGACTTGCTCGAAGAGAGAAGGAAGCAAGATGTGGTCAGGATGGAAGCATATCAACATAGGATGGTTAGCCGCTCAAAACTAGGGCTTAAGCCTGCCAGCTTCCAAGTTGGAGACGTTGTCCTAAGAAGAGTGTTTCAGAACACCAAGGATCCCACTATGGGAAAGTTATCACCCAACTGGGAGGGCTCCTATAAAGTCACCAAAACAGTGAGACCGACCACTTATTGGTTAGAGAGCATGGATGGGAAACCTGTTCCCAGACCTTGGAACATGGAACACTTACAGAAGTATTATCAATAAAGAAATTTTTCATTTCAAATATTCCATGAAGTGTTCTCATCTCAATGTACAGACCTCGTGTCTGGTTCATCTTAATGTACAGACCTAGAGTCTGGTCCATCTAAATGTACAGACCTCATGTCTGGTCCATCTAAATGTACAGACCTCATGTCTAGTCCATCTAAATGTACATACCTTAAGTCTGGTCCATCTTAATGTACAGACCTCATGTCTGGTCTATCTAAATGTACAGACTTCATGTCTGGTCCATCTAAATATACAAACCTTAAGTCTGGTCCATCTTAATGTACAGACCTCATGTTTGGTCCATCTCAATGTACAGACCTAGTGTCCGGTCCATCTTAATGTATAGTGTCACGACCCGAAACCCACCCTCTACGGATTACCGGATCGCGATCGCCGCCCCGAGACCCAAGGGCCTCGAGACAAGGCTCGCATATGCAGCGGTATCGAATAGATGTGCAACATACGTTTTGCGGAAGCGTGAAAAACTTTTTTTTTCTTTTCTCAATTTTTTTTTTTTAATTATGCACATCCGTTCGGTACTGCCGCTCCATACATAGCATACATGGTTACACATTCAGAGTATAATGAAAACTTAAAAACTTCATACATTCATACAATACATATTCGATTGCCCTGAGGGCTTATTACATATTCTTACATTGTCTATTAATACAAAACGTACTATTAGTGTTCATAAGTTCTTCAAAAGAAACTACTTAACATATCCTTCCAAAAAGACAGCTAGACTCATCGTTGTCGTCCTTAAGACCCTGTCTGCTGCATCACCTGAAAGGGGGGTCCGAACAAAGTCCGGGTAAGCTAATCTAAGCTTGTGAGCAATTCCAGTATTCGTCATGGGGTTTTCAATTAGCAGTGGTTTAGTACATGAGAGTTTGTAAAATAGTCACCGCCAATTGTTCGTATACTTTGAATACAGAATATATGCATTCCTTAAAACGACGCCGTTCCAATTAATCGGTGGCAAGCCCAGAGGCTGCCACATGTCCGAGTCGACCCAGCCCTATTTTTAAAACCGAGTTAACTCGTCTTCGTCTTCCCCACGTCGACTCTACTGTTGCCCTAGTTCCCGAATTCATTTCTTCCTATTTCGTGGGTTTCTACTCAGCCAATCTCCACTGTTTTGGTCCCAAATTATTCCTAAGACATAACCAATTGATTTGGCATTCATTTGAAGGATTAAAAATGGTTCGTGTGCTCGGTTTTGGTCGTGATAACCTGAACTGCAACTCCATGGTTAACCCTTATTTCTTGATGGTTTTTCATGGAATTTGGCTTGTTTTGTTCCCCTCTTCATGGGGATTAAATTTTCATTCTTTAAAACAAGTCTTGAGGTGCAGTTGAGGTGTTGGGTTTAAAACCCGAAACCTGCAACTCAATATTCGAAGGGCTTTTGTTGGGATTTTTGATCGCGGCTAGGGTTTTTCATGACCCTCATGACCTCATCTTGAAGTCATGGTAGGCTAGAACCCATTTAATTTCACCCATTTCAGACCTGTTCTTTTGAAGGTCATCCATGGCAGTCGTTCTTGGGTTTCCTTTTTAAAGTGCTCTAATACTAGATTTTCATGCATGGTTCAACTTTAAACGTATATTGAACATCATATAAAGAAAACAAACTCTAAAACAGTTCATATCCATTCTATATTTTTAGAGAGAGAAAATACTTGTTCTTGATGTTCTGCATCTTTCTCTCTCTCTGATTCTCTACTTCTTCTTCCTTTAGCTTCTTAATGCTCTCCTAGGACCAGTTTCTTACGAACCAAGCATGCTTTGCATGCCTTGGCCTTTTAAACTCTCACCACCGACCCTTCTCTCTCCTCATTTTCTCCTTCTCTCTCTACACTTTTGCAGCCTCTATTTTTGACCTTATCAACCTATCTTACACTCCATTAATTCTGCTTTTCCATTTTGGCAGCTTACATTAAATGGATCTTGATATTTTTTGTGTTATATGTATATTATATATACACACACAAACTCACCTACACACACTCACACACACAGCCGACACACACACACCCACTTGCACTATTCACACACTGTTCACATATGTATATATATATATTATATATATATATATATCCTTCCTTGTGTACACGCATATATATATATATATATTTATACACACTTGATAATATACACACACAATACACCATAATGTGTGTATATGTGTTCATATGAATTTAATTTTAACAATTAAATATATTCTAATAAATTAAATTGATTAATTATTTAATTAATCAATTTTTCTCTTTAGTGTAAAAACTTTTACACAACTTCTTCATTGTCTCGTAATGCGTGCCATATGACCCGGTATCCCGGGTTGGGATATTACATACAGACCTCGTGTCTGGTCCATTTCAATGTACAGACCTCGTGTCTGGTCCATCTTAATGTACAAACCTTGAGTCTGGTCCATCTAAATGTACAGACCTCATCTCTAGTCCATCTAAATGTACAGACCTTAAGTCTCGTCCATCTTAATGTACAGACCTTGAGTCTGGTCCATCTAAATGTACAGACCTCATGTCTAGTCCATCTAAATGTATAGACCTCAAGTTTGGTCCATCTCAATATACAGACCTCGTGTCTAGGCCATCTCAATATACAGACCTCGTGTCTAGACCATCTCAATGTACCGACCTTCACGTCTGGCCCATCTCACCCAAGTTACATGGTTATTTCTCAGAACAAAGGGGAAGGGATCAAACCCAACTGCTCAGCTATATAACTGAGAATATTCATTCAAACCAACACTTATGATTCTAATTGCTCAAATTCTTATCAATGAGTTCTAGAAAAGGGTACTGACTATCAAGGATCTTTCTCCATTTTATTACAAGTCTTTTTGTTCGGCAGTTAAGCTCGGGTTAAGCTTTGAGTAGTTAAAGTGACAGATTACTACAAGACTTTCTGTTCGGCAATTAAGCTCTAGTTGGTTAGTTCCTATATTAACTACCGTCCTTATTGTTCAGAGCAAGTTCATGATTCGAAACCCCTCTAATTTCAAGAGTCGGGCTTAGTTGCTTATTGTTACATTTTGATTCAAAGTTATTGCAAGTCATGAAGCTCGGAAGTCAGCCCATCATCCGTGGCCGACCAAAGAATGATATTTGGTCCCCGAACAAGTTTACCTATGTCAATTGCAAGTTTTAAAGGTCGAAACCCATTTGTACACTACAGAACAATAGTACTTTGGACAATGCTTGATCAAACCGCAAAGATTGCAAATGTTCAATGGACAAAAAAGGCAAAAAGCTCTGAAGAGAATATATTATTATTATATTGATCGGTTACAAAAAGGAAAAGCAGAACTACAAAATATTTTCTTTCCTAAACTAAAGGTGTAATATCCCGACCCGGGATACGTCACGTGTACCGAGGTAAGTCGGTCAAATAGTGTAACTCGAACTGTTAAAATGTGTATATCATGGTATTTCACGGAAATGAATGACTGGAAACTGTAAATGATTGAAATGTATAACAAGTGCTGGGTAACACCCGAGCACTCCAGGACATTGCATCGTAATACGTGCATACACGTATTCCCATGCATGCATACGTGTACGTAGGTGAGTAGCCCGATCAAAATGAATGTATGTATATATGATTAAAAATAAATTTATACGCCTACACATGAATGTATATACATGTATAAAATATGTATTTTATGGGTGTATATATGTCACGACCCGAAACCCACCCTCTGCGGATTACCGGATCGCGATCGCCGCCCCGAGACCCGAGGGCCTCGAGACAAGGCTCGCATATGCAGCGGTATCGAGTAGATGTGCAACATACGTTTTGCGGAAGCGTGTAAAACTTTTTCTTTTCTTTTCTCATTTTTTTTTTTTTTAAATTATGCACATCCGTTCGGTACTGCCGCTCCATACATAGCATACATGGTTACACATTCAGAGTATAATGAAAACTTAAAAACTTCATACATTCATACAATACATATTTGATTGCCCTGAGGGCTTATTACATATTCTTACATTGTCTATTAACACAAAACGTACTATTAGTGTTCATAAGTTCTTCAAAAGAAACTACTTAACATATCCTTCCAAAAAGACAGCTAGACTCATCGTTGTCGTCCTTAAGACCCTGTTTGCTGCATCACCTGAAAGGGGGGTCCGAACAAAGTCCGGGTAAGCTAATCTAAGCTTGTGAGCAATTCCAGTATTCGTCATGGGGTTTTCAATTAGCAGTGGTTTAGTACATAAGAGTTTGTAAAATAGCCACCGCCAATTGTTCGTATACTTTGAATACAGAATATATGCATTCCTTAAAACATGTAGCTTTGAAACATTTAAAAGTATTCAAGCTAAACTTATACATATGAACTTTAAAACATATAACATATCATGTATTTCTTAAATAGAGTATATAAAACTCAAACATATGCATATTGAAAATGAGAGTAAAAACTTGCTTCCATTTTCAAACCATTTGTCATCTTATCACTTCCATTAGTGGAATCCGTTTCGAACCGGGCTCCCATTTTACTTATAAATAGAGATATCTCATTTGCCTAGGGGATTAGATCCTGCTACCGGGCATTTCACATGACAGGTCAATGAGTTACAATAAGAACCCAAAATACTGACTATGTGATTTTTGACAGGTCAATGGGATCCGAAGAAACCCAAAATACTGCCTGTGTGCTTATGCACCATTATCTTATAAAACATTTATCATGTGACTTATCTCATAGATACTTTTCATAAATTCGTAATAAACATTCGTATACTTGAAATAAGCAAATTCAGAATATTTAACAATAATTACATTTTAACTAGACATGCTGAAAAGTATTTGAAGGAAAAACTGTTACAGAAAACAATCATTGAGCATGTCACAATGGGGTTATAAAACAGAACAATCAAAAACTGAATCATGTAAACACTGAATTTGAAATTTCAAACATTTCATATCTTTGCAATTAAAACCTTTTTAAATCCATGGAGTTAAATCTCCACTTCAAACACAGGGTTACTCACCTCGTACTTCGGGTTTTCGATCTATTTAGTCGCCTTACCCTTGGCTTCCTTCAACCTATGGAGCCATTCTTGCAACGTTTCGATGTCCTCCTGTTTCTTAATCTTTTTCGCTGCTAGTTGCTCCTTAGTTATAGTCTTGTAAATGAAGGGGCGAACACAGCACACTTCGTTCGTTTTGGAAATCCGAATATATTTCTGAACTATCTGGAGTTGTTTTTCTAACTTTTCCCGAAAAACTTTCTGTTTCGGATCATTTGCTAATTGTGCCCTTGTCATCATCGGGGGAACTTCTCGTTCTTGATTCATTTTTGTGTCTATTAAATTCTCTATTTACACTTGATTTCTCTCTTGTTCTTCTTCCAATTCTCTCTATTCTCCTTACTTCTTCTTCTTTGGTTTCTTTTGCAAGAAGAAAGCATGAATTGCATGCTTGGGATTTTTATAGAGAAGGTGACCGACCTCTCTCTCTCCTCCAATCTCTCCCTACAGCTCTCTCTCTCTTCATTCTGATTTCTAGCCCTACACAGCTCTCCCATCTCATAAATTTTGCTTTTTCTTCTTCCTACTTTGCATTTAATTTTCAAGATATTTATACATATAATATAAACATATATATACATATACACATATATACAAGAAACACACACACACACCAGCCGACACACACACACACTATTCAACTTTTCCACATTTTACCCTTTTTATATTTTACATATATCATTCAATTAATATATATACATATATATACATTAATTTAATACATATACATATATCCATTTCTTTTAATTAATTAATTAATTTAATAATTAATTATATATGTATATAATTTCTTTTTCTCGTAGTACGTGTCATGTGACCCGGTATCCCGGGTCGGGATATTACAATATATATATGTATAATATAATGTATTATACATATATTTATGTATATATGTATATATATAAGAATTAAAAGGAAAAGAAAAGAAGGAAAGGAAAACTACCAAGGGCAGTATATAGGTGCAATGTATGTGGGTGTGTGTGTGTGTGTGTGTCTTGGTTGGGTGAGGTGTGTGTGTGTGTGTGTGTGATGTGTATAATATAATATATATATATATATATATATATGTGCACATCACAAGTCTCCCAAGCCAATAAATGCAAAGTTGCATTTGGCAGAGGGAATACCAGAACCTAAGTCAAGAAAAGGCGTCATAGAAGGGGGAGTAACCGAGAGAAAAGTGGGAAGTGACAAGGGCGGTGGAAGTGATGAGGGTTCTCTGTATGTGTATATAGGGAACGTACATAGTGACAGAAAAGAGAGAATCATTTCGGGAGGAACTAAGCCAAGAAAGAAGGAGAAGATGAGGAGACCACAAAAGAAATACAGAAAATTTAGGTGAGTCATCACCCACTGTTTTTATGATTTAAAGCATGATAGTTTGATTTAAAGCTAGGGTCTTGATAAGCATGAGTTGAGCTTTTAAATGCAAAAAGAATGATAGAAAAAGATGCTAAAATGACTGAGAAAATAGGAGTTGCAGGTCTCGGTTGCACCATGATTTTATGCTTAAAAGCTTGGTTTAAGTTTATGAAAATAAACCCTAATAGTGCAGAAAATGTTTAGGATGGAATTTGAGTGAAAACCGTGACCCAGAAGTCACGAAATTTGAAATGAAGCTTTGACTGAAAAATCGGCCGGAGATATTTAAACCCATATTCGTGAAGATCAAGACGATCTTGATCAAAACAGAGGATGGATTCATGATCCCCATGTGGTGGGGAGTGAAACAGCATTCAAAACGGGAGGGAAATCCATCGGGAACCGGTGACAGTCGCCGGAGAAGATGACTGTGTACAACCGAAACCCTACCGGAGTACTGGGGAAGACGACCGTGAAATCGTGAGGCAACCGGGTTAAATTTAAACCGGATCCGGGTTCGGATCGGGTCGGGACCCGACCGGAAATGAAATGGGAAAATGAAACTGTGTCGTTTTATATATTGGATTTTAAATGAATTGGGTCGTTTGGTTACAGGGATAGGAAATGTGAAAATCTGAGTTGGGCTTATCCAAACCATGGATAGGGTAAGAACCAGGATATTGGAATCTGGTTCTTTGAAATGGACTGAACCGTTTGGTTCAGTGAAGGGGCAGACCGGTTTAGGGTTTTTTGTTTTGAACCAACTAGTTCAGACCTCAGCTTTTGGAAATTATAAACCGGCCCCTAATGTTTTAAGAAATGTCACTGTGGCCCAAACAGGAAAATTAATAAAATATTAATTTTTACAAAAATGCCCCTATTTCAAATATAGGTCAAACGAAGTCCAAACGATGCAAATGAATAGTCAATTTTTATTATCTCAGACATTCTAAGATCAATGGTGGGGTCTATTTCATGATACAGGACCCCAAAAAATAAAATACACATAAAAGTACAAAATGACCATTTTGCCCTTTTGGTACAAATGTCCAAATGGAATTCCGCGAAAGCCTAAACCGACTTTCTTCGGAATTCCGAACTCAATGGTAAGGTCTAAATTAGTGCTAGAGATACTTATGATAGCAAGACATAAAATTTGTTGAATAGCATTAATTTTGAGACGGATTTACTGATATATAGGGAATTCCAAAGGCAAGGCAAACTCACGGATTTCCTGATATAGGACTGCATTAGAGGTAAGTGGATCATTCTCTCTTACATGTGGTGTTTCCACAAGCCAAGTTTATTCTTTTACTGCCAAACTCGTACTCTTGAATGTATTGATATCCTTGTGTTCCACAATTCGATATTTTCTATCTTGTGGACATTTGACTGACTGATGTATCATTGTTATCATGTTACACTGTGCCTTGAAAGGCCTACTATTGTATCCTTATTGAATGAATGATATTCCATTTTTATATTCCATGGAATTACTTATGATCATGACATGTTTATGAACACGGGAGTTGTGCTTAGTCACAACACCCATCTGATGCTATCTGCTTGACTGGGACCTACGGGTCAAGTCCGTGAACGGACAAATGGCAATTCACTAGAATTCACCGGGGGGTATGCCGGGCCCCAAAAGATCGAGGGTCTGCCGAACCTTGACACAGAATAACAACATCTCTTATGACTGATAGAACTTGATTGTTGAATGACATCATCCCTTATGATTCTTCGAGTCTCGAGGGACTTGTATTATTGATTTGATTGTGATCAGTTCATTGTGGCAGTACTTCATTGTTGTTATATTATCATTGAAATTCTTCATATTGATATTACACCCAATACTTCTGATTGTGTATTGTGATTACTGTTCATTGGCCCTCGTGGTAATTGTTTTCATTTGCTATCACAGCATCTTATTCTTATGATTGGCTATCATAATCTTATTCATGGATTTATTGATCATCGATACCAGTGTTGGAGATCTGCATTTACTTACTGAGCTTTGTAGCTCGTTCCACCCTACTTACCCCCCATTTTAGGTGATGACGCTGCGAGACCCCAGTAGGAGTCTGAAGAGCGTAGGGGGACATTTTGAAGTACTGCACCAGTCTATGTTAGTTCTCCCATGTATTCACCACCCCCGGGTGCTGATTACGTTTAGTTATCATTTTGTCTTATAAAGAACTATGTCATGTATTTAATAGACTTCCGTTGTTTAAATTATTAAAAGACTTCCGCTGGATTACTGTAATTGATAAAGACTTCCGCTGTTCATTGTTTCAGATTTGTAGTACATTGCATATTAGTGCTATGATACAGGAATGGAAAAAGTAAGGACGGCCTGCGGGTCGGCCCCGCGACACGAGATCCGCATAGGGTGGGTTTCGGGTCGTGACAGCTTGGTATCAAAGCTTGAGGTTCGATTGTGAGTCATGGGAGATAGGACTAGAGTTAAGACTGTTAGATATGACTAACATTTTATATTTTACAATCATGGACATCTCACTGGTTATCTCATTGCTTATCTTCATTGGTTCTATTCACAGTCATGGTTAACACGAGGCAAGGTCCGTTACCTATGGATCGTTTAGAACAATTAGAAAGATTGATGCAGATTGTCATTGAAACTCTACCACGGATTCAGGCTAGTGCTAGCCAACCAGCACAGCCAGTACGACAGGAGCAGCCTGTCAACGCAGGCGGCGACATCGGGAATCGTCAAGGGAATGAACGGGATGCTGCATACCAATACGAACGATTCCAGAAAATGAAACCCCCGATGTTTGACGGTACAAATGGGGCCACGGCAGTCGAAGAATGGATGTTAGAAATGAACAGGGTTTTCGATATCCTGAATTGCACTAACGTCCAGAAAATGGCTTATGCCACGTATATGCTTAAGGGAATGGCACATAAGTGGTGGATAAATGAGAAGGCGAGGGAGCCAAACATGGACTAGCAACGATTTACTGTGGTCTTCAATAAGAAGTACTTCTCCCAAGAAGTACGGAACCGCAGAGTTGCCGAATTCATGGTACTGTAACAGGGGTCGATGACTGTGGAGCAATACGAGGCCACTTTTACCGAATTGGCCAGATTTGCCCCTGATACTATCAGAACCTGAGGATCTGAAGGCTCGTAAATTTGAGGAAGTACTGAGGTGGTCTATCAAGGATAGACTAGTACCCCATCGACTGACTACTTACGATGATGTCTGGAAATGGCTCAGATCATAGAAAGGAGTGGCGAGGAATTCGCCAAGAGGCGAGGGAACCAGAAACGTGGAGGCAACCAGAATAAGAGGCAAGGGCCTTCTACTTCGGGACAGGGATCTACATTTACTAGACCTCTCACAGGCGACAGGGTTCGGTCAGAAGAAACAGAGCAACACTAAAAAGGGGGCAGCCAAGTGCTCTCGTTGCAATAAGATCCACAAAGGCCAATGTCTCAAGGACAGCAACGCTTGCTACTACTGTGGCCAAGAGGGACATTATGCGAGAGAATGCCCTCAGAAGGATCAGGCCATGCCCAGCACTACTTCGGTTAAAGCACCAACAACCGGAATAGCTCCACCTAGACCTCCGACCCAAAGAAGTGGACAAGGGAACATCCAGCAGCAAGCAGGACGAGTTTTCTCCCTTTTACCAGGAGACGTGCAGGCTACAACCTCTGTAGTCGCAGGTACTCTTTTAGTATGCTCACAGCCTGCTCATGTTTTATTTGACACTGGATCTACACATTCATTTGTATCCCCTACATATGCTGCTAGATTGAACCTAGTGACGGAACCCTTAAGGTATTTACTGAATGTTTCTATACCATCGGGGAAATCATTGTTGGGGGATACCACGTATAGGAATTGTGGGATACAGATTGGGGATACACACTTATTGGCTAACCTTATACCCTTGGAAATTTGTGGATTCAACGTTATCCTTGGAATGGATTGGCTGGCCGCCAATCACGCTACGATAGACTGTATGGCCAAACGAGTTCTCATACAGAACCCCTAGTTTCCAACAGTTGACTTTGAGGGGACAGGGGTGGCTTCCCCACCCTACTTCGTTTCCTCTATCCAGGCAAGGCGTCTGCTTCGCAAAGGATGTCACGGATTCTTATGTAGTGTTCAAGACACTGATTCCCAGCAGCCTGAGTTAGAGAAGATTCCCATTGCTAGGGAATTTCCCGAAGTATTCTTGGATGATCTTCTAGGAATGCCCATAGACAGAGAGATCGAGTTTTGCATCGACGTATTGTCAGGCACTACACCGATATCCAAGACTCCTATATAGGATGGCACCGGCAGAGCTGAAGGAGCTGAAGCTCCAGTTGCAAGAATTATTGGACAAGGGTTTTATACGACCCAGCTCGTCACCATGGGGTGTGCCTGTATTGTTCGTAAAGAAAAATGATGGAACTATGAGACTGTGTATCGACTATCGCGAGTTGAACGCAGTTACCATCCGGAATAGATATCCACTGCCCAGAGTAGATGATTTGTTCGACCAATTGAAAGGGGCCCCAGGTGTTCTCAAAGATCGACCTGAGGTCCGGCTATCACCAGTTGAAGGTCAGACCCACTGACATTCAGAAGACAGCATTTAGGACACGGTATGGACACTACGAGTTCCTTATTATGCCATTTGGGGTGACCAATGCCTCAGCTGCATTCATGGACATGATGAACTGTGTGTTCAAGCTGTACTTGGATGACTTCGTGATTGTATTTATAGACGACATCTTGGTTTACTCTAAGAACCAGGAAGAACACGAGGTACATCTGAGAAGAGTCCTACAGAAGTTAAGGGAGCAGAAGTTATACGCCAAGTTGAAGAAATGCGCATTCTGCCTTCCTAGTATAGCATTTCTAGGACACATGATAAGTAAAAAAGGAATCTCTGTTGATTCCCAGAAGATAGAGGCAATCATGAATTGGCCTCAACCTACGAGTGTCACAGAAGTGCGAAGTTTCATGGGTTTAGCAGGCTACTATAGGAGATTTGTCAAGGACTTCTCCAAAATAGCTACGTCTATCACCAAACTGACTCGGAAAGGTGTTCCTTTTGTTTGGACAGAGGAACAAGAAAAGAGTTTCCAAGAGTTAAAGGAGCGGTTGGTTACAGCTCCTATATTGACAGTACTAGAAGGAACTGACGGTTTTGTAATTTACAGTGATGCCTCGTTCAAGGGCTTAGGGTGTGTGTTAATGCAAAACAGAAAAGTGGTAGCCTATGCTTCCCGACAGTTGAGACCCCACTGAAAGGAACTATCCGACACACGACCTTGAGCTAGCAGCCATTGTCTTCGCCTTGAAGATATGGAGACATTATTTATACAGAACCACGAGCGAAATCTTCACCGACCATAAGAGCCTCAAGTATCTGTTTACACAGAAGGAGCTCAATATGAGACAACGCCTGTCACGACCCGAAACCCACCCTTGTGCGGATTAAGGGAATCGCGACCGCCGCCCTTCGGCCCGAAGGCCTTAAGGCAAGGCTCACATAAGAGACAATATCGGATGGCGGTGTAGCCTTGGTTTGTTGAAGCGTGAAAAACTTTTTTTTTTTTTTTTTTAAATACTTTCGCACATCCATCCGGTACTGCCACTCTTCATAGCGGTACACATGATTATAAAATCAGACCATACTAAAAACTTAAAGTGTTATACATAGTACATATCTGAAGACCTCAAGGGCTTAAGTACATGTTGTCCAAAATCTATTACACTTCAAAATTCGATCATCTACGAGTCCTTAGTACTTCCAAAAAGTCCTTGATCATATTAAAGCCACTAATCGTCATCCCCAAATGGAGCAAGGCTCCCATTCATCATCATTAGTACCTGAAAAATGTTAGGGAATGGGGTGAGCTTCGAGAAGCCCAATGAGTAATTCTAGCATTTGTCATGGGTTTTCAATTGGCAGAGGTTTCGTACATGAGAAGTTCATAAAATACTCACTGCCAATTGCTCGTATATTTTGAACATAGAGTACATGCACTTTTCATAAAGATAGCTTTGAAACATTTAAAGTATTCAAGCTAAACATACATTTCTTTAAATAGAGCATATGCACTTCAAAACATATAAACATGCACAGTGAAAAATGGGGGTAAAACCTGCTTCCACTTTCAAAGTCATTTGTCATCTTTTCACTTTCATTAGTGGAATCTGTTTCGAACCAGACTCCCATTTTGCGTATACGTGGAGATATCTCATTGCCTGTGGGATTAGATCCTGCTACCAGGCATTCCACATGATAGGTCAAGTGAGTTCCGAAGAAACCCAAAATCCTGACTATGTGGCATTTCACATGACAGGTCAATTGAGTTCCGAAGAAACCCAAAATCCTAACTATGTGATTATTATTATCTTGCAAAACATTTGTCATATGGCTTCTTTAAATAAATAGTTTTCAAGAGTATTTAAAATAAGATGTTCATGACTTCATAATAAAATCTTCAAATATTTAGAACAAGAAAATCCAGAATATGTAGACATGCTAAATACTTTTAACGACGACAGTAATAGAAATCATTCATTGAGCATGTCACAATACAATTCATATGAACGGAATATTTAAAACAGGAATCATGAAATAGGGAATTTAACATTCAATGCTTCAGACATTTTGAAGTTTAAAACATCTTCAAATCCGTGGAATTAAATCTCCACTTCAAATGCAAGATTACTCACCTTGATTCCCTGGGTTTGTACTATTAGTTGGTTGTTCCCTTCCCTTTGTAGTTCCTAGAAACAATTCACAATAATCTATTAACTTCAATGTACTTGAAATATCTCCTATTGATGTTTCTAATTATGCTTAAATCGTATTATATCCTAATGTTTTATCGTGAGCCTTATTTTATTGACGCATCATATTTTTTTGTACTTTATTTCGTAATACGGACCTCACCGTTGAGTCCAGAACGTCGAAGAATGTCAATTTAGACCTTCTTGGCTTTTAATTGGGCTTTGGACATGTTAGGGGCAATTTGGTAATTTGTACCTTAACGTGTCCTAATTTTTTGGAGTCTCGTCTCATAAAATGGACCACACCATTGAGTCCGAAACGTCCAAAATAGTCAAAATCCACTATTTGTTTACTTTATGCGGACTCCGTTTGACTTGTTTGAGGACTAGGGGCAATTTCATAATTTTTATTATTTAAATATTATTAAATTAATATTAATTTAATTTAGCTTGGGCCACAGTAGAATTTCATAGAATTTTTGGGGTCAAATTACAATTTCCCTAACTTCCGAACTAAACTAGTGGGTTCAGTTGTATTGAACTGAACCGGTCTGGTTTTGACTGAACCAGCCGGTTCAATTTGGTTAAATGAGAAATGCTGACGTCATGATGACGTCAGCCCTTCCATTAAATTTAAATATCTCTTTAATGAAACGACGTAGTTCCGGGTAACCCGAATCCCTTTATTTAAACATCGGGTCAAGACCCGGCTCGAGGTCCGACCCATGACCCGAACTGTACATCGTCTTCCCTACCGTTTCACCCTACTGTAGCCCTAAATTTCTGGGTTTTATTTCTTCAATTTCGTAGACTTCTGGTCAATTATTTGTTACTGTTTTCGGCTGAGTTGGTTCTCAACATCATTTAAATCATCTTAGCATTCATTTGAGGCTACGTAGTTGACCTAAATGTTTGGTTTAAACCAGGATAACCGAACTGATAATTTTTGTAATACACCCTTATTCCGCAACTATTTTTAGTGTGATTTGTTGCTATGCGATTCTTACAGTATGGAGGTTTGATTTTTATTTTGAAAAACGAGTTTAGAACTCTAAAACTGAAAGTTAGATTTTGAGACCGAGACCTGCAACTTACTGTTTGGGGTCTGTTCCTTTAGGTTTGAGGTCGCGGGCTAGTGTTTTAGGACTCCTAATGAGGTCTAGTTTAAGGCTAGATGACCCAGTTTAAGTTTGGTGCAAGTCGATTCAGACCTACATAATCCGAGGTCCATTAATGGCGGATGTGCACTGTGTGGGTGTTTTAGGGTCAATTCAATGCTCTAGTTTCATGCCTTATTCATGATATTACATTTTAGGTATCATGCATGCAGTTATTCAGGCTCAAAACATCAAAAACAGTAGCAAAATTCTACACAGAAAATTTTGCAAATTTTGGGTTTATACCTTTTAACAGTGGCTGGTCTCTTCTTTGGCTTGGTTCAGGCCCTCTCAATGCTCCTTGGGGTTGCTCAGACTTCTTTAGGTACCCTTGGTGATACTCACATGCATGCACACGCTTGGATGGGGTCAACTTTCCCTCTCACACCATGCCCTTTCTCTCCTCTCTCTAACCTCACTCTCTCAGCCAACTCCACGAGCACACACTCACACACAAGTCTGAGGAGTAACTGATTCTTTTTGGGGTCAAAGAGTGTGGGGTATGCATATATATGATATGGCATTTCTCTTACATATAACCTATACATATATATATATATATATATGTATATCAGATTTACTGGGTTTGGTGGCTGATCGGAGGTGATAGGGGGTGATGTGGGGTAATGATGTGGGGATTGCATGCATGGCCATTGGCCAATTTGGGATGTGGCCTTGGCTAATTTGGGTTAAATACAATTTGGTTGCATATATAGGCACAAAGATGGTAGCAGCCTACTTGGTAATTTTTTGGGTAATAAGAATCTTGTCCCACTTGGTCAAGGGTTCAATTCCCCTTGGCCTCAATTTTGGCTATTTTTCCCTATTTTAGGCTTAGGCCCTGTTTGGTTGGCGCAGAATTCCATTTTAGCTATTTCCTAAATATTTTATTTTCCGTTGCTCCTTTTTCGACGCGGTTTCTTCTAGTCACTTTCTATTTAGGTTAGCTTCAATATCTAAGGTCTAGTGTCGGTTATTAATCCCTTGGAATTCCCGTAGTTTGTTAACTCGAGTTTTCTTAGTGTTAAAGTAACATCATTTCACCTAATTAATTGGTAATGAGGTTCAGACATTATTTTATGGGTCTATCATGAGGTTCTCGATTAACTTCTAAATTATTCTTATGTTTGGTTCAAATTAATGATTAGTAACTAATCATTTCTTAATCAGGGTCGGGGTGTTACAACGCCGTTGGTTAGAATTATTGAAGGACTACGAGGTCAGCATATAGTACCACCAAGGGAAGGCAAACGTGGTGGCTGACGCACTTAGTAGAAAGTCATCAGGGAGTTTAGCTTGCCTATTGACGACACAGAAAGAGATACTGAGAGATTTGGAGGACATGGAAATAGAGATAGTTCTGCCCAGTTCCGAGGCACTATGTGCCAACGTCACAGTGAGTTGTCGATTGTGGACAAGATCAGGGGGCAGCAGACTCAGGATGAGAAGCTGGCTAAGCTTCTTCAAGGAATTGAGACAGGCATAAATTCCAAGTACTCAGTGAGAGATGGAATATTATATTAGCAGGGTAGGATCTGCGTACCCGACGTGCCCGAAATCAAGAAGGAGATTCTTGATGAGGCACACAGTTCGAAATTTGCCTTACATCCAGGGGGCACCAAAATGTATCACAATGTTAAGGATACTTATTGGTCTTCTCCAGCTCGGTCTTCATCCTGACCTCGGTCTCCGCCTTGGCTTCATCGACCTTCAGAACAAGAGAGGCCTGGAGTGCACTGATCTCCTCCTTCAGCCTCTCCAGCTCTCGAAGGAAGGATTCCCTCTCAGACTTGAGAGAATCCCTCTCTGACTCCATGATGGAAAAGGAATTCCTCACTTCTTTAAGCTCTTCCTCGGTAGCCGTAACATTGGATTAGGCTGTGCCGAGCTGGAGACGAGCCTCATCCAGTTCCTCTTCAAGCCTCACCACCGCTTGAAGATCTATGGAAGACTCCATTAAGGCAGCCAAGTTGTGTAAGGTCTGCAGAACAGTAAGAGACCCAATCAGACATAAGTAAAAACAAAATACCAAAAAATAATAATAATAAAAAAAAAAAAAAACAGAACGGTCATTACCTTCAAATGGGCGCCCATGGCGCCAGCAACTGTCTGTTGAGCACCCTACCTAGTGCTATAAGAAGGGGAGTCCTTTTTGGGGGCATCCGCCCAGAACTCCTCAACGGCCTAGTGGACGGCCTTGTACCCATCAGGCATCAGGTCCAAGTCAACTGCCACCTTCTTGCCCTTTTTTAGAGCCTTTGTAGTCGATGAGGGGGCAGGCTCGGAAGTCGTTATACTCTTCTTGGGCAGAGCAGAGGACGATTCCCTGATCATTGCACCTTTCTTGGGAGGTGCAGGGGAAGGAGAAGCAGAAGGCACCGCCCCTTTCTTAGGGGGTGCAGTAGAGGAAGGGGCGACAGTGGTCTTCCTCTTCTTCTTTGATGAAGGATCGGCAAGAGGGGGAAGGTTCGCCACCCTTTTCTTCTTTGCCAAGCCCCAATTGCCAAAGACGGTTTGCAACACATCTTTAACAACATTCTTATCTTTTGAGGCCATTGGAGTGCTCGGTTGAAGGATGACTCTGTAATCTCTGTTTTTGGTTTGGAGAAGCCTATCGTACTGCTCCTTAAGAACAGTTGTGAAGGACGACCTCTTCTTAACACTTTTAGCTACACAGGATGAACAATAACAACGATCAGTTAAACAATGGCAAAGGCAAGAGCAGAAACAAAAATTACAAAAGAAGGGGGGTCTCACCCATAAACCCCGTGCTCTGGGGGAATGTAGAAATCTGGTCCTCAAGGTCTGCCTCCTCCCATCCTCCACTAATGAAAAAATACCTATTTTTCCAAGATTTATTGGAGGACGGTACAACTGACAGAGGTCTGAAACCACTATCAAAGGACATATAATAGAGGCTCTTCGACCTCATATACTTGAGATGCATTTTACTACGGATCAAATCTAGAGAGATGTCTACATTGTTCATACGACCCAAAACTAAAAACCCTAGCAAGTGCCTCCAACTATTCAAATTCAGATCGGCGGGGCAAAGGTTGAACCAACAAAAGAACTCCCTAAGTAATTTGGGAAAAGGAAGATGCAACCCCATCTCAAACCAAGCAATATGAACATAGATCTCACCTTCCCTAATATCCGAAGCACAATCTAGGGCATCAGGAACCCTGAGGATGGCATCTTTAGGAAAATTAAATTCCTTCTTTATGCTTTCTACCCAAGAAGAGGTCACGATGCTCTGCCCCTCTTCCCTTTGGGAGGGCTGACCAGAGACCTCTCCCTTTTTATTCCTAGGTTCTAGGAAAGCGTCTACAATCCTAATCTCAGGACTAGAACGGGTCTCTTCCGACCCGGTCCCTAAGGAACTATTATCCCTAATAAGGGTTTGGGATGAAGTATAAGTCTCTAAGGGACTCCATGAACCACCGTCAGTACCAGAAGATGCAGTAGAGATAGACATTTTGAAAAATAACCAGAAAAGAAGGACGAAGAAAATATGAATGAAGAGACCAAAACCGAACTTGAAAAGAGAGAGAAGCCTCGGATGACCAATATTCCTCCCAATCTAGCTTGCTGACTCAACAATGGCGAATGCTTCTTTCTTCTAAAGATGCAGGGGAAACAGTAAAAGAGGAGTACAAAGCTCCTTTCCCTCCTTATATACAGTCAGGAAATAGGGGCTACTAAGATGGACTATCACGACCCGAGACCCCACCGTATGCGGATCTCGTGTCGCGCACCCGATCTGACGCTGCTTGTCGAACCAAGGGTCTCAACTTGTAACACATCAGTGCTACTAACATGCAACAACTAAATGCGGAAGAAATAAATAAAAGCTGTATGTGATATATATATATATATGTATATGTTTACAAAATGCGGAATACAAAATTTCTTAATACAACTGTTCATCCCCAAGACGTGGATAACATGGGAAAGCTATAAGACTGTCTGTACTAAGTATTACACTGCAACTTCAAAAGTAATGTCCACTGCTATCTAGTTGCCTGCTACTGCTCTTCTACAACTTCATTTCCTGAAAGGGGTGGTAAGTTTGGGGTAAGCTAACTAAAGCTCAATAAGTAATTCTCCTTTGCTCTGTCATGTGTACATGAATATAGAAAGCATTACCCATAAAAGAACTAGGATAAATGTAGATGTGCTAGCCAGTCAATGAATATAGAACTCAATATCAAATGATAGAAGCTCAAATGATAAAGCAATGAAATCTGTCTGATAATATAATCATACAAGCTACAATCATGAGCTGTCTCAAGTATAATCATATGCACTCAAAAAGCTGTGAAATCTTATGATCATTCATAATGGTATAACATGATCAAGCTATAAAAATCAATAAGAGATACTGATAACAACAATGTGGATGCACTTTAACTTGGGGCCCGGCATACCCCCTAATTCATTTTATTCTCTTTTTCCTCGATCTCTTAGCCAAGCACTAACCCGTCGATTAGTACTCGCCTCGCAGATCCCACTTTAGCTGCCATTTTAAATACTACTTTTTATTCCGTTTTCTCGACCCGTAGGTCTAGTAAGCATCAGATGGAGTTTGTGACTGAGCACAAATCCGGCTACAATACAATATATCAAGATCATGCTAAATCCAATGAACAGTAAATGCAATAACACTATCTCAGCAGCGAAATGAAACTGTTGCCTTAATAGGCCAATATAAACTGGGCTGCTGAGATCTTGCCCCTTGAGGCCTATGTACAGAGCGTACAAAAATCATGATCAAGATATACAATAGTCAATAAATACTTTCTACAAGATAAAGCAGTATCAATGTGGACTTGATAAACGTTCTGGTATGTATGGAGTACAATAAGTGATATAGGAAAAACTGTTGACATGGCTTGCAATGTAACTTGAGCAGAGATCATAGATTACTTACCTCTTAAACCATTTCTGTTCTTTCTCAATAAAACCAAGTCATTGTTCCTTCCTCTTTGAAATCCCTATTCATCAATAGATAGTATATCTTAGTTTACCTTTTATCATTTATGCTATTCATCAAATTTTATGCCTTTTTACTATTGGTTTCTTTTTTACTTAAATAGACTCTACTATTGAATCCGGAACGTTGAACAAAGTCGATTTAGGCTTTCGCGGAATTCAATTTGGACTTCTGTACTAAAAAGGGCAAAATGGTCATTTTGCACTTTTACGGGTATTTTTATTTTTTGGGACCTCGTCTTGCTAAACAAACCTCACCATTAGTCTTAAAATGTTCGAGATAGTTAAAATACACTATTCATATGTTTAATTTGGACATCATTACTAAAAGGGTAAAATGGTCATTTATGCTTTTATGGGTTCTCACTTCTCGAGACCTCTTTTCATAAATCAGACTTCACCATTGAGTCCGGAATGCTCGAAATAATAAAAATTTACTATTCATTTATTTTAATCGGAGTCCGTTTGACTACTTTTTGACTCAGTGGCATTTTCATAATTTTACATTATTTTAAATTAATTTATTAAATTAATATTTTATTTTGGGGGGTCAAATCATAATAATTAATAGTTGGGGGGTTAGTTTGTAAATTTGATAATTTCTGGGTTCAATTTCAATTTCAGAAAATCCTATTCTAAATAGGGATAACCAAACAGTGAATAAGTTCCAAAACTGGAATAGGATATCCCTATTCCCAATTCAATTTCTATTTTAATTTCTTATGCCCGTAACCAAACACCCCCAATTGAATTTTAAAAACATTTTAAACTTAAATGATACTTTGTCGTTTTGAATATCCATTTTTTGTTTCAGTCGGGTCCCGACCCGGATCCAACCCATGACCCGAACCAAACCCTAATCAAACAGTGTCATCTTCTTTGTTTTTTCGGTGAAGCTCCGGTAGGTTTCCGTCGCCATCTCCAGCGACGGCGACCAGATTCTGATCGATTTTTTAGGGTTTTTAAATGTTGTTCTCTTCATCTTTTCATGTAGATCTTATTTCAATTATTGGTTTTTAGTTTTATGCACTAAATCTTCACGAAATA
The DNA here is from genome assembly GCA_008638375.1 of Nyssa sinensis. Lineage (NCBI taxonomy): Eukaryota > Viridiplantae > Streptophyta > Magnoliopsida > Cornales > Nyssaceae > Nyssa > Nyssa sinensis. The sequence continues at coordinate 29,201,237 of CM018032.1, forward strand.
GAGCAAACCCGAAACTCCGGTGACCTGTAACTTTTACATTTCATGCTCGATTTCTCACTATTTCAACTTCTATTTGTTTCTATTTACTTTCTGCACCTTACAACAACTATTCCCCATCATCTATCCTAAGTTTTACACATAAAATGTTAGGTTTCCAATTTATCTTCTAAGTCCTGCAACTACTGTTTTCTCATCCAATTTTTAACCATTCTTCTCGATTCTTTTTGCATTTAAATCCTTATTTCATGCTCAAGACAGCCCTATAATTCAAACTAAATGAATCATGCTAAAACTGAAAAACATAATAGTTGCTTACATTTTCAAAATCTAGTTTTCTTTTTGTTTTTTCTCCTTCTTCCTCTCTGTTTCAGCATCGGAGCTACTTCTGAATATCTCCCAATACCCACAATTCTCTCTCAGTTTTCTTTTCTCTCCTTCTTTTCATCTTAAACGACACACACACACACATATATATATATACACAAAACACAACCGGCTTCTCTCTCTCTCTCTACTCTCTCTCTCTCTTCCTCAGCCCCTTTCCTTGACTTCCTCTTTCTGCCCCATTAAATTTCCCTTTTCCCCTTTCCCAAAAATGCAGCTTTGCATTCATGACTTATAGATATTTGTATATAATATATATATATATATATATATATTATATTCACACACTTACACCCAACCGACCTGCATGCTGCTGCTCAAGCAGCTTCCTTCTCTTTCTTTTCTTTTTATAATTTTTTTCTTGTATTATATATGTAAATACATGTATACTTGTATTATAAAATATTATGTATATGTATGTATAAATACATCATTTATACATTTCTTATACATATATATATATACTCATATATAGACGTATTTACTAGTTTTTAATTGCGTCTACGTACACTTATTTTTAACTGTTCATATATATACGTATGCGTACACATGCATGGGTTTGCGTGCATGCACACATTTCGATGCATAGTTCTCAGTTGCTTAGGTATTGCCCAACACTGGCTATATAACTGATACTATTCACTTTTTGAACCGCAAGGTACATATGATATAATATTATAGAGCTTCAAACAGCTTGGTTTACAATTTGTAGCACACTGCCCGATCCAATCTACCTCGGTATACGTGCTAACCCAGGTCAGGGTATTACACGAACCGTCGCGACGATTACAAGCAATGATTGTCTTAAAAATCAACTGCGCAATAAATGACGCATCAACAGTCGTCTTGAAAAACAAGACGACAGAACATGTGACTTTTCGAGGCTCATAAACCCTAGTTACGCCATACGCTCAAACTAAGGCTTGGGGGGGGGAGTAACTGATATACCACAAAATGACAAGACCAAATCATCACTTGACAAGTGTATCTACAGTTCATCCCATGCTTGGCTAGTTCAGCTCGCGCTCGGCCATTCAGGGCAGACCTACAAATCTAAAGGGGCCGAGCACATTCCTCTAGAGTAGATCCACATTCTAGCAGAGCTCACAGGATTGAACACAGAACTTTGGAGTAACACTCCAAAGCTCATCACCGCCTTAACATCTGCCGAGTAGAGAATAAGGAAACAGTCTTTTACAAGGAAACTACCACACATGGTTATCTTTATTTTGATACACTGTCCAACAAGGTAACTGCTATCTCCGATGATCGAATCCTTACTTTCATGGCTCCAAATCCTAATCAACTTAGGAAAGGCACAGTCTATAAATTAAACCCTAAAGGTACGCTTTATTTTCATGCTCATTATTTGGCTTTCATTACAGTCTTCTAATTCAGTTTATTGACTTAAGCATCGGAGAGGCTACCGCCGGAGCCAACTCAGTGGTCCTCTAATCTTATTTTTGAGTGTTCTTTAGGGAGCCGAGCTTGGAGTATACGTGGGCCAAAAAGTGCAGCATCAGTAACAAAAACCACAAAGAGAATGGAGGATTTGTGATGAACAATCACATCACATGAAAAATTAGTATAATTAATTAAATAAGAAAGGTAAAGTCAATTATCAAAAACAACTAGAGAGGTTAGTATAATCCACTCTTACTTTTATTTAAAGTTCCTGTTTTTTTTTTCGACAAGTGACTATTTCAAATAATATACACTTTAGATGGTAATTTGATAATAAATTATCGCTTTATTTCCTTTAATGAAATGTTATTTCATGCAATAAATAAACATATTAAATCCTAGGAAAAATTACAAATATTCAAATCATAATAAAAGTCATCCTTTTATTTTAAAGAAACATTTTTATACACTGATGATGTTGTTTCTTGTCTTTGATAGTCGATGCCCAAAATTATTTCTTAAAGGTATTTGTAAAGAATGGATTAAAAGATCATCAGTAGAGGTCCCATAAAGAATCCTCTGATAGTCAAGTTAGTAGCTTGAACAAAAAACTACTAAGAGTGATTGTAAAATTCAGAGAAAAGCATACCTCTTATAGTTGAGGTCCTGCTCCTTTTATAGATGATGAATATATTGTTGTTGAGATCTCCCAAGAAAATAGGGATTTAATTTGATTCTTTTGACTTGGTCAATTACTGTATATTTGTGAATAACTAATTCTCCGCCTGTATACCTCAGCACTAAGTTATGAGGTCTGGACGGTATCTTGTCAAACTTCAGTGCCAGGTGTCACTCTCACCTTGTGAACAAAGTTTGGGCACACCAGTTACTCCCCCCCAAGCCTCAAACCTTATGATTTGGGTCAAGGTTTTGAGGTCCAAACTAAATGTTTTGCGACTTTTCCCTCTAGCTTCAGATCTTACAATTCGAGGAAAGATTCTGAGGTCCAAACTAAATGTTTTGCGACTTTTGGTTATGTCTCGTCAGTTTGTTTTCGAGGAGCCAACTGTTTCGTCACCTCATAAAATGCCAAGCATTTATCAAGCGTCATCAGTTCGTAGTCCAAGGTAAAGATCATTGTTCATTAAATGAAGAGAACCATTTATAAAGGGGCATCTATTATCATAAGAACTTTCTGATTCTCTGTCAAACTAAGGCAATCCCCGATCAAGCTTGCCTATCTCTAGTGACGTTCTCCGATCAAGTGCACCCACTTTTGGCCAAGGCTTTCAAGCCCCCCCCTTTTTTAGGTCAGAATCCCTTTTACCCGAATACTTCTCTCATTTCTTTTTCATTTTACATTTTTTATCATGTCAAATCAAGAGGACGAAAACCCTGAATTCAGTGTTTCTAACTCTATTGACGCTGAAAGAGATTCTGGTAAGTCAAATAATGAGATTGATAACAACGAGATTGAGGATGACTTTGAGTCAAGGGATCTTGAGGCCAACCATTTTACCCCTAATAGTTTAGATACATTGAAGGTTACCTACAAAATCCCAACGTCAGTGATTTGTAAGGTTCTTAGGCCCGATGAACGCCCTAACACCCTTGGTCCCCATAAAATATGTGTGTACAAAGAATGGTTTGAACTAGGGTTTAGGTTTCTTTTCCACCCTTTCTTAAAACATTTCTTCTATTTGTATGGCATCTGCCCTGCCAACCTAAATATTAATGGGTGGTAGCAACTTTTGGCTTTTCTGGCCCTATCTTTGTTAAACAAAGTAAAACATGACCTTTCCCTTCTAAGATGCCATATGGACCTTAAGAAAAGTAATTAGGGTCCATATTACCTATCATTCCCTTCTCAGTACAAACCCCTCACCTTGGTACCCACTTCTAACAAGACTTGGAATAAGTGGTACTTCTTTCCTAAAAGTGCTCTGGAGGAGGCTAACCATACTGAGCTGGACTCAAGGGTGATTCCTCGGATTCTAGGAAGAACTGGTGAGATATTTTCCTCCTTTCTTGCTCGACTTTCTTTGTTTATTTTTTTATTTTTTTTAGCTCTGATTTATTTGGTGTTGCTCAAATTTTTCGCAGCCCAGAACACCAGAGGTTATAAAAAATTACTAACGATCGGCGAACGAGACTTCGAAAGATTCTAACGTCAACACTACGAACTCATAACAAGGTTTTGAATGTTGAAAATCTAATCAAGGCATGGTTGATTCAAGCCCCAGACATGGATCTTTGAAAGCAAGTTATGTTAGGGTTCCGACCTCGAAGAAAGAAAAGATGAGCAGCTAGTGAGCCTACTACTTCCATCTTGGCAAAGAGGGTGGCCCTTGGAGATGGTTCTTCCTCGGAAAGGACCACGATGGAAGAGAATGTTCAAAACCCTTCAGCTCTTTTCCCTAAACTTCCAAGTTTGACAAGGGGTGCTGACATTGTTGGAACTTCCACTCCTTCATCGAGAAGGATAGGAAAGGAGGTCACGAACTCCGAGTAGAGAGGGGAAGCTTCTACTAGAACCCTAGGGGAGGATAGCCATCAATTTTCTTCAATTAGGGATGCTCTGAGGATGGCTTAGGATTTGAGCTAAGAGAAGATCCCAGGAGAATTAACCCAAGTCAGCATTACCCAGGCTGTTCATGGTGGTTTCATCTCTTTGTACAGGGTAATGGTAACCTTTGTTTTTTAAACCTTTGTTAGTGGTTTATACTTTGTAACTTTTTGTTTTGCAGGGACTGCACATTATGGCTACCCTCGATGAGACAATTTATGAATCTCATGACCTAGAAGCACAACTTCAGCTCCAACTTATGAGCTCTGCTGAGGCGGCCAACAAGATTGAAGACTTGAAAAATAAACTTGAAGATATCGAGATGGAGCTTGAGACCGCCTATTCTTTGACAAACAATCTTAGAAAAAAACTGGTTGAATCCTCCAATGCTATCTTACTTCGAGATTCAAAGATAACGTCGCTCAACAATGAAGTAACTAATCTAAAGAGGCAAATCTCTAAACTCAGATCAAACTTATCTATTGCTGAGACTACAATTTCTGAGGTTGAGATGAGACATCGTTCTGAAATTGAGGCTGCCCGAGTTGCTATAGTGGAAGAGCAAAAGGATAAGATCCTAAAGCTTAGGCGGAGGCTTGCCTCTAATGGCTATAATTTTTGCCTCAAGAAAATGTCCAAGGCATATCCCGAAGTCAACACTGAGTTGCTGGATCAAATAAAGGTTTCAACTGATGAGAGTGGGGAGTATAAAGATGATGAAGAGCCTGTTGACTCCTTTGTTTCTTAGTCATAGTTCCTACTAGTTCTTTCTTTTTGTTATAGCCTTTTTTGTAATGACTCTAAACGACATTTATTTATTTTTGAGTTTTTCAACTTTTCTTAGTCAGACATGTTTTCTGTTATGGAATGTTCCATTTCGTATTCAAAATAGCTTTCATCTTCAAAAAATAACCCGGATTTAGATATTCAGTCATATTTGAAACATTTGGAGTTGTGACATCCCGAGCTCATAGGCTTTGGATTTTTAAAACCAACAAATCTTTGAGCTGCAACATCAAGATTTGATAGGGTTAATGGAATTTTAAGGCTAACAAAGGTTTTACTCAGAGCTGTAACGTCCAAAGCTGTGATATCCAAAGTTTAAATGTTTCGTCGAATTTAAAGCTAACAAACCTTTGAACTGCAACATGTAGATCTAATAGACTTAATAGAATTTAAAGCTAAAAGATTTTTATTCTGAGCTGTATTATCCAGAGCTCAATGGAATTTAAAGCTAACAAATCTTTGAGTTTACTCAGAGCTGTGACATCCAAAGCTTGAATGCTTCGTGAAATTTAAAGCTTAACAAGGATTTTACTTATAGTACTTCTTTAAGTGGTCGAGCTATGTGTTTTTACCACCTGGTAGGGGCCTTCCCAGTTGGGAGATAGCTTTCCTAAACCAGGCCCTTTAGTATTTGGAAAAACTTTTCTGAGTATGAGATCCCCAAGCTTAAAGCTAACTAACCTAGCTGCTTTGTTGAAATATTTTGACACTCTGTTTGTAGGAAGCCATCAGAATTTAGGCTTGCTCCCTCTTTTCTTCTAGGAGATCCAACCCTTCTGAAAGTAGATTGTTGTTCTGATTTGAATGGTACATATTAACTCTGAAGGAGGGTAGGACAATTTTCACAAGTATAATAGTCAGTTCCAAATGATAGGGAGAATGGCGTTTCCCTGATGGGAGTTCTTCTGGTAGTTCGATAAGCCCAAAGAACCCCAGGTAACTCTTCAACCCATTTTGCTTTTGATTCCTCTAGTCTTTTCTTAAAGGCCTCCAAGATAGATCTGTTGGTAACCTCTATTTGCACATTGGCTTAAGGGTACTGATTACGCCCAAAGAATAACGCGGTAGTTGTAGTGTAGCTTTGGGGTGTTGATTCCACAGAGAGACAAAATTAAAAGAATAATAGAAAGAATTTCTGAAACTAAGAAAATATTAAATAATTCACAAGAAAATAAAACTATAAAAAAATGATTTTGAATGCAAATTAAAATTAAACAAACTGATTGATAGAAGAAAATACTCAAATTAACGAATAGTGGAGTGTCGGGAATCCCTTGCATATATATGGTATTTTAATTATTTTTAATTCACTAATAACTCAATTGAGAAATTAAATCCCAAAAATCTCAATCGGAAGATATACAATTATGAACCACAATTAGATTGAAAATAACCCTTTGAAAAATCATTCAACACTTTTAAATCATACAAGTTATTATTCACATTGAAAAAACTCAACGACGACAATATACCCAACAAGCAATATTACAGCAGAGAATTGAATCAATATAAATATTTAATTGTTCCAAAAATAATCAAAACATTAATCCATTCGATAGAAAAAGCATGACTGAATCTATAAATGGACTAAACCTTTTAATTATTCGGACAATAAAATTCGACAATTAATTATGAATGATCATCAAAGAATTTAACAAGTGAAAACTACGTACAGGAATCAAAAATAAATTAAAATAATCATCTATGGTGCAAGTTCATCCCTAACCCCACTTAAAAATTTAGTTACCCATGTACAAGATGAATAACGTAAATTTCACGGAGAAAATCTGAGTCATGGAACAGCTGCGGCTTCTTCTTCCCTGCTGCGCAGCCGTCTCTCTGTATGTTTTCTAATCTCCGCCGCAGCTCTCTGTTAACAGCCGCTGCCGTCTGCTCTCCCTTTTAGGTTTTTGGTTTTCTTTTTTTTTTTATCCCTTCAAGCCGCTTCAGTTGATTCAGCCTACCGCACACAACCAAGCCCAGCGCCTCACACACGCACAAGCCCAGCGACGGGCCCACTGTTGACCCCTCTTTCCTGATTTTTTTTCTTTTTTTCAATGCCAACCGCATGCCTCTTGTTTCTGTTTAATCTCAATAGCAGCCGCCGTCCTCAAGCTTTACTCCAGCACCGGGCCCCACTTCATGAACCAAATAGCCGCTGGTCAACAGCCAAGCTCTTTACACCTTTTAAAGCCCAAGCCAACTTCAGCCGTTTATTTACTGCTTTGCCTTGCATCAAGCCCCATTTTGACTTTTCAACTTTTAATTTCTTTCGACTGTTCTTCACTTTTTCCTTGCTTTTTTTTTTTTCTTTCTTTTTCTTCTTCTTTTCCAACCGCATATGCACACAACCGTAATGTTCAAGCCCATTTTTTCATTGGATAACGATGGAATCTTGATTCGAGTTCTTCACGAAAGTTGTAGCCATGGATGAGTAGAAAATTTTAGGCTTAAAAATCACCTGATTTGGACTTTAGAAGCTCAAGTTATGGCCACTTCAAGTTGGCTGGACGGACATGTTCATAACAACTTTCCAGGCCTGTCTTTGAAATAATGTTTGGAGGCCCAAACGAACTCCGATTTTTGCAAACCAGACCTTTTTAAAAAACCCAAGACGTCCTCTAAAACTTTGATGAAGATTACTTTCTCATTTTGAAAATCTAACGTCATCTAAATTTCAATTGAAACTCAATAGTCGAATCTGTAAAAAAAAAACAAAAATAGTTCCAAAAATATTAAGTGTAAAGCACAATTGCAAACTATCTCTCGCCAAACAAAAAATGCAATATTTGAGATATAAAATATTTTAAAATAATGCTCAAATATATCTCACTGTAAATAAAAATTAAATTTAATAAAATCAATTGAAGCCCAACATTTCTATTCATATTTCTAGCAATTTTAATCAAATAGTAGGACATTTAGAGTGCACTTTTGCACACTCATTAGGTCCGTTGGAAAGGAAACGTGATAGACTATGTTAAGGTCAATATAAAATCTTTTAAAGATCCTTCCTTGGAACTAAGTCCCGTTACTCTGGGTATCCCGAACCTACATACTATCTCATTTCAGGTGAAATTTCTATAAGAAATCTTTTATTTTGAGGTGCCCTCGAGAGTGGCCCGATGATGTTCATTCTCTATTGAACAAATGGCCAGAGACTTGTAATTGGGATCATTTCTTGCTAAGGCCGATGTTAGTAGGGTGCAAACCTTTGACATTTGTCGCATTTCTTGACATAATCCTTAGCATCCTTCTGTATAGTCGGCTAATAATAACCCTGCGTAAGGGCTCGATGGGATAGGCTCCTTACCTCATTGTGATTTTTTCATATCCCTTCATGTATCTCCCTCAACACATAATGAGCTTCTTTAGGAGTAAGGCATAGGATCAAAGGTAAGGTAAAGGATCTTTGATAAAGTATGTCGTTGACAATCAGGTACCAAGCTGATCTGATTCGTATTTGTCTATAATGATCATTTCCTTCAGGTAGGACCCCATCCTTTAGGTATTAGACGATTGGAGTCATCCAGTCATCTCCTTCTCTGACTTGTAAGATTTGCACATTCTGAGTTGTGCTTGGATCCTCTTGGAATTATATTTTAATATCAACCCATGATTTCGAGCTAAGGGACCTCACTGTGACCTCTGAACTGAGGGAGGCTACCGTGTTTTCTAAGATGTCCACCCTCAAATTTTCAAGCTGGTCTATTTTCTCGATAAAGAAGTTGTTGAGGGACTTGCCCAAAAATCTAACAATTTTGACATAGCGTCTCATTCTTTCGTCTTTTATAGTGAATTCTCTAAATATTTAGCTAACCACCAACTGTGAGTTAGAGTAAGCTTTTAGGTTTCGAGCTTCACACTTTAGAGCTACTTTAATTCCAATGATCAACACTTCATATTCTGCCTCGTTGTTAGATACATGAAAACCCAAATATATGATTCTTTCCAGGACATCTCCTTCTGGGGTCTGTAAGACTATTCCAACACCAGCGCCTTTGTTAGTGGAAGATTCATCTACTTGAAGGGTCTAGATCTGAGATAGGGGTTAGTTGCCTTTTTGTTGCAGTGCCTCGAAAAACTCAACCAAAAAGTCAACCATGGCCTGTGCTTTAATCGTAGTTCTAAGCTCATATTGAATGTCAAACTCCCCTAATTTCACTAATCATTTCATCAAATGTCCAGAGAGTTATGGTCTGTAGAGCATGTTCCGAAGGAGGTATGAGGGAGGCATAACTATAGTATGTGCTTAGAAGTAAGGTTTGAGCTTCCGAGCTAAGATAATTAGTGCGTAGGCTAATTTTTCTAGATCCGGATATCTAGACTATGTTCCCATAAATTCTTTGCTAAGGTAAAAGATCAGCCTTTGGACTCTGTTGTGTTCCCTCAGCAATACAAGGCTAACTGCGTGATCTGAGACCGCAAGATAAAGATATAATTTCTTGCCCACAATTGGTTTTAACAACAATTAGGGGACCTGGGGCAATCTTTTAGTTGTTGGAAAGCATGTTAGCATTTCAAGGTCCATTCAAGGGACTTGTCTCCCTTGAGTGTTTTGAAGAATGGCAGACATCGGTCGGTTGATTTGGAGATAAAACAGTTTAAAGTAGCTATCCTTTAATTTAAGCCTTGGACCTCCCTCTCGGTCCCAAGGGAGCTCATTTCTTACAAGGCTCTAATCTAAGATGGGTTAGCTTCTATCCCACGTTGAGAGACTAGGTACCCCACGAACTTCCCCTCTGTCACGCCAAAGGTGCACTTGGTGGGATTCAATTTCATGTCATGTTTGTTCAAATATCAAATATTTGAGCTAGATGTTGGACATGATAATTTCGATTCATGTTTTTTACGAGTATGCCATCGATGTAAACCTCGATGGTGCTACCAATTTGAGGCTAAAGCATTTTGTTAACCAGTCTTTGATAGGTTGCTTCTGCATTCTTCAACCTAAAAGGCATTACCTTATAGGAGTAAATTCGTCTTTCAGACATGAAGGTTGTATTCTCTTGGTTTTGGGGGGTACATTTGCACTTGGTTATACCCCGAGTACGCATCCATAAAACTCAAGAGCTGATGCCCTACAGTTGTGTCTACTAGTTGGTCTATTCTAGGGAATAGGAAGCTATTCATGAGGTATGCTTTGTTGAGGTCGATTTAGTCAACACAAGCCTTCCATTTTCCATTCTTCTTTTTAGCCAAAACTCTATTGGCCAACCAGTCTGGATAGTAGACTTCCCTGATCATCCCAACCTCCAGAAGTCACTCAACTTCTTCATTAATTATTTTGTGTCGTTGTGGTGTGAACGTCCTTCTCTTCTAACGTACTAGGGGATAGCATAAATCAGCCATAAGTTTATGGTTGATGAAGTTAGGATCAATGCCATTCATGTCCTTCGCACTCTAAACAAAGGCTGAGGCATTGTCTTTTAGGAAAGTTATTATCTCTTTTACTTCCTCTAGGCTCAAAGTTGAGCCTATCTGGACAATGTGGCTGGAGTCTTGGGGATAAATTTGGATTTTTTAAACCTCTTCCTTAGGTTGGAGCGAACTGCTTGTCCCTCTTAGGCTGAGCGGTTCCCCTAACTCCTTTGAACATGGTTCGTCCGAATCTTAGCTCGGAGTTTTGACAAAGTCAGCAAACTTCTATAGTTGTTATTTCTACGCTTTAGGCTTTAAGGCTATGGCTTGGCATTCCATGGACGTAGGCTGACAGCCTTTGATGATTACCACATTTCCTTCTAGAATAAATTTTAAGCATTGATGCATAACGAACATCACAACATTGAGATCATGGATCCAAGTTCTTCCGAGGATTAAGGATTCCTGACTCTTCCTTTTAGGAGTTCGAGCTCTCTTTTTCTCATCTTAGGAGGTGCATCATTTCCTTGAGGTGCTTGAAAATTCCTTCTGTTCGCGCCTCTTAGGAGTTGGAGCTCTCTTCCTCTTGTCTCTGGTAAACCGTGCGAGGGGTTGCTCCTCTTTCATAGTCAATTCTTTAGTTTCCTTTGAAGAGGACCTTACGTCTTCTAAGGTGATGTACTTTTGAACCTTAAGCAGTAGTCCAAGAATGTTGGTCGGAGGACTTTTGACGAGAGAATCCCTTGAACCTTTCAAGAAAAAGACCGAAAGTCAGAGTTGCGACTAAAATCACTTTTCACATCCTTCCACCGAGGTGAACTCTTGGTTGAATCTTTCTATAAAGTCCCTTAGAGATTCGTCCTTGTTCTGCTTGATTGTTAACAGAAACTCAGGATCCCTTCTAAACCTCCTACTAGTGATAAACCTACTCAAGCACTTGCTACTCAGGTCTGTTAAACTTGAGATTGAGTTTGGAGGTAGATGGTGGAACCATTCCAACGCTGCTTCTTTAAGGCTCGTAATGAATGATCTGCATATTAGTGCTTCTGTACCTCCTTAGAGAGCCATAATATGCTAGAAGTAAGAGAGGTGGTCTATGGGGTAAGTGCTTCCGTTGTACAATTCAATTTTTAGAAAGACGTACTTCCTTGGAAGTACCTCTGCCATTATAGCAGGTGTGAAAGCAGTCCTTCGCATAGCGAACAAATTGCAGAGTTGTTCGGCCGCATGTTGGGTGACTCCAAGCCTGACAGAGATTCTTGACCCTGCCTCTTGATCTCAGCTCTGTCTTGAATGATGGTGACTTCTGGATTGTTGAGGTGCCGCCCCCGCATTTAACTAATCCAGGTTCTCTGGTTGGTTGATTAACTGAAGAGGTAGGCCCCTGCCCAAGAGGCGCGTTGTCGTTCTAACCATTCAGAGGTGTTTTGAGCTGGCTGGGGTATCGATTGTTCCTAAACCGATTGTGGCAGCTGCTAGTCTTGAACGGGCTATGGGGGCTACTGAATCTGAGCCAGCTGCGGCGACTAGACTAGTTATGGCAGTCGTTAAATCTGTACGGCTAAAGCTTGTTGACTTTAAACTAAATTCGCCACGATTTTTCTTAGATTCTCAATCTGCTAAGCCATAGTATTTATCCTGTGATCAGTTGTGTTTGGACGAGATTGAGGCACAATAGCCCGCCTTGGTGCATGAGCCAGTGCTGGGACCGTGGCAGGTTGCCTTGGTCGTAAGTTTTGAGCCATTTGTGTCATATCCCGCACCCCACCTTACGCAGATGACAAAGATGTGATGCTAGTTAGCCACCTTGCTGGTCTCCCTACCGACAATGCGACCAACCAAAAGCAAACTTCTGAACTTAATGATGAATTGCATTCCAAATGTAGGGTCAGAGCAGCAGAATTAAAAAATAAAAAATAAAAAAATAATTCATATCGGGAATGTAACTCATCTATATACCACAGAGCTATATACCACAAAGCACACATCTACAATCAAACATCTAATATCTCTAGAGTACCAATATCATGAGCCATGTCTCAATTCATCAATTGCATATCAATGAATTGAATCATATCATGTCACTCACCTAAATAACCGAAATCAGTCCACTAGAACCCCAATCTCCATAATTCAGTGCCAATCAACTCCTTACTTGGAATACCTCTCGACCTACTAGTGTCACATATTTGTGTCTTCTAATCCAATGGAGATAAATCCTAAAAAATGTCAGATAATTAGAATGAGCTTAAACAAGCTTAGTAAGTAACATAGGTTCCTGCCATGGGTTTCAAAACTAGTTCTTATATACATGATATCAAATAAAATGCATGATCAAATACAACTCAAGTAGAACAAGCAGATCAGGTCAGAACAGAACAGATTAGAACAGAGCCAGAACAAAATAGATCAAAACAAAATAGATCAGAACAGAACAGATCAGAACTGAACAAAACTGAACTAAGTATCAATCAGTCAAAGGCATATCATCAAATATGTCTGAACCTCTCCCAGCTGCCCATAAGCGGACCACTCATGGGGCCTCCACCCTTTGGAATCAGATCAGAACGGAACAACACAGAATTGAGCGGGGACAGAAATAGAACAAAGTGACAATCATACATATGAGCCTTTCCCAACTGCCTATAAGCGGATTACTCATGGGGCTTCTACCCTTTGGGTCATGCTCTGGCATAAATCAAACCGCTCAATCCTGTAATGGGCTAAGGAGTAGACACAACATAACCAAACAGAATAGGAACAGACTCTGAATGGTGTATAACATAATAGAATAAACCCGAATAGAATCAAAACAGGACATATCAGAAGTAGGACAGAATAGAATCATGCCACATATAATTCAGTACAAAGAGTATGCATGAAAGCATATGCAGTAAAACAGTACAGTATATGAAACTAGATAGTACAGTAATATACACCAAGTCAGGGTTCCGAGTTACTCATAAACTGTTACGCTTATCTCCATTCATAGATAATTTGATAATCTCTAGATACGTCAGGCACCTCCTTGCATATCCTTGAATGCCTCAGAAAACAAGTTCTAGATGCTTCCAAAAACCTCTTCAAAAATAATACTACTTTTCATCTCCCCATAAAACATATCCAAACGGCACACCTTTTTGTTGTTTCACCTAAGCCCCATTGCCAACTTCCAAAAGCCATCCAAATTCATATGCAGAAACTGGTCATCTTCTTCGCACAACAGTGTTTTCCCCCGCTGGGTTGTAGCCATTGGCTGTTGTGGTTGGGATGCTGATTGGCCCGCAGCCTGCTCCTCTGGCATGTTCATGTCTTAGGTGATTGCATTCATGATAATTAACCTAAGAATGATCAAATACATCCAATATTTAGCCCAGAAGGACCTTTCTGGTGGCTTTATTCCTTCACCCTCTCCATTCTCTCCACCAAGGATTTCCTCCGTAAATGCTTGAGTTCTTGGTGCCACCTCACTGTTCTTTAAGGCTATGTGCGAGTTAAAGTACCATTTTGCAGGCATATGTATAACAAAATGTTCATCCAAACCTTCCCATAGAAGACATCTTGCTTTCACAGTTGAAATAATATAGTCCCTCCCAAGAGGGCTCAACACATTGGACGGTACTCTTATCCTATAGAAGTCATTAGCTTCTAGAAGTTTCTTGAACAACCCCTTCTCTGTTTCAGTGAAGGCGTTCCTTAAAAATCAAAGTTTCGTGAGTCTGTCTACCATGAGACCCTGTCTTGAGGCGAGCAGTGAAGGTGCCAACGGGGGAGAAGTCGAAGTCTCCAAAGGCGTGGTCGAGCGAGAACTGGACCTTCGAGTCCGAATCTGAATTCGAAGCCTGTGGAGGAGGAGGAGAAGATCGAGTAGACATTATGAGGTCGAGATCAAGATCAGGGGATTGGACTCCTTCGAGCCTGAACTCTTCGATGTCTACGAGAAGCTCGTTGAATTGAAAAGCTAACGACGACGACGAAACCAAGAGAAAGAAACATAAGCACAAAAAGAAGAAGTTCAAGTGAGAAAAGCGTTGATTTTTTTCGCTCTCATTGTAATATCCCGACCCGAGATACCGGTTCATATGACACGTATTACGAGGTTATGAAAAATAATGCATGAGATTGATGGAAGATGCCAAGAACAAACAAAAATAAGGATAGAAATTAATTAATTTAAATATGATTCATTAATTTCATATACAACATTTGTTTAATATACAAAATTTATTAAATTATAAGATGAACATTGATTCATTTCAAAATGAATGAATTAAGTGCCAAACACATGAAATACACATGATGAAAATACATTGTGTGTATATATGACCAAGTGTGTATGTATATACATATGCACCTACATGTATGTGTACAAGTATGATTATATATCTATGTGTATATATATATATATATATAATATGAATAAAATCCAAAATATCTAAAGTAAGTGTGAACAGTGTATAAGTGTGTGTGTGTCAGCTGTGTGTGTGTGTTCTCATGTGTAGTAATGTGTGTGTAATATATATATATATATATATATATATATATTATACAATGTAAAACATCCTACACATTAATGTAAAGCCACAAGTGGGCTGATTTGAGAAGAGTGATGGGAAGGGAGACTACAGCTAGTGTGTGTGCTAGCATGTGTGTGTAAGTGAGTGAGTTAGGGCGTGTGTGTATATATAATATACATTTATGTTACAAAATATCATCACCCATTTAATGTAAAGGTTAATGTGGAAGAGAGAAATTTATGAGATGGGATAGGCAAATGAGTATAGAAAAAATAAGGCGTACCTTTAGGGTTTAATTTATAAGCCGTGGCTTTCCTAAGTTGATTAGGATTCGAAGCCATGAATATAGGGATTTGATCATCGGAGATTGCAGCTACCTTGCATAGAGATAACCATAGATGGTAGTTTCCTTGTTGAAGACTGCTTCCTTGTTGAAGACCGCTTTCTTATTCCCTGCTCGGCATCCGCTAAGGTGGTGACGAGTTCTGGAGTGTTGGTCTGAACCCTGTGACCTTGTTCTGGATATATATATGTTCGGCCACTTCCGACCTTGTATGATGATCTGGATGCTTGAGTTTTTCCTTATTGGCTGAATGAGAATCATGTTGGCTGAGCATAGGTCGGATTGTGGTTACACGTGTCAAGTGTTGATTGGCCTGTTCTTTTATGGTATATCAGTTACTCCCCCCCCAAGTCCTAGTTTGATGCTAGCAAGCAACTAGGGCTAAGCCTTTTTCGGAGAGTCATGTGTCTTGTCCGTTCGCCTTCCAAGGCTTTTATTGCGCAGCCGGAGATTAGGTCTTTTCAAGGTCATCATTGTACTGGGCTGATAGTCGGGTTTCTCGAAATCATCATTGTTCCAAACCGTCATGGCGTTTGGGATTGGTGGCTCCCTTCTGATATTGCGCTTATAAATACGGGATGAGATTTTGGACTGACCTTTCCCCCGTCATTTTCACTGTGCTAGGAGATTTCGTTCGCCATTGTTGGTTCGTATGACCTTGAAGAGTACTGGTTACCTGAATTAGAACAGCTTCAACTGATTTTTCCTCTTCTCTTGCTTCTTTATTCTTAAGTCTGGGAATAATGTCTGCTCTTCCTGAATCCCCAATTGTGAATGAGGGAGTGGGAAATCCTCCTGAGATGGTTGTACCGTCTTCTGTGGAAGATGTGGGTAATCCTGCTCCCGAAGTTATTGGGGAGATGCCTGTTGATCCTCCCACTAGTCCTGGAGTTAGGATAGTTGATACTTTTGAGGAGCCCCGAGACAGGGCTGGGGAGACCTCTGGTAGGTCTTCCCGTAGAGAAGAGGGTGAGAGTGCTGTCACTCGGAGCCTTCTGGATGAATGGAGGGTGAAATTTAAATTTCCCACGAATGTGACCTGCAGAGCGCCAGGCCCCATGGATCGTCCCCATAATGTTGAAGCCGGGGAGATTTGTGTTTACCTTGCCTGGTTTGAAATGGGCTTGAGACTCCCATTACCGGATTTAGTCAGGCAGTTCTTTTGTTGGTTCAAGCTCTGTCCTGCCGACTTGAATCTCAATAGCTGGCGGCAGCTTCTAGGGTTTGTGGTGTTAGGACACCTGAACAAGGTGGATGTGTCTCTGGACTTGATCCGTAGTAATATGGATCTGAAGTTCAAGCAGGCAGAGGGCCTTTTCTATATGTCCTTTGAGAAGGGGTTCCGACCCCTGACCTCTATTCCTACTTCCAACAAGACGTGGAAGAAGTGGTACTTCTTCGTCGGAGGAGGATGGGAGCATGAAGGCTTTCAGGAAGGAGAGGCCTTGTCGTTCCCTCGTGTTACGAGTCATAGGGGTGAGGCTTATTCTTTTAGACTTTCTTTTAGCCTTGCTATGCCTTCCGAACTGATAAGCTGATATGTCTTTCCTTACTTGTGTGCAGATAAGAGTGTTTAGAAAAGGCCCGACTTTACTGAAGCACTGCGGGATCAGTACCGAGCACTGCTTTCGACTCCTGACCGGGCTCATTCTGTCATTATTACTCCAGCAAACTTGATGGCTGCCCGTAATGCAGAGCTTAAGAAGAGGTTGACGTCGAGATGGGCTGTGCCGGATGCCCCAGTGGCGAGGGAGTCTTCCTCCCGAGCTGAGCCTGATGCCCCCCTTGAAGTAAAGAGGAGGAGGTTGATTTCTGGCTCTCCTGAGCCGGCTCCTGCCGAGGCTGAAAAGGAGGCTGAACCTACCGTCCCTGTTTCGGCTGCTCCTCCTGTTTCTTCTGGTCCAAGCAGGAGGGCTAGGAAGGGGAAGGCACCTGCTGCATCGTCCGAGCCGTTTAATGAGCCGGACTATCAGATCGCCAAGAGGGCGTTTAATCAAATATGGGCTCATGGCCCGCACCGGTACAGAGGGGATGACCCCTCCAAACTAATGACTGAGATGATGAATCTCCAGATGAAGGTAGCTTCTGAAGCTTTTTCTTGACTTTTCTGCTTGTCTGTTCATTCAATCTAACCCGTCTGTCTTGCTTTACGCAGAGTATGCATAGCTTGGCTGCTCTGATGGTGACCCCCATGGGCCTTGAGGAGGCCGAGAAGCTGCGGGCTGAAGTGGAACAGATGAGGGTGGAGCTTGGGACAGCCCGATCCAAAATTCAGAGCATTGAGGAGGATTTGAAGGAAGCTACCACCAACCTTACCGTGGCAGAGTCTGAGAGGGACATAAATGCTCGGAAGGTTGCGGGGCTTGAGGCGAGTTGGTTAATCTCCGGAGTTCCTTCGATCAGAAGGTTCAGGAGGCGACTGATCATGCCCGGGCTGAGACTGCGATGATATTAAAAGATGAAGTTGACCAGATGGGTGATGAGCTGATCCTGTTTGGTTTTGAAAGCTTCCGAACTAGATTCCAGATTCAGTTCCCGGGCTTTGACGTTTCATCAATTGTTCCCCCTAAACCTGCCTCATCTCATCCTGATTCGAATAAGACGGCTGGGGCCCGTGCCCTTAACTTAGATGAGGACGCAGGCGCTTCTGGGAAGTCTTGAGGCTCTATGGGTTTTTATCCCCTTTTTGTTTTTGCTATTTGATGTAATGGGCGTATACTTCCGATCAATAAAATTATTTTTCCTTCAAATTCTTCTTGTGTTCTTCCCTTCTGTGTAAGTGTGGCTGCTCTAGGTCTTTTCATGCTAGATCAACTGTTCAGTAGTCAATAGTTGCTTTTGCGAGCTTCGATACTGGTTACTGAATGAGGGATGTAGATTAATTTCAGCCTGCCTCATTATAATAAGACAAGAAAGTAAATATAATCAGATAGATAGAGCCTGATAGAGTGGAAGTAAACCCCTATAGATCTCTTAGGGTAGACTGCTCTGAATCAAGAGCTTGTGAAGACAACTAGGCAGCTCTGTGCTTGTTGTTATGATGCTCGGTATGCTGAGTACTCAGGATCGGGATATATCCGAGCTGTTTAAGCTTTGAGATATGACTTGGCTTGTCATAAAAATAGTCAAGACTGGAAGATCTGAATTTTGAATATGGGGTCTATATAATTTAGACTTTGTTCCCCTTTCTGTTAATTCGGGCGCTTCAGTGCCGGACTGCGGTCTCTGTTTAGAGGGTTCTGTACCCTGTCCCTTGGTATATCGAAGAGGCGTATTTAATGCGCCATTTATTTATTCGACCGTCGTTTAGGATTTCGAGGCCACTCTCTTTTTCACCGTTGTGACGGTTCAGTTGGGCGTCTTTTGGACTTCAAGGGTCTATATAAATGGAAATGAAGGCATATGGTTGCGTTCATCTTTTTGATTTCAAATTGTCCCCTTGTGAGAAAGGCTTCATATGCTGCCGGAGTTTTGCCATTTGCCCGGAGATGATGGGTGATTCCTTGCCTGAGTTAGGAGCGATTAAACTGTGGCTGAGAGTTAACCTTCCCCTTTTTTCAGTCTCCAAGGAAGGATTGAAGGAAATACAAGTATTCTTGTCTCCTCTGGCATCCGGTCGAGATTCCTCCGATTGGTGGTGTTCCTTCCTTGATTCAACCGAGGCCTGGAGCGTCGGTGATGTAGACGCAAGTGGGGTGCCTCCTCTTCTTCGTGCCTTGTCTCAATTTGGTTGGGGTGAAACAGACGGTGTGAAGAAGAAGATTGAAGGTCCCCTGAAACCCAGAGCCCTCATCCTCCGTTGGTCGTGAGACCAGTGATAGTAATGATGAAATGGCCTGGGCGTTTCTTGATGCAGACTGGGGTTCAGGGCTCCTTCCTTTCAAATGGAGCCGGTAACGGCGGTAATGGAAGTTTGGCTCCTGTGCCCCTTTATCATCCCAGGAGAAGAGTCGTTATGTTGCCAAGCGTAGCTTCTGTAATAGCTTCTGTAGTGGTGTCTTTGTACTGATGTAAATCTTCTGAATTATCAATAAAATTAG
The DNA here is from genome assembly GCA_008638375.1 of Nyssa sinensis. NCBI lineage: Eukaryota > Viridiplantae > Streptophyta > Magnoliopsida > Cornales > Nyssaceae > Nyssa > Nyssa sinensis. The sequence continues at coordinate 29,220,638 of CM018032.1, forward strand.
ATTTCTTCTTCTCAGATCTGATGTTTTCTGTGAATGTGCTCTTTTGTAGCTTAAACACTTTTTCGTGCATTTCTGATTGTTCTGAAAATAAATCAAAGAAACTTAGAAAAATGCCTGAATCGATGGACCAAGTCATAAGACTTGTGCATTAATAGATGGACCGAGTGAAAACTCGTACATTATGGACCAGGCTCTGGAGGCCTGTGCATTAATAGATGGACCAAGTCATAAGACTTGTGCATTAATAGATGGACCAGGCTCTGGAGGCCTGTGCATTAATAGATGGACCAAGTCATAAGACTTGTGCATTAATAGATGGACCGAGTGAAAACTCGTACATTATGGACCAGGCTCTGGAGGCCTGTGCATTAATAGATGGACCAAGTCATAAGACTTGTGCATTAATAGATGGACCAAGTCATACGACTTGTGCATTAATAGATAGACCAGGCTCTGGAGGCTTGTGCATTAATAGATGGACCAAGTCATAAGACTTGTGCATTAATAGATGGACCAGGCTTCTGGAGGCCTGTGCATTGATAGATGGACCAAGTCATAAGACTTGTGCATTAATAGATGGACCAGGCTTCTGGAGGCCTGTGCATTGATAGATGGACCAAGTCATAAGACTTGTGCATTAATGGACGGACCAGGCTCTGGAGGCCTGTGCATTGATAGATGAACAGTTTTATGGAAGTAAAAGAAAAAAAAAATCTTCATTGATAATACTTCCGCAAGTGTTCTACGTTCCATGGCCTAGGAACAAGCTTCCCAGTCATGTCTTCAAGCCAATAGGTGGTAGGTCGAACGACCTTCGTTACTTTGTAGGGACCTTCCCAATTTGGTGACAACTTCCCTATGGTGGGATCCTTGGTGTTCTGAAAGACTCTTCTTAAGACGAAGTCTCCAACTTGAAAGCTGACTGTCTTGAGTCCTACCTTGGATTTTTTGACCATTCTTTGTTGATAAGCTTCCATCCTGATGCTGGCTTGATCCCTTCTCTCTTCGAGCAAATCCAAGTTTTCCATCAGCTGCCGATCATTGGATTCTTGCTCGAAGGCCTCAGTCCTCAGAGTTGGCATACCGATCTCAACCGGAATTACTGCTTCTATTCCATAGGCTAGTGAGAAGGGAGTTTCAGAGGTGGGAGTTCTCCTGGTTGTTCTGTAGGCCCAAAGGACTCCAGGGAGTTCTTCTGCCCACTTCCCCTTGGCCTGTTCCAACCTTTTCTTTAACCCGTCAAGGATTGTTCGGTTGGTGACCTCTGCTTGCCCATTTGCTTGTGGATGGTCTGGAGAGGCAAAGTGCTGCCTGATGTTGAGATTTTCGCAGAATGCCTTGAAGCCTTTACCAGTGAATTGTGTCCCATTGTCCGAGATAATTACACGTGGTATGCCAAACCTGCAGACAATGTTCTTCCAAGTGAAGCTTTCGACTTCCTTTTCTGTGATATGCGTTAAAGGCTCAGCTTCGGCCCATTTAGAGAAGTAGTCGATGGCCACCAAGAGATACTTCCTGTTCGGAGGTGCTCGTGGTAATGAGCCCACAATGTCCATTCCCCATTGAGCAAAGGGCCAAGGACTAGGAATCGGGATAAGCTCGTGCTGAGGCCGATGTTGGTACGGGGCAAATCTCTGGCATTTGTCGCACTTCCGAACATATTCTTTAGCCTGTTTCAACATGCCGGGCCAGTAGTAGCCCTGCGATAGAGCTCAGTGGGCTATAGTTCTGCCCCCATTATGATTCCTGCAGATTCCCTCATGTATTTCAGCCAAGACATACTGTGATTCGTCTGGGGCTAAGCATTTTAGCAGAGGTTGAGAATACGACCTTCTGTAAAGCTTGTTGTTCAGGATCAGGTACCGAGCCGCTCTGATTCGGATTCTCCTGGCTTTGTTTTTGTCCTCTGGGAGGAGACCGGACCTTAGATACTGGAGGATTGGGGTCATCCAGTTCTGGGGCTGTTCGTCAACTTGAGCAACTTGTGCTTCCTCAATGCTGGATCCTGGCTGAAAAGAGATTTTAATTGTGGAATCTGCTTCAGATTTGAGGCGGGAGGCCATGTTAGCCAGAGCATCTGCTCTGCAATTCTGGCTTCTCTCAATTTTCTGGATGGTAAACGTCTGGAAGGAATTCTTCAAATGGCTCACCAGTTCGGAATACCGAAGCATCCTGTCATCTTTAATGGCAAATTCTCCCAAGACCTGGCTTACTACCAGTTGGGAGTCAGAGAAGACATCGAGGTTCTGAGCCTCGCATTCCAAGGCAAGTTTCATCCCTAAGATTAGGGCTTCATATTCGGCTTCATTATTAGAAGCTCTGAATCCCAAGCTGACTGCTTTTTCTGATGTGAGCCCATCAGGGGACTGTAGCACCAGGCCTACCCCTAATCCTTGATCGGTTGACGACCCATCAATGTACAGCAGCCAGGTTCCCGAAGTTACGGTGATTTGTGCTTTGTTCTGAAGTGCCGGGGTGAACTCGGCTACGAAGTCAGCTAAGGCCTGCCCTTTGATGGAGTTTCGGGGTACATATGCTATGTCGAACTCCCCTAGCTCCACAGACCACTTTACCAATCTTCCCGATACTTCAGGTTTCCTCAGTATTGACTTCAGGGGATAGGCAGTTGGGATCTCAATTGGATGGGCCTGGAAATAAGGTCGAAGCTTTCGAGCTGATATGACCAAGGCATAGGCCAGTTTCTCTACCTCTGGGTATCTTTTCTTCGTGTCGAGTAGTGCTCTACTGACGTAGAATATAGGCCTCTGTACTCCTCAGTCCTGTCTGATCAGTGCGAAACTGACCGCGTTTTCGGAGACTGCAAGGTACAGGAGTAACTTTTCTCCTTGTACTGGTTTTGACTAGGAGCTTTGGAGAGGCTAGATACTCCTTTAGTTCTTGAAAGGATTGCTCGCATTCTTCTGTCCACTGCAAAGTCTTGCTGCCCTTCAGAGCTTTGAAAAAAGGTAGGCAGCAATCGGTGGATTTGGATATAAATCTGCTCAGTGCGGCAATTCTGCCGTTCAGTGCCTGAATCTCCTTTCTGGACTTTGGTGACTTCAGTCCAATCAGGGCTTGGATCTGAGTGGGGTCGGCTTCGATGCCTCTTTGAGAGACGATGTACCCCAAGAATTTTCCCTTCGTAACTCCGAAGGTACACTTCGAGGGGTTGAGCTTCATCCTGTGTTGTCTAAGGATATCGAAGGTCTGGGCCAAGTGCTGGAGGTGGCTGCCTTTCTGAAGGCTCTTTACCAGCATGTCGTCGATGTAAACCTCTATGGTGCTGCAGAGCAGTGGGCTGAACATCTTGTTCAACAACTGCTGATAAGTGGCTCCAGCATTCTTCAAACCGAAAGGCATCACTCTGTAGCAGTAGAGTCCTCTTTCGGTTATGAAGGCAGTCTTATCTTGATCTGGAGGGTACATCTGGATTTGGTTGTATCCAGAGTATGCATCCATGAAACTCATAAGTTCATGCCCCGCAGTGGCGTCAACTAGTTGGTCTATTCTCGGCAGTGGAAAGCTGTCCTTGGGGCACGCTTTGTTGAGGTCTGTATAGTCAACACAGACTCTCCACTTGCCGTTCTTCTTCTTAACAAGCACGGTGTTGGCTAGCCACTCGGGATAGAAAACTTCCCGTATCATCCTAGCGTCCAGCAGCCTCTGGACTTCTTCGTTTATAATCCGATGCCGTTCAGGAGCGATCGGCCTTCTCTTCTGTCTGACTGGGGGTTGATCCGGATCTACCATCAGTTTGTGAGTTATTAGATTAGGATCTATTCCCTCCATGTCCCTGGTCTCCCAAGCAAAGATAGAGAGGTTGTTTTTCAAAAACCTGACTATCTTTTCCTACTCGGTGTGTGTAAGGTCTGGGCCGATGTACAAGTAACGCCCCTCTGCTTCTGAACTGACCAGTACTTTAATGGGCTCGCCAACAGGTTTGGCTCGGCTGTTACGTCCCCTTAGGCTCAGGGGCTCTTCAACGCCGGATGGGCAATCTTTCACCTCGGGAGTGTCAGTGAAAACCGGATCTGCACAGTCCCGAGTGTACTGTAATTGCTATTTCGGAGCTTTCTCCTTAAGGGCAATAGCGTGACACTCTCGGGAGGTTGGCTGACATCCTCGGACCGAGTGTACGCTCTGGTTGTGGACGTACTTCAGACACTGATGAAGGGTCGAAGTGACTGCCCCTATCTGGTGTAACCAGGGTCTCCCGATGATGACGTTGTATGGAGACTTCATGTTCAACACCATGTATTCCGAGATGGTGGTCTTCTGCCCTTCACCTTCTCCTACAGTGGTAGGAAGGTCAACTCTCCCCAGTGGGGTGCTGAGGTTGCCATCACGGCGGTGGTGGGCTTGACGTTGTCCTGGTCTATGCCCATCTGCTTAAGCGGGTCATAGAACAGAATGTTGATTGAGCTGCCAGTGTCGACCAGGACTCTTCCGGTCTCGAAGTTAGCGATTCTGAGGGTAATAACAAGGGCATCACTGTGAGGGCAGTGTACCCCTGCTAGATCTTGCTCGGTGAACTGGATCTCCGGCCCTGGCTTGAGCCTCTTTTCGACGTCGGAGATCTGCAAGACGTTCGGGGCGGTTCTGGCTTCCCGAGCATATCTCTTTCTTGCCCTATTAGGACATTCCTGTAACAGGGGAGTCAGCATGGAGGACGTAGATGACATGGTTGTTCTGCCTCTGAGGCTCGTTTCGTCCTTCCCTCTGCTCCTGCCTCTGTTCGGGCCTCTGATCTGGCCGCTGCTGAGGCTTGTCCTCTTGGGGGTTCTGTCGTCCGTCCTGCTTGACGAACTCCCGAAGACGTCCCTTCTTTATGAGCTGCTCTATCTCATATCGGAGGGTCCTGCAAGAGTTAGTTGTATGTCCATGATCTTTATGGAAATTACAATACTTACTTTGGTCCCGCAGGCTGGGATCTCCCTTGATTGGCTCCGGCCACCTCAGGTTCTCCCGATCTCTGATCTGCCAGAGTACCTGGTTCGGAGTGGTGTTCAGAGGAGTGAAGTTGGTGAACTCCCTTAGTGCAGAGTTGTACACAGCTCTGGGAGCTGTTCTCTTCTCTGGGCTCCTGGCCCTCTTTTTGTTGGAGTCTCTTCTGTGATCCTCCTTCTTGTGGTCCTCCCGCTTTGGATTGTCCCTCTAGGTCTGATCTCTGCCCTTCTGGGACGTGCGGTTGGCTTCTTCCAGGTTGATGTATTTTCTGGCCCGGTCCATTAATGCCGCCATATCGGCAGGAGGGCTTTTCGTCAAAGAATCTCTGAACCCACCTTGGGCAAGCCCGGCTGTAAGGGCTGCTACAAGGAATTTCGGGCTACAATCCGTGATCTCAGTGAGTTCGGTGTTGAAGCGTGCAATGTAGGCTCGGAGGGATTCCTCCCTGGTCTGCTTAACGTTCAGCAGGAATTCTGGCCCCCTTCTGAGCCTCCTGCTGGTCAAAAACCTGTCCAAGAACTGCCTACCGAGCTCGTAGAAGCTGGTAACGGAGTTCGGAGGGAGGTTGTGGAACCACTTCAGAGCAGTTCCCTTTAAGCTGGTGATGAACGTCCGGCACATGAAAGCATCCGAAGCTCCGTGAAGGGCCATCGTATGCTGATAATGAGAAAGGTGATCTCCTGGGTCTCCAGATCCGTCATAGAGAGTGAACTTGGGCACCATGAATTTTCTGGGCCTTTCTTCTGACATGATGATGTGAGTGAATGGGGTGGCTAGCCTTCCGAGCAGCCTAGCCAGTTCGTCTTGTTCTGGAGGGTTCTGAGGTCCTCTTGTAACACCCCGATCTTGTGCAATTAATAATCAATTATTAATTAGTACCGGCTTAGAGAATAATCAAGGGAATTAACCCTAATCTTCCGACGGTCATGATAGATAGATAAAATAATTAAAACATGTCCGAGAATAGGGTACAATACCCGAACCTAATTATCATTTAATTAGGTGAAATAACGCCGTTTTAATAATAACGGAACTCGAATTAGTTAACCCCAGAAATCCTGAATGACTAATAAATGACACGGAACCTCTGACACTGAAGATAACTGAAATAGGAACTGACCGGAAGAAACTGCATCGAAAAAAGAGTTACGGAATGAAAATTATGAAGGAAACATTGAAATCGAATTAATGCGCAGCCAAACAGGGCCTTAGCCCAAAATGGTGAAAAATGGCCAAATTGGTGGTCAAGGGGAATTGAACCCTTGACCTCTGGTGGAAGGAGATTTTCCCAAAAAACTTACCAGGTGGGCTGCCATCACTTTGTGCTTAGCCATACAACTAAATTGTATATATGCTCAAAAAATTGCCTAAGCTGCCACCCAAATGGACCAATGGGGTTTCATGCAGCCACATATAAGATATATAATAGATGTTATATGTATATATATATATATATAACCTGATTGGACCACTCACCCCCACCAATAGAGTAGCATGTAACCAAGTGAATTATAAAATATACATATACACATTTGTATATGTTGTACCTGTGTCTCAGATTGGGAGAAACCAAAAACCGCCTATGAGTGTTGGTGTGTGGACGGATCTGCCATTGAGAGGAAAGGGTTCTTGCATGAGTGGGATTGTACATGCAAATGGGTGTATGTACATGGTGACATTCATGGAGACGCACCAAAGGAAGAGAGGATTCAGGGGGCATGACTAAACTGTGGCAACCAAGGGGGTCAGAACTGAGCTATATAGGAGCAGAGGCCTGAACCAAGGTAAAATCCCTAAACTGAAAATCTTTCTGTTTGGGTTTTGTTACTGTTTTGATAGTTTGAGCCGTATAGACAACATGCATGTAACTGAAGTATTAGGGGGAAGAAAATGGGAGAAAATTTGGGTTAAAACTGAACTGTTTTGGGTTTGAAACCATGAGAAACCGAGAGTGCATGTTCTGGGTTTTTGAAACTGTACTCTAAGCTCGGTTTAATGCATATAGGCGTAAAGAGCATGAAAAATGGAACCCAACGCAACTTGAATGGACCAAAATGGTCCCAAAATGAGCTAGATATGGGCAGTTGCAGGTGCGGCTAACCCAAAACGATAATCCTCCAATCGATTGGTTTTGTAGGATTTTAGTACACCAAGTTGTTCTTGAGGGCTCCAGAAAGTCACAGTGATTGAAAATAAGGATTAAAACGACCCAGGAAGGCACACAAATGGAACTGAAACACCGCCGGAGAATCGGCCATGGCCGGAGCTACGACCTGTAGCTCACCGTTTGACGGCCAAGATACGGTCCAATCAAAAAAATGAAAACATATTTGGAATCCTTATAAAAATTTCCTTCGAACCCCGTTGGACCGAACCATCGAAGTCACCGGAATTGTCCACCGGCGCCGGAGAAGACCCTTGCAGGTCACCGGAGAAGACAGAGACCATTTGGTCTCGGGTGGGTCCTGGATCGGACTCGGGTCGAGACCCGACCCATCGCGCAAACGGGGTTTAGTTGGACGGCGCCGTTTTGAGGCTAATTGTTTTAAATTAAAATCTGATTTCATCCTGTTTGGTTATGGGCCTTAGAAATAAAAATTGGGAAATTTGGGATAAGCTATCCGAGGATTAAGGGCCAAATTGGGGTTAACCAGGATATTGAAATCCGGTTTACTGGGGGTCAGTGGACCGGTTGGTTTTTGGAGGTTTTGGACTGGTTCAATTTTTGAACCCTAAAACCAAAGGGTTTGAACCCCTAAATTATGTAATTACATTTTGACCCCTGAAGTTTTCTGAAATTACGATTCAACCCCTGACAGTTTTAAATATTACACAGTGGCCCACATTTTGGAAAATTTCTTCATTTAAGCCCCTGGTAATTAATTAAATAATAAAATAATTATTTAATTATTTTTTTAAATAGGTAAAATTACAATTTTACCCCTAGACATTAAATATGTCAAACGGAGTCCAAATAAATTAAATAAATAGTGTATTTTCACTATTTCAAGCATTCTGGACTCAATGGTACAGTCCGATTTTGGAAATACAGTCCCGAAAAATACAGACCCGTAAGTGATAAATGACCGAACTGCCCCTGATGGTACCTAGACCCAAATAAAAATATCAGATAGCCTATTTTGACTATCTCGGGCATTCTGAACTCAACGATGAGGTCCATTTAATGAAACGAGGTCCCGAAAAATACAGACACGTAGGTGTAAATGACCAAGTTGCCCTTAATGATACCCAGGGCCGATTAAACATAACAGACAGTCCAATTTCACTATGTTGGACGCTCTGGACCCAATGGCGAGGTCCATTTTATGAACTGACGTGCCGAAAAATACTGACACACGAAATTACCAAATTACCCCTGATACCGTACGAGACCTAAACAAAGTCCGATTGGGACGAAACTGATACCGGTAGGAGCCCAGACACTGGTGAGACTGTATTCTTGATTAGATGACGAATCGGGGTCAGAATTACACAAAACGTAAAATGACCAAAATACCCCTGAGCACTGTAAGTGCAAAGTAGAGGTCGAATAAAGGTCAAACTGATCTGATAAATTATCATAGGGATAATTATGAACACTGAAGTGCTAAATAAGACTCCGAGACAGTCAACGCGTAAAACGAGAAATGACCAATGTGTCCCGACGATCTAAAGCAGATACCAAATGAAGTCCAAGGGACTTACAAATTTATACATGAGATATATGGGACGTTCTGAGGACCATGATAGGGTCCGGGGCAAAAATGACAAAATTACCATTTTGCCCCTAAGAATGAATAGGTACCTAACTGATAATGAATGAAGTCTAAAAGACTTAGATTAGAATCCTGATAACCACTAAGCCTAATTAAAGAATGAAATAGCCTTGGGTGAGACTAATGAAAGGGGGATAGGCTACTAGGCTATCTTAGGTAATCCGATAGACACCTAAGATGACGAATAAGACCTGAATGGATGAATTCTGATCTATCTATCATTAATGATGATTATTCAGGATGTACAAGGATGTGCCTGAAACAATGTTTGGAGGTTGTCAGATTATTTGCGCAAGGAGATAAACCTAAAAGTTTGTGAGTAACTTTTGACACTGTCTAGATACTGTTCCTTGAATCACTGTATTGTTTTGAATGTCATACCGTTTAAATGCAAATATTTATATGCATGCTTTTCGTACTATATCACTTATGACATGGTTTTAGTCTTCTTAAATAATTGACTATATTCTTGATCGTTGTGCTAGCATCCCGTACTGTTTTGCCTGTTTTGAACTGTTGAGATAAATGGATGTATTGAACCATTATTCCCGAAATGATTAAACTAACCATGTGATATAGGCAAAGAACGATATTTTGTCGTACCGTACTACTTGTATAGTATACTGTCTAAATACTATATTGTTTAAATGTACGTACTTAATGTAGGCCCTTTGCACTACATTTCACACGATGTGATTGTGTCCTTTGAATTAGGAATTCCGTTCAGTTCGGTTATGTGCTATCCGTTAATGCCATGTCTATGTCCCTGATTGATACGTTCGATTCCATTGTGTACCGCCAGTCGATAATAGGTCTGTTTGGATTGATGTATTGTTCAGTTCCGTTATGTTCTACCCGTGATGACATGCCCTTGTCTTGATTAAAACGTTGTTCAGTTCGGTCATGATTCGTTCCGCTAGTGATATGTCTCCGACTTGATTGTTATATCGTTTCTACTCAGCTCCGTTATGTTTCGTTCCGTTCATGATGTGCTTGTGTCTTGATTAGTCTATTGTTTTTGTTCAGTTCCGTTATGTTCTAGCTATTGAAGGTATGCCTTCGTCTTGATTGATGTCTTGTTCAGATCCGCTATGTTTTAGCCGTCGAGGATATGCCTCTGTCTTGATTGACTTATTGTTCCCACTCAGTCTCAGCTGTGATTCGTTCCGTTAATGAAGTGTCTGTGTCTTGATCGATATATTGGAAATGGTTATTGTTTTGGTCCGATTGGTTATGTTATGTTCCGATTCGTTTGTACTGTTTGTGCAATCTTGTTCCATTGTACTAGACTGCTTATGAAATGGATTTAGAAAATTGTTATTTTGAAATGATTAAATTATCCACGTGCCTTGGAAGCAAGGACTGGTTTTGAAACCCATGATAGGGAATCTGTGTTACTCACTGGGCTTATTTAAGCTCACCCCATTATTCTGACATTTTTCAGGAATTACCTCCATTGGATTAGAAGGTACTATGACATGACGTGAATAGGCCAAGTGGCATTGCAAATAAGGATCAGATGGCACTGATTTGTAGAGACTTACATTCTTGTGAATCGAATCCGTATATCCAGGTAAGTGATATGATACGACTGACTTGATTGACATGCACTAGATATTGGAACATGGCTCATGGAACTAAATGGTACTCTAGAGATATTAGATCCTGCTATGTTGTTATATGCTTGATTTTAGATATGCCCTGAGATTAGAATTGTTGACTGACTGGATTTAGTCTTGCTCTGTGATACATATTCTTATGTTGGATAAGTGAGTTGCATTCCCGTGACACAAAGAAAAAGTTTTAAATTCCACTGCATTTGACCCTACAGTTGGAGTGCAATTCGTCGGAAAGTTCAGAATTTGCCTTTGGTTGGTCGCGTCACGACTGACTGGCAGTCACGTCCTCGACATCCGCGTAGGGTGGGGTTCGGGACGTGACACCTCTCAAGGTGACTGTCCAGTCTATTGACTCGGCAATTTCCTCTACCCTCCGCGGGTCTTTGACTCTGACATCTTGTGAACCCTGCCTGACAGCCTCGGCTTCAAGGTAGTAGGGTTGATTACGCCCTTCGGACGGAGGAGGATTCCGAACCGGAGGGTTTGGTGTTGCATGAGGAGGCTCCTGCGGTGCCGGGTGTGCTCCCGAGGCCCTTGGAGTTGGGGCTCGAGTAGTGCTCCGGTAATGGATGTCGGGGATGAAGGCAGATGTTCCCCAGCCAGGGACTGTTGATGGCTGGGGGTCTTGGCCAGCACGAGGAACGCCTGAGGGGTGCCCAGGCTGGTTAGTTGGAGCCTGCGCATGAGGTTCGGCATTTTCTGTAGCAACAGGAGGTGGCGTTTTCTGTAGCAACAGGAGGTTGCGTTCCTGCAACGAAGTTGACCGGCGGGCTAGGAGAACCCGTCGCTTGGTTCTGTGTAAGTGTCGCCAGTGTTCTAGTGATGGTAAGCAACTGTTCCTGCACCAGCTCATTGTGTCGTTTTATTGCTTCGATCTCTTGTCGCATAGGATTGGCCGCTGGCCCCCTTGTGCGGGGAGCAAGCGGCTGACGTTGAGCGTTTTGCGAATTCTGAGTATTCTGTTGTGGTCGGAGATTTGGTGCCATGGTTTTCCGATAGGGAAAGAGATGAGTTTTATGAGTAGAGCACTTTGGAGATTAGTCGATTCCCACAGACGGCGCCAAACTGATGCTGCACTTTTCGGCTCGCAATAAATATGGACTCCGTGACCTGTAGAACACTCAGAAAGACGATCAGAGGACCACCGGGTTGGCTCCAGCGGTAGCCGCTCCGATGCTTAAGTAAGTAAAAGAATGGAAAAGACGGTATTGAAAGCCAAAGAATGAGCATAGAAAAAATAAGGCGTACCTTTAGGGTTTAATTTATAAGTCGTGGCTTTCCTAAGTTGATTAGGATTCGAAACCATGAATATAGGGATTTGATCACCGGAGATTGCAGTTACCTTGCATAGAGATAACCATAGATGCCCTGAATATAGGGATTTGATTACTGGAGATTGCAGCTACCTTGCATAGAGATAACCATAGATGGTAGTTTCCTTGTTGAAGACTGCTTCCTTGTTGAAGACCGCTTTCTTATTCCCTGCTCGGCATCCGCTAATATGGTGACGAGTTCTGGAGTGTTGGTCTGAACCCTGTGACCTTGTTCTGGATATATATGTTCGGCCACTTCCGACCTTGTATGATGATCTGGATGCTTGAGTTTTTCCTTATTGGCTGAATGAGAATCATGTTGGCTGAGCATAGGTCGAATTGTGGTTACACGTGTCAAGTGTTGATTGGCCTGTTCTTTTATGGTATATCAACATGCTTACATGTTACTTGTACTTTATGAAAATTTAGTGAATGATGAACGTGAATCATGACATGTGTTCAAGTTGATTATATGAGATATGCTTGCATGTGGAATCAGCTGGTGATTTATGTATTATTGTCTCGAGCATGCTATATTGTGGAAACCATGTTTCATTGAGATTGCATTGGCATATTGGCATATGATGAATCCTTTGAGAACATGGCGTGGGTGAGCACGTGGTGCTTTGCATTATGAGGGTGTAGATCCTGTGGTGAAAAATCCAAAATTGGCCATTGCATTGGTACTCCGTGCCATCGGGGAATACCCGTAAACGAGACATGGGTGTGGCATAGAGTTGTGCATGGGTGCGTCATGCATACCATTCATATATTACTGCGATGCTTTGAATGTCATTTAGATATAAATGTACACTTTGCACATGCCACGCCTTAGCTTTATTTCTTGCAGTAGCACTTCATCATACTAGCAGTTGAGCTGACCCATTCATGGGCAACATTTTTCAGATGAGGATACGCCAGCCACTTGAGACTCTATGATACCTCGATAAGGGGAAGCACTTGATATATTTTGGTCCATGGGACTTATATTTTGTAATGTAAGGGCTTAAGCCCAAATGACTATGAACAATGCAGTTGTGAGATGTACTTGATGTTATTTTATGTATTGATGGGAATGGATGCTTGTTTAGTAGGTTTATTTACAATTGTCCTTTTATTTATGTTATTTTCTATCTCGTCAGTCGCGCCTCGGGTTTGTAGAAATTCGGGGCGTGACACGACTGTACATCACTTTTGTTGCAATCACCAACTTGTCGGTTCCGTGATAAGTATATTTTCACGTCAACTGCCGGTCAACGATACGAGTATGAGATTTGGGCATGCATTACGAGGTTACGAAGAATTAGTGTAAAGATCATATACTTAAGAGAATAATTAATTTTTAAAGTAATTAATTATTTTAAAATAAGAAATTAATGGTGGCATATATAAATAATTAAATATATATATACATGTGACCAAATGTGTATACATGTGTGCATGCATGTATGTATGTTAAAATATATGTACATATATGTAAATGTATATATATATATATACATTACATGGAGACATGCCATTGTCCAAGGTGTAAAAAGGGTGTGTGTGTGTGTGTGACATGGTGTGATATATATATATATATATATATATATATATACAAACAAAACAAACACACACACACAACCTGCCACTTGATGGCCTGCCCCTAAACAAAGAAATTAAGCACAAAGAAGCACTCATTATTGGTGCTGCAACAAGCAATAGGAAATCTGGTGGTTGGGCCAACCAGAATGGTGATGATTATATGTATATCAATACGCAAATATACATATTGTTTACACACCACACATCGTTCAGTTCACAACGAGAGAGAGAGAGAGAGAGAGAGAGAGAGATTAAAGGAGTTCTAGGATGTTTAGAAGTGAGAAGCAAGGAGAAAAGAGGAGAGAAACAGCTTGGAAAAGGTAAACCCACGAAAACATTAAAATTTCTCTCTCTACAATATTTTGCATGTGTTTAAGAAATTTGGGTTACGTTATGTATATATGATGTTAGTATATATTTAAGACATGATTAAGCATAAGATCGGGTCATGAAAACACCAAAAAACATGAGACCCAAAAGGGGTGGCCATGGGAGGACCTCACTTGAAGCAGGTCTGAACCCATGGCAACCAAACCAAGAATTTTGTAATGAGGCTTCGAGTAGAGACCATGAGCGTTCTAATAAACCTATTGTGCGATCAAAAAGCTTGAGAAATGACCGTGGAAATAAGGGTTGCAGGTCACGGGTCTAGAACCCGATTTCCAAAATGAACCCCTAAACCTGTTTTTGAGAATGGGGGTTGAATCCCCATACCTTGAGGGTCACACAGAACCAAACCATACTAAAAATGGTGAAGAAACAAGGGTTTACTATGGAATTGCATGTTCGGTTATCAAATTTTCAACCGAACGGATGAACTCGTTTCAAGCCCTAAAACCAATGCAAAACCCTTCCATAATGCCTTAGAAACAATTTGAAATGAAAACAGAGGGGAATGATCGAACAGAATTACACGAAATTGAAGCTTTTTAGCTTCGGAAATTAGGGCAACAGTCGTGGATTGATGAGGAAGACGACGCTGAGTCGACTTGTCGTTCTAAAAATCGAGTTAGATGGGATGACTCGGACACGTGGCAGCATCTGGAATAGCCACCGCATTAAAACGACGACGTCGTTTTGGGCCTGATAGGTTATATAAATATATAAAAAAATGGTTAAGTTTAAAAGAAAATGGGAAGGGTTGTTGCTACTAGGTTTCGAACTGGAGACCCCACGCGCCCAAACTCTCCCTCCTTCCACTCAGCCACACGCTCGCGCGTTACCCAATTAAGGCAGAATATTTATATATATATATATATATATATATTATATACTTAATATGATAAAATTGAAAAATAAAATAAAAAGGTGCATACGCACCTATGGGGATTAGAAACAGAGACATTTTGGAGGGGAGGTCAGCATGCCACCAGTACACACCCGACCATATATGCACACTAAATATATATACTTGATGAATTTAATTTAATTAAATTTATTTAATTAAATTAAATACTCCAAAATGGCCCGAAGCCCAAATTTGATAAGTTATATATGTATTCCTACTATCTCGGATCTCCTGAGTCCAATGGTGAGGTCCACGACATGAGATAAGGTCCCAAAAAATTTAAGACACGTAAAAATGTCAAAATGACCAAAACGGCCCTATGCCATAAATAAGTCAAACGAGGTCCAAATAAAATAAATAAATAGTGAATTTTGACTATTTTAAATATTCTGAATCTAATGGTGGGGTCCGTTTCACGAGACGAGACTCCAAAAAATTTAGACACGTAAAGGTATAAATTACCAAATTGCCCCTAACATGTCCTAAGCCGAATTAAATTCTAAGAAAGCCTAAATTGACTTGCTTCGACGTTCCGGACCCAATGATAGAATCTATTCAACCAAAAGAAGTGTCTAAAATAAAAAAAGACATAAAATTTGATGAATAGCATCAGTTAGGTGGCTATAAATTAAAACACTGCCGAAGTACAAAACTAAGGCACGTATGTTAATATGAGATAAGGAAAGACACAACACGTCGACATGTGAAGTAATTAAATTTAAATTAAAGTTAATGGAGCTACCAGAAGAGTATAGTTTGAAATGAAATTAACTCCTAACACATTAAATTGTGTCCTAGGCTAAGAGTACGAGTCGAATTAAGTATATATGAAATTTATGGAATGTTTGTAAATCGGTTAGGATTAAATACGATCTAAGCATAAGTAAGGCAGCATCACTAGGTGTAATTACAATGAATGTGAAGTTAATGAAGCTATTTATGAATTGTTCTTAGGAACTACAAAGGAAGTGGGAAAGCACATTATTAGCACTGACGTAAGGACCAAGGTGAGTAACCCTGCCTTTGAAGTGGAGATTTAACTCCATGAATTTGAAAAAGTTTTAAGTTCAAATTATTTGAAGTCTTGAATATCAAATTCAGTATCATATGATTTCTGTTTTCTTTAAAATGTTTCTGCTTTCATAAACCTTGTTGTGACATGCTCGGTGATTGGTGTGAATCATGGTTTCCCCTTTTAATTATGTTTCAGCATGTCTGAGTTTAAAATGCTAAATTTTCATAAATATTCTGAATTTGATTATTCCAAACATTGAAGTTCTATTGTAGAAGTTGTATATTTCATATTTTAAATATTCATGAAAAATATCTATTGAAGAAGCCATGTGATAAATGTTTTATAAGATAAATTGTGCATAAGCACCCACAAAATTTTGGGTTGTACGGAATTCAATTAATCTGTAAAAATATGATGAGATTTTGGGTTGCACGGAACTCAATTGACTGTCGAAATGCCAGGTAGCAGGATCTGATCCCCCTGGTACAGGATATCTCCATTGTAGCATTGCAACATTGTAGTAAAATTGGAGTCTGGTTTGAAACAGATTCCACTTAATCAAAGAGAAAATATGACAAATGATTTGAAAATGAAAGTTGGTTTTTACCCTCATTTTTTGTGCGTATTTATATGTCTCAAAGTTCATATGTTTTATTTGAAGAAATACTTGTTCAACTTGAATACTTTAAATGTTTCAAAGCTATCTGTTGTAAGAATGCATATACATCTTGTGCTCTAAATGTACAAGCAATTGGTAGTGAGTATTTTAAAAACTCTCATGTGCTAAACCACTGCCAATTGAAATGTAATATCCCGACCCAAAAATATCGGGTCATATGGCACGCATTACGAGATCATGAAAAATAATGCATAAATTCTAAATTATAAGAAAATAATTAATTAATGTAATAAAGATTAATTAATCAAATGTAAGGAGATAAAATTGTTTAAAGTGTATTGTAGGTATGTACATATGGTCAAGTGTGTATACACATATACACCTACATGTATGTATACAAGTATAGTAGATATATATATATATAAATATAATTTTATATATATATATAAATCCATGTATAAATATACATAAAGTAAAGAAAACCAAAAATATCTTTGTGTGTGTAAGTGTACAAGCAGTATGTGTGTGTGTGTGTCGATTGAGGTGTGTGTGTGTGTGTGTGTGTCCATGTGTTAGTGTGTGTGTGTGCTTATATAATATATATATATATATATATATAACTTACAAAATATCAACAAGAAGTAAATGAAAAGCTGAATCTACAAAAGTAGAATTAAAAATTGTGTATGAGAAATTTATGAGAAGTGAGGGCTAGAAGTAGGTAGTGAGGTCATAGAGAGAGAGAGAGAGAGAGAAAAAAAAAAGTTGAGAGAGAGAAGGGTCGGTGGATCCATTATAAAGCAAGTTCATGCATTGCATGCTTGCCATTATCAAAGAAAGGAACTGAGAAGCTAAGGAAGAAAATCAGAAGAGAAGGAGGTCAAAACCACAACAAAAAGGTGTAGAATATGAAATTTATCACTTTCTCTCTCTAAAAGTTAAGCATGAATATAAACTGTTTTTGAGTTGTTATATGCATATGGTGTTAGATATATGTTTAAAAGCTCATCAAGCATGATTTTAGGCCATAAAAACGACTAAAAACATGAAACCTAGAAGCTACGGCCATTGAAGACCTTGCTTGAAGCAGGTCTGAACTGACTTCCACCAAACTGGTTTTGGCTTACCAAAACTTTAAACAGAGACTAAGAGGGTTCTAAAAATCCTACTACGCGATCACAGAACCCAAGAAATGACCTCCAAAAATTAACTTGCAAGTTACGGGTTTGAAACCCAATACCTTAAACTCGATGTTAAACCTACCTTTATGAATGAAATATGAAACCCCTTTAACTAAGGAACAAAACAAGCCTAACCTCATTGAAAATGATCAAGAAATGAGCATGAACTGTGGGTATTACAGGTCTGGTTATCGCGACCTAAACCGAGCCTCTGAGATAAACTCGAAGCTCTAAAGCAATGTAAAAACATACCTTAAAGTCCTAGGAGACATTTGGAAAAGAAAACAGAAGAAATAGGGTTGAGATATGCCATGAAATATCGACTGTAAAAATTAGGGTTTATGATGAACAGTGTCGACCTTCGTGGGGAAGATGACATTGTTCGGGTCGGGTTGAAAAACGGGTCGGACTTCGGGTCTGGGTAATATCCGGATCCAAATGAGTTACGGGTTATTTGAAATGGCAACGTTTTAATTTTAAATTTAAAACTTTAGGGCTGACGTCATCCTGACGTCAGCATTACGTATAAAACCGGCTAAACCGGTTGGCTTACGAATGGACCGGACCGGTTCACTTGAATTTAAACCGAACCCACTGGTTTTCTGATTTATTTAAAATTAAATAAACCAAACCTTTTGTTATTTACGGTTTGACCCCAGAATTTCTAAGAAATTCCACTGTGGCCCAACTGATGGAAAAATTATGCAGTTACACCCCTGAAAAATAATTAAATAATTAATTTAATTATTTAATAAATAAAGCAAAATTACTATTTTGCTGCTGAGTCATATATGAAGCAAATGAAGTCCAAATTAAACATATGAATAGTGTATTTTAACTATTTTTGATATTCTAAAACTAATGGCGAGGTCCGTTTTACGAGACGGGGCCTAAAAAATAAAGACACGTAAAGGAGTAAATGACCAAAATACCCCTTGTTCAAACTAAACAAATTATTAGTGTATTCTTATTATCTCGGATCTTCTGAGTCCAATGGTGAGGTCCAAATTACGAAATCAAGTATGGAAAAATACGACACGTAAAATGGTGAATGACCATTTTTCCCTTTTTCATACAAAAGTCCGAATGAAATTCTAGGAAAGCCTAAACCGACTTTCTTCGATGCTCCGAACTCAATGGTAGAGTCTATTCGACCAAAAGAGATGTCAAAAATAAAAAGACATAAAATTTGATGAATAGCATCTGTCAGATGACTATAAATTAAAGTAATGCCAAAGTACTAATCTAAGGCGTATACGAGGAAATGAATTACGAAAAGACACGACACATAAATATGTGGAGTAAATAAATTTAAATTAAAGTTAATGGAGCTACCAGAAGAGTATAAATTGAAATGAATTTAATTTCTAACACATTAAATTGTGTCATATGTTAAGAGTACGAGTTAAGTTAAGTATATATGAAATTATGAAATCGTTTTAGGATCTAATACGATTTAAGCTTAAGTTAAGGAATATCGAGATGATATTACAATGAATGTGAAGTTGATGAGATGTTTATGAATTGTTCTTACGAACTACAAGGAAAGTGGGAAAGCGCATTATTAGCACTAACCCTAAAGGACCAAGGTGAGTAACCTTGTATTTGAAGTGGAGATTTAACTCCATGGATTTGAAAAGGTTTTAAGTTCAAAGATATGAAGTGTTTGAATTTTCAAATTCAGTATTTACATGATTCAGTTTTAAATTGTTCTATCTTTATAAACTCTATTATGACATGCTTAGAGAATGGTTTCCGTCACAGTTTTCTTAAAACATATTTCAGCATGTCTAAAGTTTTAAATGCCAAATTATGTAAAGTGTTCTGGATTTGTTTATATCAAGTGTTTAAAGGATTTGTTATGAAATTACGTACATGATGTTTTAAATGTTCATGAGAAGCACCTATTTGAAGAAGTCATGTATTAAATGTATTTGAATGTAAGAAAAGATGTGCATAAGCACCATAGATTTTATGAGTTTCTTCGGAATTAAATTAATCCGAAATCTGATGGGATATTGAGTTGTACGGAACTCGATTGACTGTCGAATGCCAAGTAGCAGGATCTAATCCCCCAGGCATAAGATATCTTCACGAAACATAAAGTGAGAATCTGGTTCGAAACGGATTCTATTAATGAAAAGTGATAAGAAAATGTATTGGAAATGGAAGCAAGTTTTACCCTCATTTTCACAGTACATATTTATGTGTTTTAAAGTTCATATACTTTATTGACGAAGTACGAGTTTAGCTTGAATACTTTTAATGTTTTAAAGCTATCTGATTTATGAAATGCATATGTTTCGAGTTATATACTCTATTTGACAAAGTACGAGTTTAGCTTGAATACTTTAAATGTTTCAAAGCTATCTGTTTTAAGAAATGTATATGTTTATGTTCAAGTATACGAGCAATTGGCTATGAATGTTTTACAAACTCTTATGTACTAAAAACCACTGCTAATTGAAACCCCATGACGAATACTGGAATTGCTCACAAGCTTAGATTAGCTTACCCGGACTTTGTTCGGATCCCCCCTTTCAAGTGATTAGCAACAGTCTTGACTTGAGGATGATGATGATGAATCTGCTGTTTTTAGAAGTTATGTTCAAGTAATTTTTCTAGCACTACGAACATTAAGTATGAAATTTTGTATTAGTAAAGTGGTACCCTGTTATGTATAAGCCCCACGGGGCAACTAAACATGTATTTTTTATAAAGTTTTAAGTTTTAGTTATACTCTGAATGTTAAATCATGTATGCTATGTAAAGAATGGCAGTATTGGACGGATGTGCGTAATTTAAAAATAAGAAAAGAAAAGAAAAAGTTTTTCACTGCTTCCGCAATCACATGTTGCACATCTATTCGATACCGCTGCTTATGTGAGCCTTCGCCCTAAGGTCCCCGGGCCTGAGGGTGGCGGTCGCGATGCGAGATCCGTACAGGGTGGGTTTCGAGTCGTGACATGAAACGCCATGATAAATGCTGGAATTACTCACAAGCTTAGATTAGCTTACCCGAATTTTTATTCGAACCCCCCTTTCAGGTAAATGATGGCAGCTTGATCTTGATGGCGATGATGATAAGCCTATCTATTTTGGAAGAAGAGTTAGGCAACTAATCACAGGACTAGCAATTCTCTTGGGGATGTACTATGAAGTTGGCAATATTTTATATTAGGAAGTATTTCGCTATTGTGTATTAAGTCCCATGGAACAGTTAAACATGTATTAATTATGAAGCCTTTAAGTTTTTAGTTATGCTCTGAATGTGTGATCATGTGTACCATTGTGAATAGCGACATTATCGGACGGATGTGCAAATTTCAAAATGAGAAAAGAAAAGAAAAAGTTGTTCACGCTTCCGCAACCACATGAAGCACATCTATTCGATACCGCTGCAGATGCGAGCCTTGTCCTGAGGCCCCCGGTCGAGGGGCAACGGTCGCGACTCGGGGTCCACACGAGGCGAATTTTGGGTCGTGATAGGTTCGGCATTCATCTGAGGGATCAAACTGGTCTCACTAGCTCGGTTAAAGGTTTGATAATCAAACCTGTAACTCGATCGCACGTGCTCATATTTGAGTCAAAATCGATGAGATTTGTTCTGTTGGGGTCCATTTTCCATAAGGTTTCATTCCCCATTCCTTAAACCTAGTTTTGAGGTGCAGTTGAGGTGTTGGGTTTAAAACCCGAAACCTGCAACTCAATATTTGAAGGTCTTACCTTATGTTTCTTGGTCGCGGTCATAGGTTTCTAGCATGCTTGTAGGGTCTAGTTAAGGTCTTGATAAGCCAAACATGGTTTGGTGGTGATGGATTCAGACCTACTATAAGCAAGGTACATTCATGGCTATTGTTCGTGGGTTTGATGTTTTCAACTGTTTTCGTAGTAAATTTTCATGCTTGTTCTTGTTTAAACATGTTCCAAATATCATATATACAAAATCAAGGCTTAAAACAGTTCATACGTAGGAAAATTCTAGAGAGAGAAAATGTTGGGTTTTGATGTTTTTACCTCAAAGGTGGTATCCCTCTCCTTCTCCTTCTGATTTTCTCCCTTCTTCTTCTCAGAAACTCCTCTCTCTCTCTTTCCTTGTGACTAAATGGTGGTGTGGGCATGTGTATACAATTATGTATATATGTGTATAAATATATACATGATTATTACATTTCTGGTTGCCCCAACCACTAGGTTACCCCCTTTTCTTGTTGCAGCATCTCAAATGAGTGATTCTCTTTACTGTTTTAGGACAGGCCATCATTTGGCCATGTGTGTGTGTGTGTGTGTTTGTAGATTATATACATATAATATAACACACACACTAACACACTTGGAGACACACACCTCTCAACCGACACACACACACACACAGTTTCACACACTTTAGATATTTGTATCATTTATATACATACATATATATATATATATATTTAATTATTCTTATATACAACCATGTATATACATATATATATACTTACACATATACATACTTGGCCACGTACTCACACACATTACACCTTTAATGTGTGTATGTGTGTGTCATCATATTTTCTATTAATTATAACTAATAATTAATTTCTTATATTTAATCAATTAATTATAATAAATTAATTAATTATTCTCTTAAGTGTAAATTAATTAATTATTCTCTTAAGTGTATAATCTTTACACTAATTTTTCATAACCTCGTAATGCGTGCCATATGACCCGATATTTTTGGGTCGGGGTATTACACTTTGGCAACTGTCTTCCCCTTCCCTGTTCGTTTGCTCAGAACCATAGGGGCAGGAGGGACTACTGATATTGGGGTGGGGACCTCCCTCTCGTACTCAGACTGGGTACGTTCGGGAGAACTGGAAAGCAACCTCTTCCTCTTCACTTGAAATGGGGGCTCAACAGGAGAAGAGATCTCCCCCACCTTTTTCTTTGGTGGCTCTGGAACCCATTTTGCTAGAAGGGACTTCTTGAGATCCTTTGCACGATTGCTAAATTGACGAGCCGCCATCAAATTCTCTGGTGTTACGATGACAGTGTGAGCTTGGTTATTGGTCTGAAGGAACGGACGGTACTGGTTCTGAAGGTTGATTGTAAAGATAGACCTCTTCTAAGCATTCTTATCTGCACAGAAGATATGAACACATTGGTTAAATAAGCAGCTCGGAAGTGAAATATACAAAAATAGAAGCAGAATTATGATAAAATGAAGGGATCTCACCCTTAATCCTAGTACTATGGGGGAATGTCGAGATATGGTTCTGGAAGTCCTCGAGCTCCCATCCTCCTCCCACGAAGAAGTACCACTTCTTCCAAGTCTTATTGGAAGTGGGTACTGAGGAAAGAGGTCTGAAACCCTTATCAAAAGACATATAGAAGAGGCTTTCCGACCTCATATATTTTAGATCCATATTGCTATGGATCAAATCAAGGGTCACCTCAACACCATTCTGGTGCCTTAACACTATAAACCCTAAAAGGTGCCTCCAACTGTTAAGGTTAAGGTCGGTAGGGCAAATTTTAAACCATTTGAAAAACTGAACACCAGAGAAGGTAGGGGAAGCCTCAGTCCCATCTCGAACCATACGAGATAGACACAAATTTTGCCCTCCTGAACATCATATGGGCGATCTAAAGAGCTTGGTATTCTACATGTGACATTTGAGGGGGGAAGTTACATTTTTCCCTTAGTTCATCTATCATGTCCTAAGTAATGGCACTTTCTCCTTCTTCTTTGTGGGAAGGCCTACCAGAGGCCTCCCCAATCCTATTCCTAGGCTCAATAAAGGCATCAACTATCCTAACTTCCAAACTGGAAGGAGACTCAACTATGGGAAAATCAACCAACCTATTCCCAACGCCCCCAAAAGGGTGTCACGACCCGAAACCCACCCTATGCGGATCTCGTATCGTGGGGCCGACCCAATGGCCGTCCCTACTTTTTCCATTCTTTTACCAATGATAACAGTAAATAATATAAACATGACATTAAAGTGCGGAAGCTTTATTACAATTATTGTTCAAAGACTAAACTTCAAACTAACAATAAACTGATCCTAAACCACTCTTAGGTGGTGAGTACATGGGAGAGACTTCATTCATTACTATTATGCTCCTCAACTGTCTCCTTAAGCTCTTGATCACCTACTGTAGTTCTGTAACATTCTCACCTGAAAAATTTAGTAAGGGGTGAGCTACAAACTCAGTAAGTAAACGCCTATCTCAAATACGGGGTTAGAGTAATCGTGGAACATATAGGATCATAGATGAACATGATAGCCAGTCATGGAAACAATTTCAGTCAACAGTAAGGTGCCAAAATGGCCAATGAACAGTAAGGCATGATAACCCAATAAGATCAGTGATATAACATGAATACGGGAACATTCAATGTTCACAATCGATGTAAATGTACTGCCACAATAGAATGATCTCAATCGAGTCAAATGAATAAAGATACTGTCAACATGGACTATTTGTAGTGAAATGAAACATCACATGAATCAAATGAACATCACATAACAGTCAACATGAACGATGCATTTACTCTGTTCAGGGTTTGGCAGACCCTCGGTCTTTTGGGGCCCGGCATACCCCTCTTTAACATGAAGGCATATAAAATGCCATTAAAACTCACTGCGTAAAAATGCCATCATTGCCACATGTCCGTTTGACCCGTAGGTCCAGTCAATCAGATAGCATCAGAAGGGTAATGTGTGTGAGCATAAGACCCGGCATTTAACATAACTCAGGATTATATCGTATTCCATATGAGGTGTGCAAAGCATGGAACATCATAACATAAGCATACAGTGAATAACATCAACACAATGAATCAAGCCATGAACCATCAACCAATAGACATCCACCAGGTAGAACAATATCCATGGTGGGAACAATAACAATGGGTATAAATACATGAGTACAAAATTGGCAATATAGAAAGATCGTGGCTTGGAAAACCACGTATAAAAGATAGAAATACACTTACCTTATCAATGTCTTAATATCCCGTGACTTTCTCCTTTCCTTTTGACTTGCCTATAAATCAATAAACACGTTTCAGCTTTCATATAATTTACCGAATTTATGCCTCGCTACTCTAAATACCTCCCGTACTAATTTATGCTTTACGATTTCCATTTTAAACTTAATTTACCCAAGGGCAAAATGGTCATTTACGTGTTTCTACTTTTTGGGTTCTGTTTTCATAATTTGGGCTTCACCGTTAAGTCCAGTAGGTTTGAATTAATAAAAATTCACTATTTACTTAACTAAATTGGAGTCCGTTTGACTTACCTTTGACGTAGGGGCATTTTGGTCATTTTGGCATTCTACGGTTATTTTATTTTTTTGGGACTCTGTCTCGTAAAACGGACCTCACCATTAAATTCAGAGGATCCAAAATAGTAAGTTTTCATTATTCATTCGACTAATTTAGGCGTCGAAATTAAATTTAAAATTTATTAATTTAAATCTTTTATTTAAATTAATTAATCTGGATAATACATATAGTATTTGAGTCCAAACAAACCACATGTGCCTTGGTGGCACAGTGGCTAAGCTTCTCCCCCTTTCTCCTTTGGTCACAGGTTCAATTCACTGCCCATACAAATTTTCCATTCCTCGTTATTATTTTTTTTTTCATTTCCTATTCAAGTTTAACCCAACCATTGGATAGCTTTCCTTTCTAACCAAACACTATCTAAACTCAAATTTAAAAATTTACTCATGAAGTACAAGTGTTGGGCAGTCATCTGAATGGGTGGGTCGGGTCAGACCCGACCCGGTTTGGCCAAAATAAAATCACAAACTCAGCAGCCGTTCAACACTCCCACGCGTGGCTGTTTGTCTTCTCCGTCAACGGCGAGTCGCCGGCGACGGATTTTCTTGTGTTTTTCAGTGGGGTTCATACCTACTGGTCATGGGCAACTTAAATCTACCCTCGGTTTCCGATCGGAGCGCCCGAACACTCCCAAAACAGGGAAGAATTGCGGCTCAGGTGGCTGTACGATTTTTTCGGCCAGCCGTTTTTCTCTCCATTTTTCCCACATTTTCTCCTACTGTTTCAACACAAAACGATCCCTACAATGTTCCTACATCTTATACACAAAACTCCTAAGCATTTAAATTTGAATTTCATGTAATAAGGTCGCAAAACCGATTGAACGGAGAAAACTGTAACTCAACTTCTCAGGCTATGTTTCCCACCATTTTCTTTGATTCTTTTTCTTATAAACTCCTAAATTCATGCTGATTATGCCTCTATTATGCAATCTAGATTCCATGCTTAAATTTAAACGAAACAGAATCAAATCAACCCCGCTTACCTTGTCTCCAACTCGCGCGCAGCGTCTTCTCCTCCTTTATTTTTCGACCTCTGATTTCCCCCACGTATCAGCCCCGATCCAAAAATTTCAATTGCAGTAAATCGATCACCCTTGACTCTCTTTTCTGAATAAGCAAAATCTTCGATATCCCTCACCGCATGATCGAATCCAACAACATCCAACTCGTTGAAGGTCGGTAGGCAAAGACGCAGCACTCGCATAATGCGTCAATGGTGATGCATCTCAAAACCGTGGATGTGTTGCTCTGTTTTTTTTTTTTTCTTTTATTTCCAACGCATGCAATGGCATGCTTAACACTGCTCCTTTCTTCTTTATTTCTTTCCTTCTCTCTTTGTCTCTTTGTCTCTTTGTCTCTCTCTCTCTCTCTCTCTCTCTCTCTCTCTCTCTCTCTCTCTCTCTCTCCCTCTTTGGCCGTTCATGTGTTGCGCCCTTAAAACCCCGATCCGTTTCTTTTGAATGTGCAGTTACACATGGTAACTGATATATCTACACCCCTCACATATATTTATTTCTTGATATACACCTATATATATTATGATAAAGTCCCATTTTTCTTTCCTTCACATTCTTATTTTATTTCTTTCAAATTCTCATTTTTTTCATTTAACTTTTATTTTATTTTTATATTTTCTCTTTTTTTTTCATTTATTTTATTTTCCTTATTTAAAATTTCATTTTTGATTTCGGTATTTGTTCATGGCTTCCTCGACATCGCTTGGGCATTATCCGTACCTTCGAGTCTATTTAAATTTCACAACCGTCCATTTCTTTCGATATCATAACATAAAGCCTATCGGCTCGATTTTACCGGGTTTGTCCGGTTATAATTTGGGTCAGGATATTACAAAGGGCTACTGCTTACTGTATATGTTTGGGATGGCACAGTTGTCTCCAAAGAGCTTTCTATGCCGTAGTCAATGCTGGACGTCGAGTCTGAGGTTGACATTGTAAAAACAAATAAAAGATGAGAAGAACGAAGGGAAAAGAAAGACAAACCAAACCTGGGATGATCGGAGATGGGAGCTTCGGACAAACAAACACTCTTCATAATTCACCGGACGCTCTGATTCAATAATGGCAATCTCTCTCTCTCGAAGACAATGAAAATGGTAGGGAAAGGGGGTACCAAACCTCTCCCCTCTCTTTATATATGTGTTTTCAAAAACGAGGGCCCACCAAGTCAAACCGTCATAACAGTTGTGGGCAATGATGGCCTTGAAAGCCCAAGCGGCGGCTGCACAATAAATGACATACCAACAGTCATCTTGGAAAACAGAAAGACAGGACGCGTGACTTTTTGGGAGCTCGTAGCCCTGGTTATGCGTTGAGCTAAAACTAAGGCTCGGGGAGGGAGTAGCTGATATACGACAAAGTAACAGACCAGTCTCTATATGACACATGTAACAACAGAACAGCTAAATCTCAGCTATTCAAAGCCGAGTTAAATACTGAGCCTCCAGAGCTCATAGATCGGAAGCACACGCTCACCTCAAGCTCAGAAAGAGTTGCACAATGTTCTCAAAGAGGGTTCCGAGCTTGTCACCGCCTTGAACATCCTACCGAACTAAGGATAAGGAAACAGAATTCAACAAGGAAACTGCCACTCCCTTATATCTCTCAAAGCGTAGTGTCCAACTTGGTAACTGTCATTGTCTGATGATCAAATTCCTACTTTTATAGCTTCAAATCCTAATCAACTTAGAAAATTCATAGCGTATAAAGAAGACCCTAAGGTACGTTGTTACATTCATGCTCATTCAATTGTTTACAATTACGGTCTTTCAATTCAGTTTTATTAACTTAAACATCGGAGTGGCTACCGCCAAAGCCAATCCGGTGGCCCTTTGATCCTTTTATTTGAGTGTCACTCAAGCAATGGAGTTCGGAACCCCTACTGACCAAAAAGTGCAGCATCATATATATATATATATATATATATATATAATGTGTAGATATTTTATTATATATTGTAATACCCCGACCCGAGAATGTCGGGTCATGCAGCACGCATTACGAGGCGAAGAAAAATTTTGTGTAAAGATGTCTACACTTAAGAAAAACAATTAATTAATTTAAAATAACTAATTAATTAAGTTTATGAAATTGATTATTAATTAAATAAAATAGAAAATACACACATAAAAGTGTATTATGTGACCAAGCATGTGTAAGTATTTATATAGGTATAATTATATATATATATATATACATGTAATACTTGGATATAGGAAAAATAAAATAAATATAATATATATTTATATACATGGGACAGTTGTGTGTATGATGATATATATATATATATGGGAGACATTGAATTAAAGTGAAGTATGGAGATGATGTACAAAATATGTATATTATATGCTAGTAGGTGAATAGGCATGGTGAGGTATGGCCCAAATTTAGAAAAGTGATGGGTATGGTTGTTGATGAGATAGGGGGTAAGTGAGGGAAAGCTGGTAGCCATCAAATCTCTTACACCCATATACATAAACTATATACACACCCATGAGACACGGAGAGAGAGGGAGAGAGAGTTCTGGAAGGAAGAAGAAGAAGGCTAAAGCAAGGAGAAGAAATTGGAAATCGAATAGGGAGAAAGAAATTGGAAACAGTCCGCTTAAACAGGTATATTTCCAACCGAAATTAAATTCGATTTCGTTCATATTTTAGCACGAAAACATAGGGTCTTAATCTATGTAGAATGAGCTTTATTTTGCAAGAAAAATGGTTAAAAATCATGGGAGAATCGAGGGAGAAAACGGAGGTTACAGGGGGGTAGAAAATTTTACAGAAATGCAATACCCAAAATGATGAAACCGAATCGAGCTTTGCCAAACTGTGTTTGGTGTTTAGGGACTTCAAGTAGACATCATAAGCATACCAAAAACATAAATCCGCGACCAAGAATCACAAAAAAATAGCCTCCAACCGTTGACTTGCAGGTTACGGGTTTACAACCCAAACCTTTAAACTCGCGATTAAACCCACTATTATGAATAGGAACGGGATCCCCATGAAGAGAGGATCACAACAAAACAAACCCCATCGGATTTGGCTCAAAAATGAGCATGTACGACCGAGGTGCAGGTTTGATTATCAAACCTCTAACCGAACAAATGAGACCAGTTTGATTCTCTAAATGAATGTCAAACCCTTACACAATGTTCCAGAAGTGTATTAGAGTGAAAATAGTGAGAAAACATCGAGCGAAATTGCACGAAATTGAAGCTTTTAAGCTTCAAAAATTAGGGCAACAGTGGAGGTCGAATGAAGAAGGTGACAGTGAGTCAACTCGGTTTTAAAACGGAGTTGGATGGGTTGACTCGGGACACGTGTTAAAAGACGGAAGGGCCACCGCATTAAGTGGGACGACGCCATTTTGAGTTAGGTTTTAAAAATTAAAACGTTAGGGCTGACGTCATCATGACATCAGCATCACGCAATGAACCGTGTAAACCGGACCGGTTCACTTGAAATTGAACTGGACCAAACGGTTCAGACCGGAACTTATGAAAATTTGGTTTTGACCCCCAACTGTTTTAACGATTTACACTGTGGCCCAATTTTTGGAAAAATTATACAAATATGCCCCTAGAAAAATATTTAAATAATTAAATAGTTATTTAATTATTTAATAAATAAGGTAAATTTACTATTTTACCCCTGGGTCATAAATGAGGCAAATAAAGTCCAAATTAAACATATGAATAGTGTATCCTTATTATTTTGGATATTCTGAGACTGATGGTAGGGTCCGTTTTACGAGACGAGGCCCGAAAAATAAAGACACGTAGAGGGGTAAATGACCAAAATACCCTTTGTCCAAAATTAACAAGTTATTAGTGTAATCTTGCTATCTCGGACCTTCTGAGTCCAATGGTGAGGTCCACGACATGAGATGAGGTCCCGAACATAAAGACACGTAAGGGGATAAAATGACCAAATTATCCCTAGTACCTCAAAAGCCAAATTAAAATCAGGGAAGGTCTAAATTGACTTTCTTTGACATCCCGGACTCAATAATAGAGTCCAAATTACAAAACGAAGTACAAAAAAATATGACACGTAAAACGGTGAATGACCATTTTGCCCTTTTACATACAAAAGTCCAAATTAAATTCTTGGAAAGCCTAAACTGACTTTCTTCGATGCTCCGGACTCAATGGTAGAGTCTATTCGACCAAAAGAAATGTCTAAATAAAAAGACATAAAATTTGATGAATAGCATCTGTTAGATGACTATGAACTGAAATATTGCCAAAGAACCAAACTGAGGCAAATGCGAGAAAGGAAATACGAAAAGACACGACACGTAAACATGTCAAATAAATAACTTTAATTCAAAGTTAATGGAGCTACCAGAAGAGTATAAATTGGAATAAATTAAACTTCTAACACATTAAATTGTGTCATAAGTTAAGAGTACGAGTTAAGTTAAGTACATATGAATTTATAAAATCGTTTTAGGATCTAATACGATTTAAGCATAAGTTAAAGAATATTGAGATGATATTACAATGAATGTGAAGTTGATGAGATGTTTATGAATTGTTCTTAGGAACTACAACGAAAGTGGGAAAGCGCATTATTAGCACTAACCCTAAAAGACTAAGGTAAGTAACCCTGTATTTGAACTGGAGATTTAACTCCATATATTGAAGAAGTTTTAAGTTCGAGTTATTGCAGCCTTTGATTACCAAATTCAGTCTTCATATGATTCCGTTCTTTTAAAATATTCTGTTACGACATGCTTGTTAAATGTCTTATATTCAACTCTTTTCTTGAAAATATTTAGCATGTCTGAATAAAATGCAAATCTCTTTAAATATCCTGAATTTGATTATTCCAAGTATTTGGAGTCCCATTGCAGTAGTTATAACTTACATGTTTTAAATACTCGTGAAAAGTATATATATATATATATATATATATATATATATATATATGTTGAAGAAGCCATGTAATAAATGTTTTACAAGATAACGGTGCATAAGCACCAGATAGGACTTTGGGTTACATACGAACTCAATTGATTGTCAAATGCCAGGCAGCAGGATCTGATCCCCCTGGTACGGGATATCTCCATTGTAGCATTGTCAGTAAAATGGGAGTCTGGTTCGAAACAGATTCCACCTAATTAAAGAGAAAAGATGATAAAATGTTTTTGGAAATGGAAGCAGGTTTTACCCCCATTTTCCTATACATGTTTTGAAGTAACGCTTTTGGAAATGGAAGCAGGTTTTTATCCCCATTTTATTATACGTGTTTATATGCTTTTAAATTGCATATGCTTTATTCGAAGAAATGTGTATTTAGCTTGAATACTCTAAATGTTTCAAGGCTATCTATTTAAGAGTGCATATATTTTGTGTTCTAAAAAGCACGAGCAATTGGTAGTGAGTATTTTATAAACCCTCGTGTGCCAAACCACTACCAGTTGAAAACCCCATGACGAATGCAGGAATTACTCACAAGCTTTGATTAGCTTACCCGGATTCTATCCGCCCCCCCCCCCCCCTTTCAGGTGACCGATAGCAGTCTTGGCCGATGGGAATGACGATTAGAGTCTTGCCATTTTAGGGAAGGGCATAAACAACTAAGAGCAGGACGAGCAGTTTTCTTTTAGAAGACGATATGAAACTTAGTTAGTTATTTTGGTTAGAAGACATTTGAAGTTATGTAATTAAGTCCCGAGGGACAACTAGACATGGATTGTATAAAGTCTTTAAGTTTTAGTTATGCTCTGAATGTATGATTATACATGTATACCGAAATGTGAAGAGCGGCAGTACCGGACGGATGTGAAAATTTTAAAATAAGAAAAGAAAAAAAAAAAAAAAGTTTTTCACGCTTCCGCAAACCACATGAAACACGTCCATCTAATACCGCTGCTCATGAGAGCCTTGCCTCGAGGCCCTCGGGCCGAAGGGCGGCGATCGCGACTCGAGATCTGCACAGGGTGGGTTTTGGGTCGTGACATATATCTTCATGTATATACGTATTACCGTATTTCATATTTCGATATATCTCACTGTATTAATATTTTATTTCATGAAATCTTAATTTATGGCATGTTGATGAATTTGGCTTAAAGTCGGGGTCGGTATCACTATTCTTTATTTTGCCAATATTGGGTCCTCATTTATACTTAATTCTATTTTAGAATATTTCCATACTTAATTTACCGTATCTGTCCCATATCGTCCATTTCGACCCTCGGTTGACCAGGTTGTCAATTTTTCGAGCATGCACCATTTTTGGTGGTCTGGATTAATTTCATATCTTAGGATAATAAATCCTGTTATTGCTTACCTTATTCTGAGCTATTTCAAATTATTAACGTCACAAAACCTATATTTATTAGGTCAGGATACAGTCTGTATCATGTCGAATTTTTTGGGTATTACAATTTGATTGTTTGATAGATTTTATTGAAGAAGAGAACTTTATCGAGTTCCCATAGACGGCGCCAAACTGATGATGTTGTTTCCTTCTTCGATACTCGATGCCTAAAATCATTTCTCAGAAGTATCTGCAAAAAAGATATTAGAAGATCACCGGTGAAGGTCCAGTGAAGAAGCCTCCGACGATTAATTTAGTAGCTTGAACAAGAAACTGCTAAGAGTGATTGTAAAGTTCAAAAAAAAAAAATGTACCTCCTATGGTTGAGGTTCTGCTCCTTTTATAGATTATGAATATCTTCTTGTTAAAATCTTCCCAAAAAATAGGAATTTAATTTAATTTTTTTGACTTGGTTAATATTTCTGAATAATCAATTCTTCGCCTGTATACTTCAAAACTAAGTTGTCGAACTTCAATGCCAAATGTCACTCTCGCCTTGTGAATTGAGTTTGGACACACCATACACCTTGTGAATCCATTTTTTACTAACTAGAATATGTACTTCCTAAAGTTCCGTTAAATTGTGTTCCTTTTATTGTTACTAAATCAATGCCATTTAGTAAAAGCGCAATGCTATCAAGAATTTATTTGTATACGCATTGTAAAATCTTTTTTGTGTTGCATATCTATCTGAATAAAATATACAGTTTCCACACTTCGTGTTCAGTTGCTATCTGCATAAAACACATTTTCCTAAAATTATCTTTGCGGGAAAAAAAAACTGCCTATCAATCCATACCCACATCGGCAGTAACACAAATCAATTCCTTAAGCATCGCTCCATCTTTTCCATTGCGAAAGCAGTCACCTCCACATGATTGATGAGATACAGTCTCTCTCTCTCTCTCTCTCTCTCTTCTTGAATGTGTATTAAAAATAACCCATGTACACTCATATTATACAATAGATTGAGAACAAGCTCAAGTCTCCTATGAAATCCACATAAATAATGAAAAGAAACTAGAAATCTACAAAATATTCTCTCTTCTAACCTCATGTCTCTCTTCTAAATTATACCTCAACCTTCCTAAACCAATAGACAGCACTTCAGCAATATCTAAGCAAAATAGAGTTTTATCATGATCAACTGACATTTAATTATATGTTGTGATGCGCACTACAAAGGTGAGTGTGGTACTTTTAAAATCAACTTCCAAATGAGCAAAGATATCCAATTAGAATTAGTATTTGTCATTTATTGCTAAACGTTCTATATACTTAAATCTACATTATTGACTTCCACGTGTTTCAGAATCACTTAACCTACAATGCTGCAACATTACACAACATAGAGAAAAAAAAAAAAATTTGACAGAGCAGCTCCTATTACCTGGATTCAACAGCATAAGATTCAGAGCCTCTCAGGAATGAGCGGCGCCACCAAATTTGGAAAGATTTACTAAGATTAGGGCATTCAGTACCATGCTTACAGAAACACCGGAACCATTCCATAAACAGCATGTACTGCTGCTTCAAAGGAAGAGTAAGGAGTGCCTGACCCATGGCTTCCTCCAATGCCCTCATGTCTAGGCCCTTTCTGCACCTTTGTAACCAACCAAAGTCCAACAGCATTGGTTTTAACCAGGTCTGTAGTAGTCCTAATCTTGCTTCTGACCGGCAATGCAGCTTCCTGGTTCCCAATGCAATAAACAACATAGCTGAAACCCGGCTGAGCTCATACCTAACCATGGGGGAAGCACTCTCATGCATTCTAAGCAACTCCCCTTGATCTGCCCACATATCTACAAATGCCTCAGCCATTTGCCGATCAAGAAGGATTTCTAGTAGCCAGTTAATATTATCGACCTGCTTTGAGATGCGTTCAACCAAAGGTTTACCTGTCTCCTCTTTTACCAATTTCACACAAGAATTAGTGCCAGAGGCCTCCTCAAGCAGGCTCAACAGCGAATCCAGACAAGACTGGCAAACAACATAAAGGTCCTCCTTGTTCATGTCAGGATAGTCCTTCTCATAGACAGAGCTTTTGCACAGAAGACCCTTGACTAAGGATTTGAGCTTGTTCCTTGCACTGGCATCAGCACAAGTGGTGATAGACCAAACCAGCTGTCTAGCTAAATTTTGCTGGGAATCTACCAGGTCAAGTGAATAGAGTCTGGCCAAGATATCACTAGTTGTGGCATCATCGAACTTAAACCTATCAAAGAGGCTCCTCAGTTTCTCCTCTTCTTCCTCACTCCAGGGCACTGCCTCAAGGTACTTTAAACAGGACAAAACACCCCTAGTGAACATGATACCAGCTGATACCTAATATTGGTAATAAAAACAATTGGTAAGCATTTGTGAAATAAAAAAAAAAAACATTACAGCTGGAGAAATGGACACAAAATCACAGGTACAGCATTCAAGCACATGGTTTTATTTCCCTCGAATATAATGAACTCTCAGCCATTCTTTTCCTCTTCTATCTCATGTATAAGCTTCATGAGTTTAAATTCTAAAACACAAACATATTACTCCAATTCTGTCTGCTTTGATGGATATGAGATTAAGGATGTTGGGTGCAGAAACACTTCTGAATAAGGTGTGTAAGATGCTGATGTTATGTTCGCATTATACACTACCAAGTGCTAATTCCATATGAGAATTAAAATGGTTCTGATGGTAGTGTTGACATTATAGACTTCCAAGATTTAAATTCAATACGAGATTTGACACACATCCATAGTGATCTCTTTTGCAAAAAATTGTTAAATATGCCAAAGGTCAATATATAAAGGTAGCCCTATCTTTCATTCCAAGGAATTTTGGAGTTTTATTGACCATTAACCAAGTGTAAATCTAATTGAGCTGCAACATTATAACATAAGAACTTTCCAAAACCAATTTCTAGGATCTAATTTCTGAACACCACACAGTCTATGGTACGCATGGCCAAAGTGTTATAACATATATCCATACTTCACATCTATTGGAAGATACCCTCTTTATAATATTTTCCAAAACCAACTTATAGGATCTAATTTCCGAACAAAACAGTCCATGGTAAGCATGGCCAAAGTCTTTTAACATATATCCATACTTCACGTCTATTAAAAGATGCTCTTTTTTCTTCAATTTGTTTTCCTCTTTTTCCTTATATAGGTAAGTACTTTGAATTGCCTTCTTTAGGTCTCCCCCGTACATAGGTACATCTAGTAAAGAAGCCCAGTGCGTCCTTGGAAAAAAAACTAAACTGGATAGGGGTAGGGCACCAAAAAAGGAATTGTTGCAAACCCCATGCTCCATATTATGCAACACACTTCCATCATGATGTTCTGTTCATATAATGTGTATAGAATCAACAGATAATGAACAAAATTCTCATACACATTGATGCTCATTATTTATATTTTACTCTGATTTTCTCATACCATAAAATAGAGGCAACCAGAAAAGAGGAAAGGATTTTCTGGATGCATTGGGTGGCCTGATATATCTGTTTGTTGAGGTTACTGATTTCCTTTTTTGACCAGTGGTTTTCACATTTTCACAGCACAAGTAATTGGGTGTGATCTCTTGAGCATTTTGATGTACTGTTTTTTTTTTTTTTTTTCAAGTAAGCCTTTTGATGCTATTACTGTAGAGGTGTAAAGTGGACCGGGCCTGCCTGAGCACAACACAGGCCGGCACAAAGCTTGCCTGGGTTAAGTCAATCAGTCAAACATGAAGAATTTTCACAAACGACAATTTTCTGAAAAGGACTTTGATTCCAGGTGCATGGAAAAGGTATTGATATATCCCATCTTACAGTCTTAACAAACCAGTCTATCTTCCTTCCTCGTCATCTTTATCGCTGACCGTAACAAGCCTTTAAATTGTTTTCAAGCAGCCACAACTTCAACACCCACCAAATCTCTCAATGGAACCAAAAACCAAAAAGGATTTGTAAATTCCGCCTTCTTCCCCTATCAGGTGAGGAGAAATCTCTCTCACTTGTCAAGCTCAACCAAGTTCTAAATCTCAATGAACAAATAAATTCTTTTTTTTTTCAAAGGATAAAAATAAGGCTTAAAATTTTTATTTCTTTTCAGGGGTGAGTACCAAAAGAGGTTAGTAAGTTAAAGAAAATTGGTGAGTGAGAAAGCGATTGAGTAACATTCAACTAGATAAATGAATTGTTTTGACTTCAATCTCCTACCAAGAAATAAACGGTGGAAATAGGCAATCACAGTCAATGATCTGCCAGTGAGTGTTGAAATAAATTTCTTACCAAAAGAGGTTAGTGTCAGCCCCTAATTTACTTGATATGACGGCATGAGCATGGGGAGGCATGCCATGCCTTGATGGCACTTGATCAAGTGGTTGACATATGCATAGGGAGGCATGCCATGCCTTGGTTATGCTTGAAAATGGCTAAGTTGGTGGACTTTGGTACTTTGATTCAGTTGGTGCATGCTTTGGGCGACAATGGCATAAGGCAATGCACCTTGGCACAATTGGGCACACAATGGCAGGCAATTGGAGCGCACGGGCACGCGCGGCTGAGCAGGATCAGCATGCAAGGAAACATATCTCCTCCTGTCAGACTGGTGATTGTTACTTTGTCATATATAGGAGATTACGGTCTTCGGAGTTGGGCACCCATGGGCGAGCATGTCATGTGCCCCAGTGAACCTTGGTGCTTAAGGGGCAATGTGTTGGCTTGTCAATGCAAAGTTGGTCATGAAGCATGGGGTGGCTCCACCTTCCACCATCGGCGGCAGCAACAGACAATGGCTAAGACTTGGTTCATGAAGACTAGCCATGAGGGCATGGTTTGGCAAGAATGGGTCCTTGTGTGGTGCGTGGCTCATGGGCATGGCATAGGCTTCAGCCTAGCATGCCAAGGAAGACCAAGATATGTGTGGCATGGCTTGACACAGAACAGTACATGGTTGGGTGTGGCTCGGTGGCATGGCTCAGTGTGCTCGGTTCAATGGTCCAAGACAAGGCTGAGTTGGCTTGGACGCATGGCTTGGCAGTTAGCACAAACCTTGACTCATGGTGTGGGCATAGCACGTGGTAAACCTACACATGGGCAGTTGTCAAGGCAGTTACATGACGGTTTGGACTGACTCGTGGACATGGCAGTTACATGGGCAAACAGTTATGGGCTTGTGGCTATCTCTGTGCTTGACAACAAGGTAGCAATTATCTTGGATGTGCCTTGGTGGCACACAAAGGCTGAAGACATGTGCAACAATTATGGGCAGTTACATTGCAGTTGCAGAATATGGGCACGAGGCCTTAGGGCCTGCTGTTAGTGGCAGCAACACAAAACCTAGCAGTTGGGGGTTGTCAACTGCATATGTGGCACAAGCTGGTTGGTCCAGAATTAACCTAGCAGTTGAGGTTGTTAACTACACAGCTAGGTGTGGCTTACGCAGGTGTGCCAGCAAACCCCTAGGGCAGTTGGGGGTGTCAACCGCATGGCAGTTACCTAAGTGCGTGCTGCCTATATATCTTGTGCATGCTAGGGTTATACAACACATTGAGTGGTAACACATTGTGAGGGAGACGAATCTATGTATGAGTCTTGTCTGCAGCCCTTAGCCGATATAGTTCCTTGTACTTAATAAGAAGTAAAGGTTGGGTTTTCCCTGTAAATATTGTGTGTGGCTTTGTTGTACATGAGTGCCTTAGTTCCAACTTGACTGCGCCTTAGTTTCTTTATTACATTGTGTTGTGTGAAGTCTGTTGGTGTGTTGGAAGCCTTCTTGTGGGCTGCAGCCTCTTTGGGTGCTTGGATAGCTGGTCAAGTCAGCAAAGACTTGGCGCTGCGTAGGCAAAAATTTGGTGCTTGAATTTCACCCCTATGACTATTGGTATTAGAGCCATTTTGTGGTAAAATGGTCAGCGGTGGCGCGATTGAGGCCCTGCAGGAACGGATTGCAAGATTCAAAGATTTTATCGGGCTCCTTCGACAAACAAGGCATCATCTCTTGTTGTTCAGTGCAAGCAAACAGAACTGGAAGTGAAGGAGTTGAAAGTGAGACTGCAGGACTGAATCTCTGGCATCAATGGACGTTTGCATGAGATGCTCAGTGATGTGGATGCGCTGGTAGCCTCCATGAAGGACTCCCTGCGCAACATAGAGGAGGAGATGGGTCTAGCAAGCGAGCCACGCATCAGACTGGTGGGCAAGATGGTGCAAGAAAGGTCAAGGTTCCATAGCCGAAGGCATTCAATGGTGCTGGAACGCTCAGAGTGCCAAGGACCTTGAGAACTTTCTGTCGAATATAGAGCAGTACTTCAACGCTGCTCGTATTCCTAATGGTGAAACGGGTCACCATGACCAGCATGTATTTGGCTGGTGATGCAAAGTTGTGGTGGCGGACGAGGGACGGCCAGAAATCAGAGTTTGGGCAAATCTGAAGAAGGAACTCAAGGAGCAGTTTCTTCCCGCTAACTCGAGTTGGGTGGCTTGAGACTCACTATCAAGGCGTTCAGTTCTTTGATGCTGGAAGTGAAGAACATGTTTGAGGAAGATAGACTGTTCAATTTCATGTCGGGGTTGCAAGGATGGACTCAAGCAGAATTGCGGAGACAGGGGGTTCAAGATCTCCCTTTTGCCATGGCGGTGGCGAACAGTTTGGTGGACTTGTCTCTTGACAAATCCATTTCTACCATCGGCAAGACAAAGAAGTTTGACAAGTCTTCCAGCAAAGCCAAGGACGATGGGGCAGAATTGGACAAGGGCAAGGCAGAGACAGCAAATCAGAGGAAGTAGAGGGTTGATTCAGGCTGTTTCATCTGCAAGGGGTACACTATATGTGGGACTGTCCAATGAGGGAAAAGATTGTTGCAATGGTTTGTGAGGGCTCAGGTGAAGAGACCTTCGATGCTGAGGCATCTGCTGCTGTTCGAATGAACCCATTGGTGTTGTTGAATAGCATTTAGGCTGAGGATGGCCTGCACCCAAAACAATGAAGAATGGTAACAAGGGTGTGTTGGCTATGGAAGAAGGCTTTCACAGCCCTCAAACTACCAACAAAGGAGCTATGTTGGTAGTAGTTCTTCCAACAACTAGTGCAAAAGTTGGTACTGCAGGTTCGCAGTGGTGATGGACTTAGTGTCCGAGGCACTTTGACCGCAGTTAAGTGCTATGTTGTGGTGGGCAGATGTGTCTAATGCAGCAATTTGGCGCACAGTGACGACTGTTAGTGCTTGGGGTGGACCAGGCATGGCCATGGACAGGGGCGTTTGTGGCAGTTTTCAATGCAAGTCAAGCATGCTTACGACAGTGGTTGCGTGGAGTCAGAACAGTGGGTGTTCGTGATAGCAGCAACAGTTGATGAAATTTGGTTGTTTGGGGCAAAGGCATGTCTAAGGTAGCAGTACAAGTGGACTTGTTGGGTTCCAAATTCAGTAAAAATAAAAGAAACTTTGGAAGTTTCAGTGTGCTTGGGGTGGCCAAGTTTGTGATTTGCATTGGCGATGAGTCAATGAAGAATTATGTTGTTTGGGGGCCATGTTAGGCGCAACATGTGTTTTTCCGAATGCAGGGAGTGGACTTGTAGCATTGGTAAATGATCCGATAAGGGCATCAGCTTTTTCAAGTAGGGGTGGTTTGTCAGCCCCTGGTTTACTTGACATGGCGGCATGCCATGCCTTGATGGCACTTGACCAAATGGTTGGCATGGGCATGGGGAGGCATGCCATGCCTTGGTTATGCTTGAAAATGGCTAAGTTGGTTGACTTGGTGCTTTGACACAGTATTTTCAAAGGTGACTGGACGCTCACCTAGGCGATAAGGCGAGGCAAAGTTGAGGCGTAATGCCTCAACATACTTCAGACGAGGCGATTTTAATAAGACGCTACCTAGGCGTTCGTCTTAACTAAGGCGAAAGGCGTTGAGGCGAGAGTCTCATTAACTAAAACTTATTTTACTTGAATGTGCATATGTTTCTTGTCTTGTTATTTTAGGATTAAAGCTATTTTTATTTGGACAATATTTAACTAATATAAAAGTAGTAAAAAGGGAAGAAAAAGTTCAAAATAGTCTCTTTGCTTAAAACTTAATTATATTATGTCATCTTTTATATTAATTTTTTTAGTATTAAAAGAGAATTATTACATAAAATATTGTTTAACTTAGAATAAATGAACCTTTAATGTATAATATATATATTTTTAATTATTTTTATAAATTAGCGCCTTGCTTCATTTAGGCTAGCGTTTTTTTGTCGCCTCGCTTTTAAGGCCATATAGGATCTCAACGCCTTGAAGGCGCCTTTCGCCTTTAACTACAGTGCTTTGACATCAGTTGGTGCAAGCTTTGGGCGACAATAGCACAAGGCAATGCATATTGGCACAATTGGGCACACAGTGGCAAGCAATTGGCGCGCATGGGCGCGTGCAACTGGGCAGGATCAGCATGCAAGCGAACTTATCTCCCCCTATCAGATCGGTGATTGTTACTTCTTCATATATAGGGGACTATGGTCTCCAGAGCTGGGTGCCCATGGGCGAGCATGTCATGTGCCCTAGTGAACCTTGGTGCCTAAGGGGCAAGGTGTTGGCTTGTCAATGCAAAAGTTGGTCGTGCGGCATGGGGTGACTCCACCTTCCACCATCGGCAGCAAACGATGGCTAAGACTTGGTTCATGAAGACCAACCATGAGAGGGCATGGTTTGGCATGCATGGGTCATTGTGTGGTGCGTGGCTCATGGGCATGGCATATGCTTCAGCCTATCATGCCAAGGAAGACCAAGATGCGTGGCGTGGCGTGGCTTGGCACAGCACATGGCTGGGCGTGGCTCGATGGCGTGGCTCAGTGTGCTCGATCCAATGGTCCAAGACAAGACTAGGTTGGCTTGGACGCGTGGCTTGGCAGTTAGCACAAACCTTGACTCATACTGTGGGCATAGCACGTGGCAAACCTACACATGGGCGGTTGTCAAGGCAAATACACGACAGTTTGGACTGACTCATGGACATGGTAGACATGGGCAGACAATTGGGTGTGTGGCTATCTCTGTGCTTGACAGCAAGGCATCAATTATCTTGGATGTGCCTTG
Organism: Nyssa sinensis; assembly: GCA_008638375.1. Classification (NCBI taxonomy): domain Eukaryota; kingdom Viridiplantae; phylum Streptophyta; class Magnoliopsida; order Cornales; family Nyssaceae; genus Nyssa; species Nyssa sinensis. The sequence goes on from CM018032.1 coordinate 29,261,730, forward strand.
GTGGCACACAAAGGCTGAAGACGTGTGCAACAATTATGGGTGGTTACATAGCAGTTGCAAAACATGGGCCTGAGGCCTTAGGACGTGCTGTTAATAGCAGCAGCACATAACCTAGCAGTTGAAGGTTGTCAACTGCATATGTGACACAACCTAGTTGATCCCCCATTAACCTAGCAGTTAGGGTTGTTAATTGCACGACCAAGTGTGGCTTATGCTGGTGTGCCAGCAAACCCCTAGGGCAGTTGAGGGTGTCAACCGCATGGCAGTTACCTGAGTGAATTCTGCCTATTTATCTTGTGCATGCTAGCGTTGTAGAAAGGGAGACGAATCTATGTATGAATCTTGTCTGCAACCCTTAGCTAGTATAGTTTGTACTTAATGAGAAGTAAAGGTCGGGGTTTTCTCACTAAATATTGTGTGTGGCTTTGGTGTGCATGAGTGTCTTCCTTCCTACTCGATTGTGTCTTGGTTTTTTATATTACATTGTGTTGTACAAACTCTGTTGGTGTGTTGGAAGCCTTCTTGTGGGCTGCGGCCTCTTTGGATGCATGGTTGGTTGGTCAAGTCGGCAAAGACTTGGCGCCGCACAGGCAAAAATTTGGTGCTCGAATTTTGCCTTGTGACAGTTAGTATGTTAAAGAAAATTGGTGAGTGAGAAAGCAATTGAGTAACATTCAACTAGATGATGAATTGTTTTGACTTCAATCTCCTACCAAGAAATAAACCATGGAAATAGGCGATCACAGTCAATGATCTGCCAGGGAGAGTTGAAATAAATTTTTAGTTTTTTTATATATAAAAAAAAAATCATTATAAGTACAATAGTGAACAAAACAAGGACAATTTCACATATAGAACCAAGAATCCTTTTAACTTTGTTTTGTTATAAATATTTCCATTCATTTTTAAGGGGCATAAAAATATCATCACCTGGATTTGAATTTAAGACATCCAAATTCATAACACTAAAATCAGTGACAGCTTGTTTCAGTCTTCAAACTTGATTCTCTTCTCTAATGGCCTTCAGCGTTCCTAAAACTATTATAAAACAGAAGTTGGGTACCAAAATTTCATAATCTCTTTCCTTGTAGTAACTATGGTATCTACTACAAAGGTTCACTTCACAGGCATTGGCTCTATATTACTAGACTTGGATCTGTTATAAGGACGAAGATACATGTGTCGGGTGCAGCAGGTAACTTGAGTACATTGATGTCAAAAGCGATTCTCACCTAGGCAATAAGTTGAGGCAATGATTATGCATGACACCTCAACACTATGTCAGGTAACTTTAATGAATGCGAAAGGTATTGAGGCGAGATCCTCTTTAACTAAAATTTTTTTTACTTTTGTGTATTGTCTTAGTTGTTTCAGGAGCAAGGGGATACCTTCTTCTTTTTTTGGTAAATGAGTAAGGGTATCTTTGTAGGGCAATATTTGCATAATATATAAAGCATTAGAAAGGATCTTCATGTTCGGATCAAAGTCAATCTCCAAGGCCCTTCAGTGTTGTCAAAGGCTCGCCTTCTCGCCTAGGCAATCGGGCGAGGCGATTTTCAGTCTTATCACCTTAACATGTTCAGGGCCAGGCGTCTTCAAAAAGGTTATCACCTTAACATGTTCCGGATCAGGCGTCTTCAAAGAGGCAATGCCTAGGCGAGAGGCGACCAGGCGATGACCTTTTAATTATAACATATTTTACTTGTATGTCCTTGTGTTTATAGTGCTTTATGCAATTATTCAACAATTTTGCAAGAGGCATATCAATATAAAAGAATATAGTTATGGTCTAAAAGTATTATTGTCCAATCTATTATATTGATACAAGTATTATTATCAAATATTAGAACAAAATTAGTTTAATAAACATTTAAATATTTGAAATGTTGCCAAAAATTCAAAGTTTTGAGGAGAGTAACACTTTCAACCTGAAATGTTTTTTGAAGAATTGATATTTCATCTTCTATAACTAGCAAACTATCATCATTCTTCACGAACTCTAAGCCTGCCTACAATAAAATATTTTCCTTCCATCAACCAAATTGATCACCTATATGGAAAGTCTTCTCAACATTGGCCTGATTTTGAAAATTAGTTTAGAAGTCTATGAGATTGGCCTATCATGTCTTCCATATTATTAGCATTAGCAAGTTTAGAAAAATTCCTTCTATATAAGACTTAAATAACAAAACTTTAAATATTAATTTAGAAAAAAAGAACTCAAGCTTAAAATGGTTATATCATTTAAATAAGTTTTATGTAACTTTGAGATTGAACTTTTTAGTGTTATATGATAATTATTTTAATGACAATATATTATTTAACTTGGAATGAATTAACTTTTAATGTGTAATATATATATATATATATATATATATATATTATTTTATTAGTTAGTGCCTTGCTTCACTCTGGCTAACACTTTTTTGTCGCCTCACTTTTAGGGCAATGTGAGACCTTAGCGCTTTAAGAACATCTTTCGCCTTTAACTACACTACATGAAGCAGGCGAATTGAAACTTGGCTTTTCCTACTTATTAAAGAAAAATTAGTGTTTTTTCGAAGAATAAAGAAGAAAGGCGAGGCGAAGTGAATCTCTCTCTCTCTCTCTCTCTCTCTCTCTCTCTCATGATAAGAAAAGGTGAAAGGAATCTCTAATAAGAAACAAGTAAAAAAATTAGGCCTTTTCCCCAAAATAAAGAAAAATATAAAGGGAGTCTCCAATAAAAATTAGGGATTTCCCCGGAACAAGAGGAATTAGGTATTTTTGTATAGTTCTTTTGTCCCTTCCCCTCCTACCAGTATTCCATCAGTTCTCTCTCTCTCTCTCTCCCTCTCTCTCTCTCTCTCTTAACTCTTTCCTTGTATATATAAATACATGACACTAATCACAAAGCCTTTTTTGGCCCTATATATTTTTTATCACATTCAAAGTTTTTGTAGTTCTTTTTTTTCCTTCTCCAATTTTTCATCAATTCTCTCTCATAAACATCCCTATCTCCCTCTCGGTTTCCTTTCCTAAATATAAAAATACATCCGAGGAATCAGGATCAAGTCTGTTTTACAACATTGCCACTTTTACATGATAACAAAGACTAAATTAAGTTTCATTTTACCACCAACTGTTAGCTCAAGTGGTATCTCCTCCACCTTCCAAAGAGGAGGTTGAGTGTTCAAGTCCCAATTGGGACAAATGGGTGTGTGTGTGTGTGTCTTACCTATGGAAAAAAAAAATATTAAGTTTCAGTTAATTAGTGCCAGCAGAATTTGGGTTCTAAAATTTGAGACGACTGAATTTGAAAAGTTTAACAGCTAGTTTGCTAAACTGGTTTTACAGATATATAGTTGCCAAAAAAAATTCTGAATACAACAAAAGGCACAAAAATATGCATAAAAAAATAAGATAAGCTTTGAAATCAGCCGGTGTCCATTAAGTGAAAACTGAATTATACCAACACTAGTTTTAGAGAGAGCTTAAAATCAACGATTCTTATCCTTGTTGCAAGAGCTTTTACAAACCTTCATACAAGACCATTGTTATTTTGTAGCACCATCGGAGACCTTGTAAGATTTAAAAAAAAAAAAAACAAACAAACTCATACCGTAAGTGATGACAGAGCTGCATTCAAAGTTTGGTAACAGTAAGTGAATGCAGCATGTCTTAAGTGTCACTTAAAATGCAAATGATATTCTCAACTCAATGTCTAAGCCTGAAACCTAGCATTTATAAATCAAATAAATACCTATACAACCAAAAAAATTGTAACGTATATTCTTCATATTTGCATTTTTATAGGACTAACAAGACTAAACTTCACTTGATACAATAAAAAACAAAATAGTAAACACCCAAAATAAAGATGCTGATCTCATGGCTTTCATTCAATTTTATAAAGATCTAATCCTAGATTTTGCAGCGCATCAGCTACCTAAGACAACCACCCTACTTTCTCCATAAGTAAAATCATCCATGCAGAAATACTAACCACAATAAAGAAGTGTACGAGGTTTCAGAAATGAATATTTTCTAAGAGAAATTGAAGCTATTGCCAAGTGAGAACAGGTCCGAAAAATTAGTTAAGCAGGTTCGCTACTGTCAAATAAAGAAAGTAACAGAACCATTGAGGATGTAACACCTTGTAATGCCGCAAGACTATTATCCCAATAACTTGAAAGAGCCCACAACATTATGACTCAAAATGCTTAAGTCCAAGTTATAGTATCAAGGATTGTGGTGTCTTCTAAGCCAATCAAACTCCTCACACCTAACCGATTTGGGATGGAATATTACAATCTACCCCCCTTAATTATGTGACGTCCTCGTCGCATGGTCAGGCCCACGAGACCCAAAAACTTCCCTTGGCCAACAATGTAGGACACAACTCTACCACACCGTCGCGGCACCCTCACAGGACCATGGTCGACTCTGATACCACTTTTAATGCCTTGTAACACTCCAAGCCCGCTATCCCAACAACTTGAAAGAGCCCACAACATTATGGCTCAAAATGTTTAAGCCCAAGTTATTAGTAACAATGCTTGTGATGTCTTATAAGCCAATCAAACTCCTCACACCTAACCGAGATGGGATGGGGTATTACAAAGGCATAAGATTAAGGTCAAAAATACTATAAAGACAAAGACAAGGAGACCAAAAGAATGAAAATTGAGGTAGTGAAAAGCAAAGACATAGGTATATGTCTTCAAGAAGGTAGACCTTAATGAAATGGATTGGCAAAATGGGATTCTATAGTCGCTCACAGCAAGTCAAGAAGAGGCTTTGTGCACGTAACATGAGATCTAGCCCGATGTATTCCCCATAAATATGATAACAACACTCTTTAGCAGCAAGGTACGTCTAGGACAATACTATATTAGCAGCTAGGACGGGAGGCACGAAACCACTGTGTGGATATCACCCAAGAAAAAGCCCACTTTAGTTGTTCTTCACTGAGTAACATGGACAACATGGGTTATAAAAATTAAAGATCTCCATTACATTTCTAATCCAAAAGAAATGGGTTTATTTTGGAGGCTTACTTATGATGTGACAAAAATTACTATCTCATACAAAGGCATAAAATATAACTACAAAATATTGTAACAATAATTCCATAGTTATATATATATATATATATATATATAATAACTTAGTTGGGTTTAACTAATAATCATCAACTTATCTTCCAAGTCCCAACTCCAATGCTTTTGAACCTAACTAAGTCTCCACGTCTCAAAATTCCATAAAAAAAAATGTGCATTGACACATAAGGCCATCAGACTTGCATCTCTTTCGATCAATTTCCATCCCACCTCGGTATTTGCATAAAGTAGCAAGGACAAGGAGATCACTAAGAATAATAACTAAAAAAATAATTGTTTATACATGATTTACATAGTTTTGTAATTAGCATGTTTCATTTAAAACATAAGTAAGATGGCAGCTTGAAACTGGTCATTTTCTTACCCAACTCATATATTAATCCATTACAAAGAAGCACCAAGAGGGTGCACCAAAAACAAAAAATAAACTACATACAACACTCTTAAGGATCTAAACATGAAAAAGTGCAAAAAAGAGATAAAGCTATATATAGACGCGATTAAGCCCCTCAACCAAAAAAGAGGGTGCTCAACACTTTTGTTTTCTTAGTTCATAATGGGGATTCAACCCCATCAAAAACTTTGTTATTCCTCACCTTCCATATGCTCCACCAAATGCAAATAGGAGCCATGTGCCACACTCTCCTCAACCTCCAACCTCTTATTAGGAGGACCCTTCTCCAAGTATCTAAAAAGCACGGATATGGACATGAGATACGGACATGACATGACATGACACGGACACAATAACACGCCGACACGAAATTTTTCAAAAAGTAGGACACAAGCACGTTGGAGATACACATAATAATATACATTTATATGTATATATATATATATATATGATCAATTAATTCAATTCTAACATTAGATTAATCAATTTCAAGACTACTTATCAAAAATTAATATTAACAATAAAAATCTATTTTATGACAAATTTTATTAGGTTAATTTACTAAAAAATAATATAAGTTTTTTAAACTAATTTACCAATATAAAATAAGTATATTAGTCAAGTACACAAATTAAAAAATTAAACATATAAATATTATTATTATTATTTGATCTAAAATATTATTATTATTATTTGATATAAAATAATAAAAGTTAAAAAACTTAATAGAACTTAAATAAATTCACAGATTTATTATAGAAAATGACTTAGAAGGGGGTTCCAAAACAAAAGAAGGGGTAGGGGGCAAGGGGACAACCAAGAATGTCGTCAAAGGGGAGGTGGGTATCAGGAACCATCCATATAGCACAGAGAAAGAAGAGAGAGATATGGACAGATTGCACAGAGAGAAATCCATCCCAATGGAAGAAAAAGATCAAGACAGCACAGACCCTGCAGAGAGAGAGAGAGATGAGCAGATTGCGCAAAAAAGAGAGATCGCATCCTAACAAGAAAAGGAAGAGGAGGAGGTACCTATTTGTGTTGCGATCTCCAGGTTCGTCATGACTGCCCATCTTCTCTTCTTTTGTTCTCTCTTCCAATCAATTTTTTATTTTTCTTTTTTTTAATACCCACCTTCTTCTCTTCAAAAGTATCTAGTCATGTCCCAACGTGTCAGTAACTTGTTCGAAATTTTAAAAAATAAATAAATTGAATACTCAATTTTAACGTGTCGGATAAGTGTCCGAAGCATGTCCGTATTCCGGAAGTGTCAGACACCAAACCTCTAGCCTCCCAAACGTGTCAATGCTTCTTAGCCAAACATTGAGCACACTGAACCTCGGCATCACCCAAGAAATGCCAAACAACTCAAAGAAAAGGATCCAAAGTGTCCAAGAGACTAGACAATGGATAAGTAGGTGATTTACCAACTGTACAAAGTGTTTGGGTATGATTTTTTATAAGTAATTCTTGAAGTTACAATGTGTTTTTGCCCTTTAAATTTTATTAGGTGATTTGAAATGTGTTTGACCATATATTATTTACGAAATAGTTTAAAAGATTTATATAATATATATATATATAACAAATAACATTACTTATAATTATAATTAATATATCAAATATATAAACTAAAGTAAATAATAATATATTATAAAATTAAATATATAAATAATAATATTTATCCATAGAGAAAATATTCAATATATAATATGATATAATATATCTTATATATTAAGTAATATGAAAATTATAATTTAAACTGACATATGGTTTAATATATATATATATAGATGTTAAATTTGGAAAAATATACAACAATGGGAGCTGGAACAGTGGTTAATGCATGAGGTTTCCAACCCCAATACCTGGTTTCAAACTGCCCCAGCAAGATCCACCCTTCTGTTTTTTAATTCTTATGGCATGACGATAATATGCTGGAAACTACAGGGACAGAATGGTAAATTTGCACTCCAGACGGATAAGCAGGCCGTGTGAAGCAGCCCATCCTCGCTTAACCAAACGTCCGTGCTTAGCCCAAATGCTCAGCTCACCCAAACAGAAAAATATTGACCCAACTATGGTTGCGGCATGCAACCGCCAAACGGGCCTACAAAACCACATGCCCAAACGGGCCTTCAATAGGTTTGGCAGTGCAACTGACAACAACCAACCCACTGATTCAAGGATAACAGCATGTTTTTCTGTATGACTAGATGCTTTGCATGGCAATCAATTTTCACAACTATATAGGCTATTTCACTTATGCCCGAAAGGACTCATATTATGATAGCAGAAACTCATAAATTCAACAACAATTAAAAAAGAAAAGAAAAGAAAAACAATATGAAACCTTAACCACTCATAGAATATTGGAAACAAAAACTGTGTAGGAAGAGGTGAGCTTATTCAAACATCATGCCTTCCTTAAAATTAACTAGTCTAGTAATAGTTGATTTAACAAATTTAAAAGAAATCATCAAAGATGAACATGTCTCTACTGTCACTCACAATACAGTAACTTCCCATATTCACACACCAAAAAAGGAAAACAAAATAAAAAAAAAAAGGTCTGCAGTCCATAATTTACCAAGAATTTCATATCACTTGTATGCTTAGAGATATGCATATATAAGATTGCTAACTTAAAAAATTGGTTTAACACCTTAAGAGGTCTATCCTAAAGTAAGTGACGAAGCTTTTAGTGCAGTTCATCCTGATTTGATAAACCCAATAGCAACTAGATTTTCTATGTTTATGATCATTTTTTCAACAAAACTTCATGTTCACAGTTCCCCAGGCAGGCAAGTGCAAATCAAATAAATCCGCATCAACACATATATAAAATTATAAATGCATATTTTCTAACAAATATGCGTGTGTAAATTGCGAACTTCAAATCTAATTATTGCATTGCAAGCCTACGATAACAAAAGTGCACTGCTCAATTTCAAGAAGAATAAACTTTAGATCCGAATGAATCACCTCCAGTACATCGATGGACCGATACACCCCAATCTTCAAGAGCCTCTTAGTGATGTCTTCTTCAAACATTAGCTCAATGGTCTCATGAAACACATGCAGGTTCTCCACCTCAGGAACTTCAATTCTACATAGCCTCGCAGCCAAACCACTCGAACCCTTCCAGTAATCTGCAATCAAGTCCGCAAAAACTGAACTGTTCGCACTCAACACCTCCGAATTCAGTTCCAGCACCAAGGAACCCCCATACTTGCCCTTCAAGTTCAACCTCACATCAAAAACTCTCAAATTACCCTCCTCCTTCGCATTGTTACCCAAACCCTCCCGCGCCGGCAACTTCTCAGAACACTCCGATCTCAGTTGCGCATTTGCCTTGGGGATCGGCGAAGGTTCCGAAACAATGAACTCTTCTGGAATCGAGTCGATCGTAGCTTCAGAGTCTATCGGCGAGACGCGACCCGGGGACAAGATCCGGCCCACAAAGCCCAGTCTGTTGCTCTGAGGAGAGTTTGGGAATGAACTGGCTGATTTGGAGGGGATTTCGGACTTTTGAGAGGGTTTTGGGTGAGGATGGAAGGGGTTCTCAGGGCTACGAGGTGGTACGGTGAAGGAGCAACAACATGATAGGCGGCGAGGCGGTGTTCCACGGCGAGGGCGGGCTTTAAGGCGGAAGGAATCATCCATTCTGAGCTTGGAGTGTTAGAGAAGTGTACGATCATGAATAGTAGAGCGAGAGGTAGAGCTAGAACGAGCTAGGGGTTTGGCATTGAGGAGGAAGCATTTGGGAAGATGGTGTTGTGTGGGGGATTTCTTGGAGATCGTGGGAATTTGGATTCTTGTTCGGTATGTACGTTTGCAAAACGAGGAAGGGCGAAGAAAATGAGGGGTGTTTTGAGAGAGAGATATTCCAGTTCTGCAGCCATCGTCCTTGTGGGAACGGCCAGCGTGTACCAGCCCCAGGGAGTGAGCTGGAACTTTCTTTTTATTTTTTCATTAGGAATTCTGGGTTGTTTGGATATAAATTAACAATCTAATCGAGTTCAAAGAATTTCTTGTATTATTAGTTGAGAAAAGTAGTTTAAGATTAGTGCCAAATGCCAAATGCTGCTTGCTCTCTCCTCACTGCCGCTTCATATATTACAGGTTGAACACTGTTTGGCTCTACACAAACCCACGTTCCTATCACAATAACAATATATTTTATATATATATATACTTTTTTAAATTTTATTTACTATTTAACTTTTATTTTTTAGTTAAAATTAAATAATCATATAATATAAATGTAATTACATATACATGAATAAAAAAAAATTCTTCGTAACTTGTCATAGTCAAGCATTGTTCTTACAAGTTTACTATTGTTTAAATAGATAAATAATTAAACCCTAATCTAGTTGGCCATACATTATTCTTTCCAATGATACATAAGAAAATTTTTGAATGAGACTAGCCAACTAAGATAGTGATGTATTCTTTTAATGATGTCATGTTATGTATATTATAATTCACTTCTAGTGAAAGTTTGTGGAGGGGAAGGATAAATTACTCACAAAAGAAAATAAAAAATGAAAAAAAAAAAAGTTACCAGTTTACTACAATTGTGACCAAGTTGGCCATTACAAAACTAAGCGAAGCGTTACACAAATAAAATAATAGAAATTTTTGAACTTTAAAATCAGTCCTTCTAGCTGATACTAACAGTTATTCCTTCCTATTATTAGATTCCAATCATCATCTCTTGTTAAGAATCTCATTTCTTTTTATTCAGAGACATAATTATACCACCAACTTTTTAATTGGCCTATGAAACTTTGAATAAGATAGTATAAGCGACAGATCGTTCAATGGGTCATCTCCCCTCTTGACAACTCCTTGCCGCATTAGCACCCATGACATGTGTTATAATATTTGCTCAATTTTTTATTTTGCCATTCCATCTATGTTCCATTTATAAATAACGGTGCTATTATATTGAACCAATTTATAATAAAAAAATGTCATTTCGAATGTGATAGTGTAGTGACTTAGAAAATTTTAATGAAGTAGGAAGACGAATACAGAGTTTGGTGTACTTTGGAATTAGAAGTTCTGGTGTTTAAATAGTGAGTAGTGACCCGAAGATGTTCCCCTTATCTCGATTGATTCCCTTATAGTAAGAGAATATCATGCCATGGTTGGCGTCGTGAGCAAGATTTTAACCCTTTGATTTATTGGGGGATCAGAAACCCACTTAATCAGCCTCCACTTTCTAGGTTGGAAATGGTCAACCATGTTTTTAGTCTAGAATGATATCGGTGTGCTGGCCAACCGAACTGGAAAGGCATAATAAGGCTTCTGCCCGGGCTCCTCTGTTATATATCACTTTGCTAGGGCAGTTTAGTCACTTAACCCTTGTTTTATGTCAAGTGTCACTTTTAGATGTGAAGGTTGATTTTATGCTCATATAGATGCCCCCTATTCTTGTCACTTTTGCTAAAGTGGTAGGAAGGATAACACTATCACCAAAGTGGGTTTGTAGAGGCAATCATTGCTTGGGGCTTTTCTTGCCTGGAGGCGTAGTGAGTCTAGGGACTTTTCTATGTTCGGTGCAATTGAGCTCGGAGGCTTCTTAGTTTGGCGAAATGTTTCTTGGTCTGGTCAAGCCCACTTGTCATGACTTGAAACCCGATCTGTGTGAATTAGGGTCTGAGATCGATCACCAAGGCCTTTCCATGATCAAATCATCTTCTAATTATTATTGATCAAATGCAGCAAATTTTTTTTCATAAAACAAACTACTCAACCTAAGTTACCATTCAAACCATTGTCATAAAATAATCTAGTTCTTGTAACAAAAGATACGAGTGAGTCTTTTTGGTTACGCAACTTAAAAAGCTTACAAATATTATATGTAGATTTTTTTTTTTTGGCAAAAGTTTCATAAATCTATGTTCGGTCAGAATCTGTCTTAGCAAAACAACTTGCCTATTTCCTTTAGGCACCAAATCTACATTTCTTGAAGCGAGTCAATCTAACTTTTACTTGAAAATAGGGTAATCATATGTAATGAGTTCGACAGCTCTGTGAGAATTTCATAGCGTGCCAAGGGTTTGAAAACTATTATGTAGTTCTATACTGAAATGTTTATATTCATTTAGAAATAGAATACGTCATATCTAAATCTATAATTAAATCAAAGTACAAGAGTTCAATGAATAATATCAAATTCATTTTCAAATCAAGTCGAATAGTCTAAGGGAAGAATTTAAGTCTCAAGTCAATATCATAGTTCAATAATCCTTATTATCTAATCAAAATCATGGTTCAATAATCCTTAGTTCAATCATAGTCATAGTTCAATAAATCAATATCATAATTCGATAAATAATAGTTCAATCATAGTCATAGTTTAATAAATCAATATCATAGTTTAATAAATTAATATCATAGTTCAATAAACAATAATTCAATCATAGTTATGGTTCAATAAATCAATATCAGAGTTCGATAGTTCAGAGTTCAATCATGGTTCAAATTCAATATTCGCAAGGGTTCAAGCCCATAAGTTCCTATTCTATGGCCAGAAAATTAAAACCTCACTGATTGAGATTGATATTTAGAGAACTAGTTCGATACATCGTTCTGTGTCGCTCGCCACCAATATACTTTGTGGTTAAGGTTCGATAAAGTCATAATCTATTCGATAATGACCATACATAGAAGATTGGTCTATCCAAAACATTAAAATTATATCCAACATCAATAATCATCAATCATAAACTCAATTATCCAAACAAAAGTTCTATATTTAGTGTTCTATCCTATAACCCACCCTATGCGGATTAGGGATAGTAATCGACCAATTAGGCACCTCGCCAATACACTAATTTTTTTGTAGCATATTGATGACGTGTCTACCTAAAGGCCTCTTAACATGTCCAAATAGATTGTATTCAGTTATAGTAATCGTACAGTGAAAATCTATGACTATAAAAATTTTCTTGAATGCAATCACATTCGGCAACGCATAACTAAACTTTACATCAAAGTTATAATGATATGAGCCCATCGTTTCATTACATATAAATGTCTAACTATTACAACAATGATAACATCATTTACATTCTGTTATTCTCTAAACTGTCACATCACTTTGGTAATCATTACTTCAGGTTGATACCTCCATGGTTGGGATACTAAGCCTCCTCTAACTAGAGTCTCTATATTCATCCTGGCTTACTTGCATATGCTTTTATAAACTTTCTGGTCATTCTAGTAAAAACTATAGAATAAAACCTTATGAGCTTAATGAAAAGCTCATGAGTAACCCTAGTCCCCTGTCATGGGTTTCTAGAAACCCATTTCATAAATATTTTTATAGCTTTCATAAACTTTCATCAAATGTTCACAACTTTCATGGATAGTAGTTAAGGAAATCTTTACTTGGAATCTACTGGCATTCTTTTCATAAAGAAACCCATTTCATAAATATTTTTATAGCTTTCATAAACTTTCATCAAATGTTCACAACTTTCATGGATAGTAGTTAAGGAAATCTTTACTTGGAATCTACTGGCATTCTTTTCATAAAGCAATAAAATAAATCTATGATTTTCAACACATGTTGTAATCGTCACATAAAAGTTCATGCCAGTCTGGTTTTGCAAAATATCGTTTCATCTTGCATTCCATAATAATGAAAGAGAAATAAGTAAGTATCACATAACAAACATCTTTCATGGATAGTAGTTAAGGAAATCTTTACTTGGAATCTACTGGCATTCTTTTCATAAAGCAATAAAATAAATCTATGATTTTCAACACATATTGTAATCGTCACATAAAGGTTCATGCCAGTCTAGTTTTGCAAAATATCGTTTCATCATGCATTCCATAATAATAAAAGAGAAATAAGTAAGTATCACATGACAAACATCTTTATAGCATATGTCCCTAAGGGCCATCATTGTCACCTCGGTGAAAATCTATGTAATTTAAAGCTCTGAGCTTACATAGCCCCTTTTAGATTCTGACTCCTAGCAAAGTCTTCACTATCTTAATTAATAAATAGTCTCCCGGCTCTTATCCCCCAATGGGGTCCGTATGGAAAATCATACTAAAACATACTTCCAAAACATCCTTAGCTATCCATGCATTAAAACATTTAGGAATACTACTCATAGAGCATGTCATTCAAAACTTTTAACATGATAATAAAGGATTTGCATAAATTGTAAAGCATATCATGCAAATGTGAGAAAATAGTAAAAGAACTATAATCAAATGAAAAACCTCTAATTCAGGGTGTAGGGTTACTCACCTATGGTCTAGAGTCCATAGTCATTTGTTTATTTGACTTGCCTTGCATTCATCTTATCTCATTTCCTCTCTTGGTGATCTTAATTCATAAATCAAAATATATCAATATTATATTAGTATAGATACTAAGCTAAATCTTTGCTTACATAATATTTTTAGTCTCTTGTGGACTTAGTCTTACAATTTAGGATCCCTTATGGTTGGGTTCCTAATACTTCTTAGTTCATCGTATGCTTAACTTTAGCCTTTAGGGGCATTTTGGCCCATTTACCCTTTTATGTCATATATCATTCGGTTCATCATTTGCCTAGACGAATTTTATTTATGTATCTAGGTGGTCCTTAAAACATTAATATAGGTCTTTTAATTTCATCTATACTCTTCTGGTAGTTTCATTAAGTCTTAAGAATGTATTCATCATTTTTCAATTCATTATCAGGTCTCATTTTCCTTGAACGGATGTCACCGTTAAGTTCAGATTGTTGAAGATAATTAATTTAGGCCTTTTCGGATCTTAATTTGCCTATTAGTGACTTAAATTGAGTCTAGGGAAATTTTTATAATTTTATACTTTCATGAGGGACAACGTTCGAGTACCCAGATGCTCAGTTTGACCTCACTGTTAGGTTTAGAGCATAAAAAAATATTAAGTATTCCCCTTTTTATATTTTCCCAATCTATCTAGTAACCCGTACAACACTAAGGGTAGTTTGAAAATTTCACATTTCTAGGTATATGTATTTTCTGTACTTCGTTTGACTAAAAAGACCTCACTGTTGAGTCCAGAATGTCAAAAAATGTTGAGGTAAGTACTTTCATAGTCATTGGGGTTCAATTGGTAGCTTAATTAATGCATTAGGACACAATCAAAATTATTCCAGTTTGCCTATTTGTATATTTTTGGGTCTAACTTCATAAATCAAACTCTGCCATTGAATTCAAAATGCCTAAAAATATTGGGTTAGACTCCTCTTGTATTTTAATTGGCCTTCGTTTGGCCTATTTTTGGCTTAAGGATATTTTATTAATTTTCCTTGTTTAAAAAGGATTTAAATTAATTTTTAAATAATTTTATGGGCCATTCCATAATTAATCAAAAAATTGGGGGTTAAATTATAATTTTAGAAAAATATTAAAAAGTCATCTAGTTCAAGTGTAACTCAAGTGAACCGATTCAAAATGTAAAGAACCAACCGGTTCAATCTAGTTTAGTGCGTCATCTTGATGTCACTGTGACGTCAACACCATTTAATCAAACGACACCGTTTGCTTTAATTTAGGATTTGTTCACACACGGTTGAACCCGACCCGTCTAATTTGACCCGAACCCGTCTGGCACTGTTGATCATCTTTTTCATGAAGTAATCACTGTAGCGCGAAAACCCTAAAATTTCAAATGTAATTTCGTGATGATTCAGACTTTTTTTCCGTTCTGCTTTTGATTCTATTCAACTTCTTAGGGCTCAACTTAGGTTTCCCCATTAGTTTGGAGTCTTAGGGTGAACGATAAAGCTTGATTTGAATTCGATAGTGACGATTGTAAATCACCCCATACATGCTCTTTTCCACCATTTTACACAAGGCTTGGATTGTTGTGCTCCTTAAAACATAGGATTTCATTCCTTGTTCTAAAAATAAGGTTTTGAGGTTGGTTTATGGGGTTCAATTTTAAAATCGAAACCTGCAACTTACATTTTGGAGCCATTTTCTTAAGCTTTTTGGTCGTAGGTTGGTGGTTTTGGAACCCTTGTGAGTCCTAGTTTCAGTCTTATGCATTGAAAACAAATTTGTTTCTCTTCAATCCAAACCCAGTTTCTCAAGGTTGTCTAATAGTGATTCTGCATAGTTATACTTCCCTAAGGTTCTTACTGTAATTATTTTGGTCTAGAACTGCCTATTAGTTACATAAAAGCTCAAAAAAAGTAAGAGTTTGAGCTCAAACTTGATTGAGTGTAGAAATCTGAAATTCTTCTCTCTAGAACTGCCTCTTCTCTGCACCCATCTCTCCTTTCTTGCAGCAATAATTTTCTCTTGTCTAGAGCCTTCAAACAATTTGCTATTCCCCTTTTATTTCTCATGACTTCCTCTCTCTATTCTCTCTAGTCCTTTCCCTTTTTCTCACTACATTTCTCTCTCTACATTTGGTGGCTTGGCAAAATATACAACACATATAGATTTGGTGTATGTATAATAAGTGCTTTATTGCAAGAATTTTGATTGGGTGAGGGTTTGGTCCAACGAAGCTTTGAAAATTGTCATAGGAAATCTATCAAAAATCTCTCTTGTATTTCTATCTCTATTCAGCTATATTTGAGGCTTATACGACACAATAGGCTGTATATAGGTATATATATATATATATATATATATATGAGCTGTATGTTGCATGTATTTTGATTGGGCAAGATTTTGGTCCATTGATATAAGGACATCTAACTTTGACTAGCCCACAAGTTGACACCTCATCTTTTGCATGCATCTCATGCTTGCATTTCATAGGTTATCTACAATTTGAGTTGACATTATAGCATAAAAGTGCTGGCAGTCTAGTTGGTATAGTTTTGGCACTCTTTATACGGGGGTCTTGGTTTCAAGATTTTGAGGAGCTTTTTAAGTCATTTTTTTCTTTTTTTCCTTTTTCTTCCCTTTTTATTAGTGTGTCTTAGTTCTTTTTGAAAAATCTTTATTTTTTTTTTTGTTACTAGCTAATTTTAGTTGTCACCCTGTTAATTTTCTTAGTTGGTAAATTTGTGACTTGATATTACAATGATTCCTATAAGTTTTCACAATGTTGAATGGTCTATTCAATTTTCAATATGGTCATATTTACACATTATTTTCTCTTAACTTTCATGAAGTAACCCCATCCAATAATTTAAAGTATTGGTATAATATTTCCCTTATTTAGATTATGTCTTGGGTTAATGCTCCAATGTATCATCAAAAGATTCATTTATAATAGCATGCATTACAATGCATTGACTATTTATTTAATCATCTTATTGACGGTACACTCGTGTGTCTTTGGTTTCCATTTTCATGGTCAAACTGCCTCAAGCATTTTGCCTGTCATTTATTTAAGTTTAGTCTTGTTAATAACTATTGTTAGCCTTAATTATCCAATAATTAAGGTTCGGGGTGTTACATCTAGTATTTAGTCAAACCAGTCAATAATAAGTAAGAAACCATATAGTATTTTGAGTTACAAAACATTTTCTTGAATCAGAAAATAAGACAATATATATATATATATATATATATCGATGAGACATTTAAAACGTAAATTAGGTATAATGTATCTATTACCAAAAGTCACAATGGAAGAAACAATATATAGATAAGTCATTCAAAACAATATTGAGTACAATGCATCTATTATCGAAGTCATAAAGGAATTCAATATTTATATCTATAATAAAATTCACCTTAAATAATCATCTGAAGTCCAAAAAGCTTATATTACGGTCCTTTATTTAGTCGAAGGTCCTTATAACACATTTCAAGATATTATTAAATACTTGTTTAAGGTGTTACGTAATTTAAACGTTAACTTAGAGCCCTTCTTATTCCATCCATACACTTTTGGTATCTTTATTAAGTCTCAATGACGTATTGGTCATTTTTCAGTTTTGTTACCAGGTCTTATTTTACTTTAAAGGAAGTCACCGTTAAGTCTGAAATGCCAAAGATAATCAGTTTAGGCTTTTTCGGATCTTGATTTGCCTATCGGTGACTTAGATTAAGTTTAGGGGCATTTTTATAATTTTATATTTTCATGTGTCCTATTTTTCAGTACTTAATTTGGTAATATGGATCTTACTATTGAATCCAAATTGTCAAAGAAAGTTAGAATAAGTCTTCTCTGACACTTAACTAGCTTTGGCATCACTAAGGGCATAATGGTAATTATGATATTTTACGTGTCTAAATTTTTGGGACTTCGTTTTGTAAAATGGACCCTGCCATTGGGTTTAGAATGTCCAAAAGTGTCAGGGTAGACACCCCTTTTATTTTATTCGGACATACTTAACATTTAATTTAATTAATTCAATTAAATTAATTAAATATATATTATGTGAGAAAAAATAAACAAGGGATCAGTGGCATATTGGTAGCCAACTGAGTCTATAGCTCCTCTTACTTAGTTAGTCATGGGTTCAAAACTTTAGACCAGCGCACCCCTCTACTTTTCCTTTTTTTTTTTTTTTTTAATTTCATTAATCAAAATGACGTAGTTTTAGCTTACTGTTACTACACCTGAAAGGGTTCCGACCTGACCTGTACCAATAACCCGGTTAACCAGACCCGGCCAACTGTTGACTGACCTACCCTGTTGACTAGGGTTAACCCAGTAAGGGACCCCGGCGCCGATCTCCTTCTTTAGTGACGGCAATTTTTGGAGACCATTTTTCGACAATGACTCTGGTTGGTTTTGACTTGGTTTTTCCCAAGGATCTCGTTTATGGTGTTGTTTTTAGGATTGGATCAGTCTAAAGCTATGAAACGTCAAGTTACAGTTAGGCTCCGGTGAAGCCTGATTTTCTAGCCAGAGATGGAAATTTCTATTTTTCTCAATCTACACTGAACCAAATTGGTTCATTCTTAGCCCATTCTCTTACATTTTCAAAGGGCTACAAGCCCATGACCATAAATCAAGGTTTAATGACAATTTTTATAAAACTCCGATTATTCCCCCATACTTGTAATTGTCTAGAAAATGCTCATTATTGGACCAAATTAAGTGGTTTCAGTTGAGTTCTTTATATTTTTCAAGGGGCTTTCAATCCCCATTCTTAAATTCGAGTTTCGTAACCAATCTATGAGTTTCAGTTTTTGGACTTGAACTTGCAACTTAGGTTATAAGGCTTATTTCTAAGTCGTTTGGCCTAGTTTCTGTGGCATTGAATTCCTTAATGTGTCTAGTTTAAGTCCCAATCATTAGGGATGGGTTTCGTTCAGGTTGATTCAAACCTAGTTCAAAGCCTCATCAATGGCACTTATAGCTATGCATAGGGTTCTAAGACCTCTAGGGCTCGATTTCTTTAGTTTTCTTTGCTTAAACCCTATGTCTGGTCATTACATGAGGTCAATTTATACATCATGAGCTGCATTTGTATCATGAGGACTTGGTGCATTAAACTCTATTGGTTGGGTGTGTGGTCCACTAAGGTGATGACACCTCACTTTTTTATGACATTTCTCCAAACAGCTTCTCTTTAAGTACCTTTCTTGTGGAAATCATAGCACAAAAGTGCCAGTAGCCCAATGGTAAACTTTTTGGCGGCTTTTACTTGAGGTATTGAGTTCCAGACTTGGCAAGTCCCTTTCTACTATTTTTCTTCTTTTGTTATGTTGGTGGAGAATTCTATATTTTTTATTTAATATTTTATTCATTCAATATACTTAATTTGTATATTTTTTAATTACTTGGTGAATATTTTACATTCATGAATATTTCTATTTTTATGTAGTTAAATTAATTAAACATGATTATTTATAATACTAGCTTAAACATTTAAGCTTAATATTTATGCATCGCTTTAATAATTAATCTTTTAATTACGTTATCGTTTTTCATATCAATTTCTTTTATTTTAATTCACTCAAGAATTATCATTGAGACATTATTGTCATGATCTAATTTTACACTAATGTTTTCTTAAAGGTTACTAAGCATCCCTAATTATATAATAATTAAGTCGAAATGTTACACCACGTGCCATTTTTGGGGGAATCTTTCTTGTCTAACACGGTCTCATTTAATGAGATGTTCCCTCCGGCTGTCGCCTTTTTACGCATGTCTTTTTGTGGTTAGCCCACACATGAAGAAGTGTCGATGTCACATCTTTAACCCTATCCTAGTGGATTAAGGATAATGAACGGCCAGTTAGGCACCTCGCCAATACACTATCCATTTTATAGTATATTGATGATGTGTTTAACTAGAGGCCTTTTTACATACCTAAGTAGTTTGTATTCAGTCATATAAATTGGTGCAATAGAATTTACATTTATAAAATTTTTTGTTTGAAAGCAGTCATACTTGGCAGAGCATAAGTAAGATTACATCAAAGTTATATTAATATGAGCCCAATAATACATTGCACATGAGTACCTAAACTAATACATCATTGGTGAACATCGTTCACATCCTATTCTTACTTTAAGTTGTCACATTAATCTGCTATCTGTCACATCGGGTTGCTATCTTCATAGTTGGGATACTAATTCTTTTCTAGCTAGAGTCTCTACTTCTCATAGCTTACTAGCATATGAATTTGTAGACTTCTCGGTCACTCTTGAAAATATACAGGATAAAATCCTGTGAGGTTAATAAAAGCTCGTGAGTAACACTAGTTCCTTGTTATGGGTTTCTAGAAACCCCTTTTATAAACTTTCATGGATAGCAGTTAAAAAGTTGTACTAAAAGCTATTGGCATTCTTCAAAACATATTCATATAACTGAGAGTTGCAAGATTTACTATGAAATCAAGTAAGGGTTCATACCAGTCTAGTTTTGCAAGATAAATCATGACAACATAAAGTTGGTGCTTGTAAGCAACTGGTAAAACAATACTTGCCACTTTTTCTTAAAACTTTTGTCTCTTAGGACTTTAGGTTGTCACATGGTAACCTTTAGTAATTCAGAGCTCTGGGCTTACATAGGGCCTTTAATGGCTTAACTCCTTAACTGGGAATGACTATATCATGAAAAAATGGCTTAACCCCTCAACCAGGCATGGCTGTGAGTCATGAACTAAAACATTTATAATGTATGTAAACTTGTACTAAAACATGTTTGCAAAACATTCTTTATAACTATCCATATGATATAAAGAATTTAAAGAAATGCTGATAAAGACATACAGTTAAGACATTCGACATAGTAGTCTCAAAATATTATAAAGTTGTAAAAGGACTACATGTAACGTATATATATTCGGCTAAGATATTTCTTACTTAGTGTTCTTAATCTCTTCCGACTTTACATGTCTCATACTGTTCGACACTTCATTTTTCTAAACAGACTTCATCTTTGAGTCTAAAGAGTCCTTTAGCTATAAAGTAGGTCTCTTTTTTACATTCTAAGTTCATCTAATTACTTAGTTAAGCCTTAAGGATAATTTGGTAATTTTACCATTCATATTTCGTGTCTTAAGTATCCAATTATCATGAACGGAGCTCATTTTTGGACTCAGAAGTTCCTTTAAACATTGGTATGGGTTGCTTTTTTACTTTCTATAATCTTTTGGTAACTTTATTAAGTCTTAGGGACGTATATGTCATTTTATATTTTGTTTCAGCATTCTATTTTTCCTAAATGGACATTACCGTTAGGTCTGGAATGTCGAAGATACTAAATTTAGCCTCTTTCGGATCTTAATTAGCCTTTTTGTAACTTACTTTAGGTCTAGGCGTTTTCGTAAATTTACACTTTCATGCAGGGCCATCTTTGGGTGCCCAAAAACTCAATTAATCTTTAGTATTCATTCATTTTTTAGCTAATTACATTCTCTTGATTGCCCTTTAAGCCTCTTAGGTCCTAAAAGAGTGATTAACACTCTTTAAATACTATTTTAGGGGTAGATTTCTTAAGGACCTATACTTTACAAGTATTCTTTAGTTAAACGAATTTCACCACTCAGTCCAGAATAGTCATAAAAGTTTAAGTATGAAGTTTTGTAATTTTTTGTATTCGTTTGACTGCTTAACAAAGATTGCAAAGTTACACTAAATGTGCCTCATTGATCTTTGTTTATATATTTAGAAAATTTATTTACTAAAATGGACCCTTGCCATTGAGTTTAGAGCATTGAAAAATCTTAGGTTAGGCTTTTTCAGATCTAAATTTGGTATATGTAGCATTAATTATACTACATATAGTTTTTAGGGATGTATATGTCATTTTTTTTTGCATTTGTTTAAGGGTAAAATTGTCATTTTAAAAATTTTTGGGGCACTTTTATAATTTACCAAAAATTAGGGGCTTAGGTACAATTTCTATATTTTATTATTTCTAATTAATCATTTTTCTAATTTAGGAGGACATTTATGAATTAATTCTCGCATTAATTGGGCTTTAATATAAGTAAATAAAACTATTGGGACCCAAATATAATTACTAAAAGTTAATTTCTTAAAAATATTATTATTTTTATTTTAAGGGGGAATTTTTTAATTTTTAAGTTTTTAGTTCGGGCAATAAAAAAATTCTCATGAACATTTGGGGTTAAATTATAAATTAAAAAAACTTCACTTATGCCCCTAGACTACCAAACTGCAGACAAGCTGACCAATTCAGGAATAGGATATCTCAATTCTGATCCAACTAATTTCTTATCTGTGTAGCCAAACGATCGCTTGCGTCTGCATTACATCATCAAAATGATGCCATATAACCTAACAATTTAATTAATCTATGCGTTGAAACGACATCGTCTCACTAAACCCGAATTTGGTTAAAACGTCGATCAAGACTTCAACCTGTTATTGACCCAAGATTCCACCTGAACTGTTCTTCGTCTTTTTCTTCAAGGTGGTTATTGTATTCAAAAACCCTAAATTTGTGTGATTTCAGGCGTTTTCTTGATCTATTCTCTATCTTAATCCATTTTAGGGCCCTAATATAGGTTTTCTCTTCGTTTTGAAGCTTGAATCAAGATCAAAATCTTGCTTCAAACTCCCATGGCCAAATTATATTGAGGCCTTGTTCAAGCTCGATTCTCAACCAAATCATGTGTAGTTTGGCCTGTTGTAAACCTTGTATTAGGGGCTTTTAATCCCCGTTTTAAAAATCAAGTTTGGTGTTTAATTTATGAGGTTCAGTTTTGAAACTAAAACTTGCAACTTCGTGTTTTAAAGCTCTTCTTTGAGCTTCTTAATTATGGACCGATGGTTTTATAATCCTCGTGAGATCTAGTTTTAATCCCAAACATCAAATTTTGATTTAGTTTAGGTTGAATCAGGCCCTATCTCTCAAGCTCTCGTTAATGGCGGTTTCCTCAGTTCTTAGGGTTTCAGAGCTCTTTTCTTAGCTTAAACAAGTCTACTATATAGTAGAAAAGGAGATTGAGGAAAGGATTCTTACTTCTTATTTTTCTCTCTCTTTCTCTCCTCTCTCCCTCTCTAAGTTTTCTCTTTCTGCTTTGCAGCACCTCTTTTTATTCCATCTTTATTCTTTCTTCCTTGTGATGGTTCCCAGTTTCTCAAACTTCAATTCTGCTCATTCTCAGTTTCTCTCTTCCCTCATTGGTTTCTCTTTTTCTCTCTTTTCATTTATCTTTCTCTATTTCTCCCTTTCTCAGTTGCTGCATGCAACCTTTTTAGGGTTGCAATAGCACATGGCCACCCCGTACAACCCTACTACTTTAAGGCTAAGAAACTCTCAGCCACCTCATGTCTCCAATCCTATACACACACATACACACCTAAGCATACACATTAATTCACCTTCACACACACACACATGCTCTCTTTCTCTTTCTCTCTCTCTCTCTCTCTCTCTCTCTCTCTCTCTCTCTCTTTCACACACACACACACACACACTCACACTTGCACTTGGCTGTAATTATATACATATACATATATGTATAGATGTATACAGATATCATTGTGTGTATATTTTATGCATTATTTACCCTTCTCTTCATGTGTCCTATGTGCATATAGATTAGGATATTTATCTCCGATTAGGTGCCTTTTTATACACTAATTAGTCTAACTCTATTGGTGTACTGATTCCATCATTTTAGGCTAATGACGTATTTGACCACCTAGTCTCTTAACCCGGGTTAGGTTAAGTCTACATGTAAGTAGGTTAAGCTTTCTAATTTTAGCTTATAATATCTTATATATTGTTTGAAGCTTCAAAAAGTTTGCTATTGATGTTGCTTTTGACAGATAACATAAATTACCCAATTCATTGGGTAGAGGTGTTACAGTCGACTTTCTCGCCTATTTCTTGCCTATAAGTTCTCATTACGAGAAGTGTTTTTTTAGCAGTTTTCTTGTTTCAACTACCATACTTCTTGTTCAAGTTTATCTTTTTTCTCCCTTTTATAATATCGAGCGAATCTCCTATTAGAGTTGATGATGATGAAGGCAATGGCGGCGACAAGGTGCGACCTATAGACACTGTTGCTTAAGAGACTATCATATGTATTTCTTCTCGTGATCCCTTTCGTTTTGATTTGTCTTTGCCCAAGATCAAATATAATGAGGACCTAGTGGCTTTTATCGCCAAGTACTAGAATGCATTCTTGGAGAATGTGATCATTAATCTAAGTGGCGAGGAATCGTCTAGGTTTCCATGTAGCTGCGAGGGTTTCATCAAGTTCCATCCAGTGGTAATTTCTTTAGGGTTCAATTTCCCTATAGCCAATTTTTATCAATAGTTCTTTGAGTTTTTCCACATTGCCGTAAGCTAGTTGATTCCTAGTGGTTATAAGATTTTCATAGGCTTTCAGGCCCTTGCCCGTATTTACAAGTTATGACTAGGGTTTTCTAATTTCAGGGCTTTCAACATCATCAAACGAATAAGGAATGGTTGCTACTATATCTCCTTCCATAACACTATTTTGATTTAGAATTTGCCTCAAGGTGAGAAAGGCTGGGACAAGTACACCTTGGAGATTGGTGGTGCCTGGCAGTTTCATCCTAGGGAATCCCTATTTATAGTTCCAAATTCCTGGTGCGGAGTGCGCATTAGAGAAAAGGCTAACCCTAAGCCTCCCCCATATAAATATAGCGAAGCTGAGCTATCTTGGGTTTTTGTCGTGGAGGATTGCTATTGGAGTCATCTTCTCGATTTGAGCAAACAGTCGGTTGAGGGCCCTATAATTGATGTTCTAGGGCCAGGGCTCCATGGGATTCTGATTGGCATTCCCCACTAGACAACAAGAGTACAACCCAAGTTACAATCCAAATAAGGATGATTCCCAAATAGTACCAATAAAGACGAGGATCTTTGGTACGGATGGTAGGGAGACTAAAGTAACGATGATGGTCCATCCTAAAGAAGCTCCCCCCAACTCAACTATTATAATACTTGAGCGATTCTTAAGTTCGGTCCCCCCTCTGACCATAGTTCCAGGAAGCGCGCTTTACAAGGCTCTAGTGATCCCAAGCGGAAGAGGACGATGACTAAGAAAGGTCATCAAGTAGGGGCCACACCACGACCCCCCCTTTACCGAGGTGGTATTCCTTGAACCCGAGGTTAACCTTTCTTCTTTGGGTCCCTCTAGGTTTGCTTCTCTTTTCATACATTTATCTTATGGTGACCTTACTACAGCATCCGAGGTCTCGTCCTCTTCTAGGACCCGCGCCTTTGCTCATAAGGAGCTCCCTTCCTTTTTATCCTACCAGAAGAAAACAGTGGCTGTAGTTAAGACTTCCAAACTCTTACCGATATAGTGAAGTTAACAGAAATTGGATCTCCCTTCATGGACTATCCAGTCTGTTATGACTTTGCGAAGGCCATGGTGAGTCTGTCGGAGTGGCTATCTCGCTCTAAGGGCCATGCACGTGTGGTGACTAGCTTATAGAAAGCTTGGTGCAAGCTCAGGTAAGAGGCTAACTCTTTGCGTGAGAAAATTTATAGACTGGAAAATGCCCAGCAGTCTGTGCAAGATAACTTGTGAAAGGCACGCGAAGACTTGTAGGAGAATCAAGAGGAACTTCATCGTACCTACACTTTACTACACCAAGCTCGGAGTAGAATGACTATAAGTTCTAGGCTTCTAGGATTGCCTTTGTCGAAAGGATCCAATGGGAGTATAAAGGTCAAGTCCTCAAGCTCTAAGAGGAGGCTTATCGGATGGGTTATTAGGATGCCCAAGCTGGGCAACGTTCTACCTTTCCTCTAGTTGACGTCAAGATTGTAGTAGTTGAGGAAGATATTGAAGAACAAGTTCCTTTGAAAAAAGAGCATCCATCTTCGTCCATTCCTCCCGACGATATTGTTGTGGAGCAAGAAGCTGTAGTCCCTAGGACTAATGCAAACTTAGCTTTTCACCTTACTGATGAGGCCATGGATTAGGTAGCATTTCTACGTGTTTTTTGCTATATTTGTTTTGTAACTTCAACTTATAAATGAAGTATTTCTTTCACAATCCTTGAATCTCAAAATTAGGACGGATCCTATATATATATATATATATATATATATATATATTAGAATGCTTGGTGTCTAGAAATAGACTTATAGTTATAAATTTTGTCTTTGAGGCTTTTGCAAGATTTTTGGTGCCCGGGCTCCTTGCCTTCCAAAATCTCACATCTTTCAGATTTTAAGACCCTCTTATACTTACGACCAGAGTGGTAAGTATGGTTGTACTCCTAATATTATGAAGTAAGGGTGCACAAAAAAACCAAGAATCGTAGGCTCGAACCAACCTAAACCGAACCCGACCTTAATAGGTTGGGTTGGTTCAGTTAAAAAAAAAATTGGGTCAGTTCGGTTCTATAACCGATTTAGTTGGTTCCAAATCGGTTTAAAGTTCGGGCAAACCAAACCAACCTAAGAATCGAATTTTTGATAAAATATCTTTTGAAAAATTATATATATATATATACACACACACACACACATACTAATATAATATAAATATATATTAATTATATACATATATAAATATATACAGTATACATACTAATATAATATGTTTATATATATATATATACACACACACACACATACTACTCATATACTACATATACACACATGCTAATATAATATAATACATACTAATCATATGTATATATAAATAGATAATGTATACATACTAATATAATGTGTATATATATATACACACACATACCGATCATATAATACATATATGATTGCACTGATATAATATATATACATACTAACCATCATATACATATATACAAATATATATAATATTATAATCATATATATATACACACACACATAGACACACACAAAATTCTCTCATTTTGCATTATAGATTTTGCTGTGGTATGATGAATCAAGTTTGATATATATAGTCAATTTGATTAATTTTCTTCTTTTTTTTATATATATATATATATATATGTGTGTGTGTGTGTGTGTTAGAATAGATGTATATACACAAAGTTTTTTTAGTTGATTTGGAGTTATTTTTTTTAAAAAAAAACACAACTTGAGTTTTTTCGGGTTGGTTCGAGTCAGTTCCAACAACTTCGCGGTTTAGTTTTGGTTCCAAAATTTTAGAACCGATTAAGGTTGGGTTGGTTCCGGTTCCACTCCAACTTGACCCATGTGCACCCCTATTGTGAAGTACGGTGGTTAGAGTAAACTTTAACAGTTCGTTAGAACGGACCCAACTAAATTTTGGAATTCCTTTTAAGAGAGGACTTTTGTGTATGTGCTCAAGGGCGGACCTTAGTCACGTCATTTTTGAGTGATTTTCTCATTTTTTCCAGAGCGACTTATAGCAACGCCAAGATAGTGTTTAGCATTTTGTCTAGGCTGGAGCCTTAGCAACTTTTCTCAATACCGGAGCCTGAAAAGCTTATGCCAAAGCCCGAAAAGCTCAGGCTAAAGCCTGGAGAATGATTTTCCTTGAGCCAAAGCTTGAGGAGTTCAATCATTTGTACCAAAGTGGCATACTTATTACTTGCCTACCTTGAGGCTTTTGGGAAGAAGAAAAAATGGAGCATCCTCCTACCATTTCCTCTGTTGGAGAGTTTGAGGGATATGATGACTTTGAAAAGACAAAAAAGGGGTTCCAAGGCTCTTCATCTCCCTTAGATTGCTGCCCCTTCGTCATTCATTTCAAAATTTGTGTTGACCTCTCAATTTCGTCATCCGGTTCAAAATTTGGTTTGACTTTTTGGTTTATTTGGCAGCGGTTGGGGGCATTCCTCAAGGTTTGCTGGCAACCTTGGGGAATGTTTCTTTTGTTGAAAACGGGGCTCATTAATGAGTTAGCTCAACCGCGAGAAGTGTAACTGGTGCATCTTTTAGCATTCTAGCCATTGATCCTCTTCTTGACTGAACAGTGTGGATTACTTCCTGTATCATTATAAATAGAGGATCTCATATGTTCTATTCTGCAAAGTTCTATAGGTTTTTTTCTTTTTTCTTCTTCATGGTAGGCAATCTCCGGTAGCCATTTGTGGTTGTGGAGTTCATTGTCGAGTTTTACTTATGCCAGTTTCTGTTAGTGGTTCCTGACATGGGAAACTCGACAACAAACTTTTGCAACTAACATGAGGAAACTCGACATGAGATGGTTAGAGTTGAGATGCATGAAGGACAGTGCCAGCCAATCTAGGACAATGGTTGTAGGTTCCCCTCTTATTTGGATGACCACCTCTCACAATCTCTTAATAGGTCATCCCATCAAGGTCTTCCGCTAAAAGCACTCTCAACATCCCAGAGGAGCCTAATGAAGAACTTAAGGTGAAAAGATGCTGCGTGAAAATGGAACTGAAGACTGTTAGGGAGTCCACACTTGAGTTATTTTTTAATTTTTTAATTTTACTATAAATAACCATTGTACATTGTTTTGACTTAGGTCTCAGTGTGATACTAACCTAAAAAGGGGGGTTGAATAGGTATGTATTAATTGTTTGATATTTTCAAATCCTTCAACCATAACACTAATGATTACTCTTATTAGATAAATATGTTAATAGAAATTCCAATCAATGTTCAACGATCCTATTTAATTCAACCAATTATCTCAAGATATTCAATTAAACTATCAAGTAGTGTTTATCAATACATACCATTAAACATTTTCCAATTGATTAACTAGTCCAATTTTAGTATCAATTCCACAATTCAACTCTAAATTCAACTAATTGATCAATTTGTAAATTTCTAATACAATTCAATTTGCTCAAATAAGGTTTTCAATTATCAATTTCATATTCAATTATCACAATCATGAAAACTTAATTATCAAGATAGCAGAAACAAGTAAAATAAGCAAATTAGGAATTGTAAAGACAAAGAGAATAGAAAGTGTAAACCAAGATGATGATAGAGAAATCACCACGAAAAACTATTCGCGATGGAAAACCTCGGAGCCGGCCATACTTAGGGAAGAATTTTACTATGAACGAAATTGAAATACTCGTAAACAAGACACGGTCTAAGTACGTCAAACACCATTCTAAGCGTTCACACTGTCAACCTCCCTTGAATCAACAAGCTTCATAGGATAAATCTTTCTACAATCGATTCTCCTCTCGATCTCGAAATCCTCCGATCGAGCCACTCCACAATTGTGAATCCGCACAATCTCGATATCTACTGATAGCTCAACGTCGAATCCTCAAGGTAGAACTTTTCTCTCTTCAATGGTGAAAACACATGAAATTAGGGCTCCTTGACATGATTTGGATCTTGTGAATTATTTGTGCTTAGGTCCCGGTGTGACACTAACCTAGAAGAGGTGGGGCTGAATAGGTATGCCTAATTTTTCAATAAATTCAAATCTTTAACCATAACACTACCAACTACTTCAAATGGAAAAACATGAGAATTGCAACTATAATTAATATTCAATTATTGTCTATAATTCAATTATGCAAACAATAAGTGCTACTCAATACATACTATTCAACTAAGCGCAATTCAATCACAAGTTCAATTTTAGTGTTAATTCCAGAATTCAACTCAAAATTCAACTATGTGCTCAATCAACAATTCACCAATTCAATTTCCCAATTAATATGTTCAATTATTGTGTTGGATATTTCACTATTGATATTGCATTGGATATATATTTGTTATTGATGTTGCTTTAAATAAGAAATGGACGTGAGTCATGGGAAAGGTCGGTAAATTTATATTATATGTTGAATATTTGAGATAACAATCATTTGTGTTGTTATGTCATGTTGGACTGTATCTTATTTTTTTTTTTTTTATGTTTTTATCTAACTTAATGAAGTTACCAGAAGTATAAACAGGAAATTTATAAGTCCACATAAATGTTATAAGGACCAACTAGACTCAAATTGGAATATGAATATGTAAATGGTGTACAAAGAAATAATGTTAAAAGGGTAAATTACCATAATGCCCTTGAAGGGCCAAATAAGTTATAAGGCACCAAGGATCCCTAAATGGGAAATTGAAAACCCTTAATTGAATAGACTAAGTTCAAAAGAACTTATAACACTGAGAAACAAAGTTGAGGTTAGAATGAATACTAATTCATTATGCTATCTATTTTTGATCCGTGATTATAGGATCACCCAAACGATGAAAAATGGAAAGAGAGCTATAGGGTAGCTATTATAGTAACCGCATGAGAATGAAATGCTAAGAACCCAATGTAAGTAAACCCAAACTCTAGCATGTGGTATTCCTAGCCATGTTACAATTTATTTCTTTGATGCTGCCAATTTGTAATCCATACATACTTGTCATTGATGATCTCCATAGTTTAATGTTTGTCCTATATCGTGGACTTGTTGAGAATTTGATTGTCAATATCCTCATGTTATTATTTGTCCATTTCTATACTTGCTTGGATATTGAAAAATTGTTATGCTTCTCACTGTTGAGAATTTGTTATTCCATAAATATGTACATTGCCTGTGGAATTTTGATGATCATGATATTATTATAAGTGCCTGGAGTTGTGACCTATCACAACATCCATTTGATTTATGGATGCTTGTGGACCTACAAGTCAGTGTTTAGGAATGATGCGCAACACCTAGTCCTTGAAGGACAGGACATGATATATATGCAGAGCTCTAATGCTATCCAGTAGCCCGATAAGGAGGGAGTGGACCTGGATGAGCACTTTTAAGGGTATGCCGTGTAATATCCCGACCCAGGATACCGGGTCACATGACACGTACTACGAGGGAAGAAAATCATATATATATAATTAATTAATTATTACATTAATTAATTAATTATAAGACTTGATATATATATGTATTAATTAAATGTATATATATGTATATATATATATTAAATGAAAGAAATATGAAAAAGTTAAAAAGTAAAAAGAAAAGATAACAAGTGTGAATGTGTGTGTGTGTGTGTGTCGGCTGGTGTGTGTGTGTGTGTGTCTTGTATATATGTGTATATGTATATATATGTATATAATATGTATAAATATCTTATGGAAATTAAATGCAAAGTTGAAAAAGAAAAAGTAGAATTTATGGGATGGGAAGTCTAGTGTAGGGCTATGAATCAGAGAGAGAGAGAGAGAGAGGAGAGAGAAGGGTCGGTCACCTTCTCTATAAAGGCCAAGCATGCAAATCATGCTTTCTTCTTGCTAAAGAAACCAAAAGAAGAAGAACTGAGGAGAAGAGAAGAAGGATTAGAGCAAGAAAGAGGAGGAAAACCAACCAAAAAGGTGAGAATGTTCAAAACTGTCAAAATTTCCTCTCTAGAATTTCTCTACATATAAACTGATTTAAAGCTTCCATTTGATATATATGATGTCTAGAACACATTCTAAACATAACAAGCATGAAAATTTAACTTTAAAACACCTAAAAACATGAAACCCATGAGCAGTCGCCATGGATGACCTTGCATGAAGCAGGTCTGACCCGAGGGAAACCAAACCTTGTTTGGTGTATAGGGACCTCTAGTAGACCCTACAAGCATGCTAAAAACCTATGTACGCGACCTTGAACCTCAAAAATCGACCCTCAAATGTCAAGATGCAGGTTACGGGTTCACACCCCAAACCTTTAAACTTATGATTTAAGCCATCTCTTTAAATGAAGACTGAATCCCCATGAAGAGGGGATCACAGTAAGCCAAACCTCATAAAAAATGGTTAAGAAACAAGCATGAACAACCGAAATAACAGTTCGGATTATCCACTTCAAGACCGAACATATGTGAGGGTTTTAAACTCCAAAATGAATGCAAATTGATTTGTATATGCCTTAGGGATAATTTGGGACAAAAACAGTCGAGCTTGGTGGAGTAAAAATTTACGAAATAGGAAAAATATGAAAACTGTAACTAGGGTTACAGGTCAGGTCGAATTGGGGAAGACGACCGAGTCGACTCGCGAACCGTTTAAAACGGTGGGTGGACTCGGGACAGGTGGCAGCCTTGGGGCTTGCCACCGATTAAATGGGGCGACGTCGTTTTGGGCTAGGGTATGTATATATATATATATATGCGGTTGAGTTTTAAAGGAAAAAGGAAGAAAATGCGGTCGGTGGGGTTCGAACCCCTGACCTCACGCGCCCCACGCGTGTTTTTCCACTCGGCCACGCGTATACGTGTGACCAATTACGAACACAATATATATATATATATATATATATATATATATATTATATTTAATTAAATCCGAAAATAAAAAAGGTGCAATTGCACCTTACAGGATTCGAACGTGGGATGTATGGGGAGGGAGGTGACACGCTGGCCAGCGTGCCACCCTATTCAACCTGTTCCTTATTCCCCTTAAATAATATATATATATTACATGTTATGATTTAATTTAATTAAATAAAATTAATTAAATTAATTACTCTGAAATAGGCCGTTGTCCAAAAATTACAAGTTATA
Source organism: Nyssa sinensis (assembly GCA_008638375.1). NCBI lineage: Eukaryota > Viridiplantae > Streptophyta > Magnoliopsida > Cornales > Nyssaceae > Nyssa > Nyssa sinensis. Next base: position 29,294,029 of record CM018032.1, read on the forward strand.
TATGTAACCTTACTATCTTGGACCCCCTGAGCCCATTGGTGAGGTCCACGACATGAGATGAGGTCCCGAAAAATTTGAGACCCCTAAAAAATGTCAAAATGACCAAAATGCCCCTGTCCTCGTAAACAAGTCAAACAAAGTCCAAATTTAATAAATGAATAGTGTATCCTTACTATTTCGGATATTCTGAAGCCAATGGTAGGGTCCGTTTTACGAGACGAGGCCTGAAAAATAAAGTCACGTGAGGGGTAAATGACCAAAATACCCCTTGGCCCAAAATTGACAAGTTATTAATGTATTCTTACTATTTTGGACCTTCTGAGTCCAATGGTGAGGTCCACGACACGAGACGGGGTCCCGAAAAATAAAGACACGTAAAAGGGTAAAAAGACCAAAATACCCCTGGTACCCCTAAAGCCAAAATGAAATCAGAGAAGGTCTAAGTTAACTTCTTTGACATTCCGGACTCAAAAATGGAGTCCAAATTACGAAACGAAGTACGAAAAAATATGACACGTAAAACGATAAAATGACCATTTTGTCCTTTACATATAAAAGTCTGAATTAAATATTAGGAAAGCCTAAACCGACTTTCTTGGACACTCCGGACTCAATGGTAGAGTCTATTCGACCAAAAGAGATGTCTAAAATAAAAAGACATAAAATTTGATAAATAGAATCTGTCAGATGACTAAAAATGTAAGAAATGCCAAAGTACTAAACTGAGGCAAGTACGAGAAATGAAATACGAAAAGACACGATACGTAAACATGTTAAGTAAATAACTTTAAATTAAAGTTAATGGAACTCCCAGAAGAGTATGATTTTAGAAATCTATTTTCTTGACACGGTAAATTGTGTTTTTAAACAGAGAATTAACTAAACACAAAAATGAGCCAAGAACGAGAAGTTGCTCCTATGATGACGAGGGCCCAACTAGCAAAGGATCCCAAGCAAAAAGTGTTCCGGGAGAAACTGGAAAGACATCTCCAGCTGATTCAAAATCGCATTCAAATTTCTAAAACGAACGAAGTATGCTGTGTAAGCCCCTTTATTTATAAGACAATAACTAAAGAGCAACTAGCAGCAAGAAAGCTTAAGAAACAGGAGGATACGGAAATGTTGGAAGAATGGCGACAAAGGTTAAAGAAGGCCAAGGGAAAAACACCCAAATAGAGTAGGACTAAAAGTACAAGGTGAGTAACCCTGTGTTTGAATTGGAGATTTAACTCCATGATTTAAAAAGAGTTTAAAGTATAAGATATGAAGTATTTGAAGTTTCAAATTCAGTATTTACATGATTCAGTTTTTAATTGTTCTGTTTTAGAAATTCATTTTGACATGCTTAGTGATTGGTTTCTGCAACAGTTTTTCCTTCAAATACTTTTCAGCATGTCTAGTTAAAATGCAATTATCGTTAAATATTCTGAATTTTCTTATTTCAAGTATACGAATGTTTATTACGAATTTATGAAAAGTATCTATGAGACAAGTCACATGATAAATGTTTTATAAGATGAATGGTGCATAAGCACTTAGACAGGATTCTGAGTTTTCAGTTGCCCTGTAAAATAGGCAGGATTTTGGGTTTTACGGAACTCAATTGCCCTGTAAAATGCCCGGTAGCAGGATCTAATCCCTCAGGCAGATGAGATATCTCCATAGATAAGTAATATGGGACTCCGGTTCGAAACGGATTCCACTAATGGAAGTGATAAGATGACAAATGGTTTGAAAATGGAAGCATGTTTTTACTCTCATTTTCAATATGCATATGTTTGAGTTTTATATACTCTATTTAAGAAATACATGATATGTTATACGTTTTAAAGTTCATATGTATAAGTTTAGCTTGAATGTTTTAAATATTTCAAAGCTACATGTTTCAAGGAATGCATGTATTCTGTATTCAATTGTACGAACAATTGGCGGTGACTATTTTACAAACTTTTATGTACTAAACCACTGCTAATTGAAAAACCCCATGACGAATACTGGTATTGCTCACAAGCTTAGATTAGCTTACCCAGACTTTGTTCGGACCCCCCTTTCAGGTAATTAGCAGCAGTTTTGATTTAAGGACGACGATGACGAATCTGCTGATTTTGGGAAGATATGGTTAAATAGTTTCTTTTGATAAGTCTGTAAACTCTAATAGTACCTTTGTATTAGTAGACATAGTAAGGACATGTAATAAGCCCTCTGGGCAATCGAATATGTATGGTATGAATGTATGAAGTCTTTAAGTTTTTAGTTATACTCTGAATGTGTAACCATGTATGCTATGTATGGAGCGGCAGTACCGAACGGATGTGCATAATTTAAAAATGAGAAAAGAAAAGAAAAAGTTTTTCACGCTTCCTCAAAATGTATGTTGCACATCTATTCGATACCGCTGCATATGTGAGCCTTGTCTCGGGGCCCTCGGGTCTCGGGACGGCGATCGCGATCCGGTAATCCGCTTAGGGTGGGTTTCGGGTCGTGACATGCCGGGCCTTATATGTGATAACATTTGTTCTGTTAGTATCTCATATCATTTATTGATATAAAAAAAAAGTTATTTATCATTTTGTGCGATTCATTTGATTCTGTACGGTCTGTCGAAGTGGCAGTGTCGGTCGTTGCCCCTAATCCGCATAGGGTGGGTTATGAGTCACGACAGAGTGGTATCAGAGCAAAGGTTAATGATGTAATAACCTGAAAAAAAAAATTTTTAATGAAAATTTTCAAGTTATTATTATTATTATTAGTATTTAATCCATGATGTGTATGTTATGTGTATGCATGTATGCATGTATGTATGCAAATATATATATATATATATAATGAATATATATACATAACTATATGTATACTATTATGTGTGGCTGTGTGTGTGTGCAGGTAGCTGTGTGTGTGGTACGGCTGAGAGTGTGAGGTATGTGTGTGATATAATATATATATATATATATATATATATAGGAAAACCAAAATACAAGCAAACAATTAAATGCAAAGAGAAGAAAAAGGGGAAAAGAAATCAGAAATGGCAGGGGGTTGGTCAGCAAAAGGGGGGGCCATAGCTGGCCTGGACAGTGGGGTTTGGCGTGTGAATATGTGTATATATGAGTGTGTCCGTGGGATAGGAAAGAAACAGAGGAGAATTTGAAAGAGAAAGAGAGCCTGAGAAGCTGAGAGGGAGATTGTAGAGTTTGGGACTTGGGCCAAGGCTTGGAACAGAAGAGGAAGGGAGAAGTCTGTACTGGAAAGAAAAAAATCCAGAAAATAAGGTATGCTTAGTTCAGTTCGGTTTTAAGATTTTTAAAGCATGTTGGTTTATTTGAGTTATAGGATCTCACAAGGTATGGAAAATGCGAACTAATGCAAGAAAAATCAAATGAAATGGTTAAAGAGAGAGAGAGAAAAAGTCAGTTACAGGCTTTAGGAGAAAAACTAGGTTTCCTATATTTTATGTGTGAAAAACTGTTTAAATAGTGGGAACATGTACATGTTGAGTTCAGGAAGAAAAATGAAATTAAAAGGGGCTTAAAAACAGCGATAAAAACTTGAAGAAATGAGGTCGCCGGAAATCTGAGATTTCTCACCGGAGACGGCTGCCAACCCATGTTCGTAGGTGTTAATTAAATGAAATGAGAAATGAATGGTGGGGTTGAGATCTGGGAAAAGAGGGGAAGAAAACTGGGAGGGTTTTGCGTTGAAAAACCGACGGAAGGGGGGTTACCGTCGCCAGAGGGGGCGACGGAACCCTACTGTCCCTCACCGGAAGATCGGGGACGAAGGGGGTGATGGTGGGCCTGTTTTAGGTTTAGGTCTTTGGGCTTGTTTGGGGTCAATAAGGGTTCGGGCCTGCTTGTTTTTAAAACAAGGATTGGGCCTCAAGCCTCGGCCCAGCAAATCAAAAAGAAAAGAAAAGCAAGAAAAAGAAAAGGGGTTTGTGGGGGATCGAACTCGGATGGCGCGCGTGGAAAGGGGGGGCACGTGACCGGCTGGGACAAGCTTCGCTCGTGCCTTATATTGCATTTAATATAAATATATATTACACATTACTTGATTTAAGTAATTAAATTAATTAAATTAAATTAAATGCACCTAAATGTCTCGGAGCCCAAATAAGATCAAGCCATATATGTTTTCTTACTATCTTGGACCTCTTAAGACCAACGGTGAGGTCTGTGATGCGAGACGAGGTCCCGAAGAATAAAAGACTCATAGAACCCTTAAAAATTACCAAAATGCCCTTGAGTCAAAATGCAGTCAAACGAGCTCCGATTTAAATAAACGAATAGTGAAATCTTATTATCTCGAACCTTCTTAACTCAATTGTGGAGTCCGAATTGCGAGGAGAGGCCGCGAGAAATGGGAAAGCGTGAAAGTGCAAAAATGACTATTTTACCTTTTTAACCCGAACGTCCAAATTAATTTCTGCGAAGGCCTAGACCTATTTTCTTCGACCTTTCGGATCCAATTGTAGAATTTAATTTATCAAATTAGAAATTAATAAAATAAAGGTATAAAATTTGATTAATAGCATCATTCAAGCGGCAGACCGACTGAGTGACATTTTGTGGTTTTAGGGACACTGAAAGGCAAGGAGAAGATCGTCTGACTTCTACATTTCCATTGCTAGCCACCATCTTACGAGCACGGTTTACTAGGGTTGAGACCAACCCGACAGGTATGGTGTTTTGCTAATGTTAGAAATGAAGTTAAGTTAGGAATATTCTGTGAATAATTGGAATGACTTATGTGTTTATTTGGAATGTATTTGCTTGATACCTTGGAGTTGGTTGTTCGCATGCTTATGTGTTACTTGCGTTCTTTTAGACTTTAGTAATGGGAAGACACATGAACTATGATGTATGAATGCATGAGATATACAATTACATGAAATAAGTTGATGCTTTGATTATTATTGATACTCCAAATGTGATATTTCATTAAAAGCATGCCTTATTGAGATTACGTCATTGTGTGCCGCATTCGAAGCATATTGGCATAGGGTGAATTCCTTGGACACATGGCGTGAGTTGAGCACGTGGTGCTATGCATTATGAGGGTGTAGATCCTGTGGTGAAAAACCCAAAATTGGCCATTGCATTGGTTCCTGATCCATCGGGGGGCGGCCCATAAAAGGAATTGGTACTTCGGACCATCGGGGGAAGGCTCGTAAAGGAGACATGGGTGTGGCATCGAGTGCATGGGTGCGGCATCGAGTGCATGGGTGCGTCATGCATATTTTCATTGCATTGTGTTTAAGAAGCATTTAGAGATAAATGTACACTTTGCACATGTCACGCCTTAGCTTTATTTCTTGCATTAGCATCACATTATACCAGCAGTTGAGCTGACCCATTCGTGGGACATACATTACAGATGAGGATGCCCAGCTACCTGAGACCCAGTGATACCTCGATAGAATGGAGCACTTGGTGTATTTTGGCCCATGAGGCTTATATTTTGTGATGTAAGGGTTTAAGCCTGAATGACCATGCAAACAGTGTATTCATAGGATGTACCTTACGTTATCTTATGTATTGATGGGAATGGATGCATGTTTAGTGAATCTATTTACATTGTCCTTTATTTTATTTTATTTTCTGTCTCGTCAGTCGCGCCTCGGGTTTGTAGAAATTCGAGGCGTGACAACGTGGTATCAGAGCATAGGTTCGAATACCTAGAGACTGTGGGGTGTTGTTAAACACAATGGGATTATGAGGCTTGATTTGAAATTTGTGTGAACCTTGTGTAATGGGTGGATTCTGACAGCTTATTATTAAGAGTTCTAGTTTTGAGAATACTTGGCGATGATAGGTGTTGTTGAACGCCATGGGACCCTTGAGGAGGGCTTGGGACTTAGTGTGAATTGTCGTTGGCAGGTGATGAGACCTTGTGTATGATGTGATTATCTATACTGGAAACATAAATTGGGTGATTATGTGTTAATTGAAATTATACTCTGAGGTATGATTACATGATTTGGGGTAGTGAGATGCATGATGTGGGCAATGTGTATATTGGCATGATCATATGTAATTTAGTATATATTTACAGGGGTGATAGATGACACTTGTTTTGCCTTAAGGATATCATATAGCATTATGGAAGAATGCTATGGGCGTGTGCACACTGTATTGTTTAAATGGATTTTCTGATAAAAGACTACATTTAAGTTGGGTGCGAACTTATTATTTGTTTATTGTGAACAATGGGTTGAGGTGGTTGACGTGAACTTTATAACTTATGATTAAGCAAGTAGATCTACAGGAATTACTAGATTATCAAGTAATGATTAATAATCTCTTGTCGTTGGAGAATTTTATCAACATGAATGGTTTGGGACTATGGATGTGGATTGATCCAGGTTGTGATGTGATTGAGTTTTGATTTCGTGCTTAGGATGGGTATTGATAAATTCAAGTGATGTGAATCTAAAAGTTAGGGATTGAAATGATTTCTTTATTTAAGAAGAATATGTTATTTTGTGGTGACCTGTGGAGGTGACCTAATGATGGATGCTATTGACTTGCATAGTCCTATAAGGTGATCGATACTAATTGTTGTGAGGATAACGAATTGATTTAATGAACTTATTAATGTAGGTTTTATGAGAATAATGAGTTGTATAAATTGGGCCAAACTGAGGGGTTAGTTCTAACTTGGTTTATAAGGTTGACATTAGAATTATGATTGAATGAGGAGTAAGCATTGATTGTTGTTTGGAGGAAATTGTGTATCGAGTTAAAATTTGGGTTATATGAATTTCTTGAATGTGAATCGTGTGTTTAAGATGGGATTGTGCGAACATACTTGGAGTGAAAATATCGAGGTTGGGGCACTAGAACTCGAGAGCTAACTTGGTTATGTGACTTAGGAGTGAATGGTGGTTTTTACTTATCACTTAGAGATACATAGGCAATTATGAATGAGTCTGATTGGTTTGGATAAAGTTACAGATGATTGTGTTGTCTGGGTCTAAATAGTAAATATTACACTCGGAAGATTTTACTTTATTCTGGGGCTCGCGATGTCTGCTTTGTTCCACCATCGTAGGGTTCACCGGTTGAGATAGTGAGATACTAACAAGAATCTGTAGAGATGCCCGATAGAGATAGCTAGTTACATCTTTTCTTTTGACTTTGTTCTACTCGATGTGTCTAGTTTTGATATTATGTTGGGGGCTATGGGTTTTAACCTTGCTTGTAGAAATTGAAGCGATTGATTGGAAGGACTCTGCACAGTAATCTGATGAGAGGAAGGGAAAGTTCTTCAATATCTGATGGATGGGATGATAAAAGAGATAGAATCTGTCAGGATCATCATCTGCTTGGGGGAGAAAGATTGAAGAAGCTGATGGAACTGGATTTAAAATGGCTGGTCGACTCTATCAACCTGCCGGTGTGTACTCCTGAGGAAGGTGATTTCTTTATTTCACCAGGTGTTCGTAGATCCTTCTAGGATGGATTTTGTTGTGGGGTAGGAAGGGTTAGACCTCGACTTAATTTGACTGGTCTGGATTACGTGATTAGATAAATACTTGTTGCTTTAGTGTGTGAAACTCGTACAAGGTGTAGTATACTTGGTTATTGAAGGACAGAGATTAGATGCTTATATCTATGTAGTAAACCAAGTTGTTTATGAGATAGACCATAAGCTTAGTTACCTATAAGGTAGGCCATAAGCCTGAGTATCCATAAGATTAGTCATAGACTTAGTTACCTATATGGTAGGTTGTGTACCATTTATGCATGTGAATATTCTTAGAACAAATCTTGTATTTGGATGTTGCCATTGAGGACTAAGTGTTAACTACTGAAATTTTGCTTTTCGATCCAATATATATACACACGCTAGTGTAGTGCCCGCTATAATACTGCGACTATGATTTTTTTATATATATACAGACTGATTATTATTGGAGCATGTATAAAGTATGTTTAAGTGTGTACCCATGTGTGAGTGTTTCTATACCTATGAGTAAGAATTGATATACGTTCATGATCTAAATTGGTTAAGAGTTTCACTACTATTTGATTCCTTTAAACCCTGACATATTGTTCTAGATTTCATGTTTGGGATACGTGAGCTAGTCTCTGTTGATGCATGACATTTAGTCTCGGCTGTGTATGGACTAAGGTAGGAGATGATGACTTTACTTTAGGATTTTATTATTGATGTCCTGTGGACGATTATAGTGCTTGGAGAATAATAGGTTATTGAATTGCATTGTGGCACGGGTGATATGTGAATGACATTATGATTGATTACCAGATGATTTCGTAGCTTGATTTGAGATTAGTTAGACGGTTTGCAAGCGTGTGAAAAGCTTTGAGATATCATTGTAAGCATTGAGAATTTTCATTTTTTATTATTTTCATTTGTTGTTATGTTGCATTATTGAGGTAAGTCATGATGCTTGGATGGATTTGAAAGGAATTGGTGTTGATGAGCCAATGTGTTTTGAGGATTTCATTATGTGTTGTGCCATGTGGAGTGAGCCGTTACAGATGGGATCGGAACCAGACCCTAGCAGGGAGGGTGGAGATGTCTACACGCCGCTACACGCCCGCCAGTGAGGCTGAGCCTACGGGGGAGATGGTAATGGGAGGGGGGTAGTACATTCCACATCGCCTGGCTGAGGGAAAGGTGGATGGTCCATTGGTAAGGCTGCACGTCTCCATGTTACAATGCATTTTATATTGATCTTTCTAAATTTTGTCATTAGATGGTGCATGAAATTAAAAACTTGAAAGCTTAGGGAGATGAAGATGAAAAACTTCAGTAATATGTAGTATGAATGGAAAGGAATTACACTAAGGTAGAATAGCTAAGGTTAATGAGAAAAGATAAAGATGGACGCCTGCCATTATTTAGCATGTATAGGGATGTGTAGGGAATATACCCAGGGAAAAGAGTGAGAGATTTTAATTGGTTGTTTATTTAATTATTTATCCTTTAAAGGATTGGATCGTTGACTTATTAGTTAATAGGGTGTGGTGATCGCATCGTTTGATATAGAGAATGGGTTGTGAATGACATGGTTAGGTCAAACTTGTGGTGAGAAAAATTTCAAAACTTTGATAACATGTAATTTGAGAATGGAGACTTTAATTTGAAAATGGAATGATCTTGTGGAAGTTCAAGGACTTGTGAACAAAAATAGTGGATTATTGTTAATGTTGGGTTATGATTTATTACTAATTTTGATGAATACTCTTAGGATGTAAAATTAGTTGAGGTTAGTGTATCTCGGGGATGGAGAGACTTATAGATGTGCATATTGAGCTGGGGTTAATTATTGAGAATTGTAATAGTGCATTTGGTGGCTTTTAATTTTTGTGGAGTATGAAAGTACTAAGAATTTTGTTATAATTATTTCCTATTGCGACCCCATGGTGGTTGGATCAATCTTTAAAGGTGAAGTTTTCTATTATATTTCCTCGAGGATAGAAGTCATTTGTTAATAAGACTGGCACATGCTTGTTTTATTTTTCTAGTTGATGGACGATAGATTATAGTCATAACTTTACATGATGAGTGGACGCTAACAGTGAGGAATTAATTTGGGACATTCTGATGATACACTTGGGAAATTACTATTGTAGGGAGAATAAATTCTCCATAAGGACGGTTAGATAATGTGTCTTGTCATGATTGTGAAATTACATGAGTTGAAAACTCAATTTGAGGACTTGTGACAAGATGACTAAATGATGGATCTGATGTGTAGAATGGTTTCTGATTTCGTTGATTATAATATGACCAAATTAAGTTAGATTTGAAACTAATGTGATAAGTCCCATACGATTGACAGACTCTCTCGATAAATCGAGAACTCAACAAGAGCATTATAAAATCATTACAAGATCTTGATTGATAAAATATTGGAGAGGTAACCTACAAGTTGGCGTTATCGCCACAGTTATTTGGAGTTCATGATGTCTTCCACTTGTCGATATTGGGGAAGTACGAACCTAATCCTTCACATGTACTAGATTGGGTTAATCTGGCAGTAGAGGGTGATGTTTCTTATGATGAAAGGCCTGTAGAGATATTGGACTCGAGGGACCAGGTTTTACACAGCAAGACCATCCCTTTTGGCCAGGGTTCTTTGGAGCCAGCATATGGCTGAGGAGGCTACTTGGGAGCGTGAGACTGAGGTCAGAGCTAGGTATCCCGAGCTGTTTGTCCATTGATGTGTTTTATTTTAAATTTCGGGATGAAATTTCTTTAAGGAGGGAAGGATGTAATAACCTGAAAATTTTTTTTTAAAAGAAAATTTTCAAGTTATTAGTGTTATTATTATTATTATTAGTATTTAATCCATGATGTGTATGTTATGTGTATGCATGTATGTATGCAAATATATATATATATATAATGAATATATATACATAACTATATGTATACTATTATGTGTGGCTCTGTGTGTGTGTGTGCAGGTAGCTGTGTGTGTGGTACGGCTGAGAGTGTGAGGTATGTGTGTGATATAATATATATATATATATATATATATATAGGAAAACCAAAATACAAGCAAACAATTAAATGCAAAGAGAAGAAAAAGGGGACAAGAAATCAGAAATGGTAAGGGGTTGGTCAGCAAAAGGGGAGGCCATAGCTGGCCTGGACAGTGGGGTTTGGCGTGTGAATATGTGTATATATGAGTGTGTCCGTGGGATAGGAAAGAAACAGAGGAGAATTTGAAAGAGAAAGAGAGACTGAGAAGCTGAGAGGGAGATTGTAGAGTTTGGGACTTGGGCCAAGGCTTGGAACAGAAGAGGAATGGAGAAGTCTGTACTGGAAAGAAAAAAATCCAGAAAATAAGGTATGCTTAGTTTAGTTCGGTTTTAAGATTTTTAAAGCATGTTGGTTTATTTGAGTTATAGGATCTCACAAGGTATGGAAAATGCGAACTAATGCAAGAAAAATCAAATGAAATGGTTAAGGAGGGAGAGAGAAAAAGTCAGTTACAGGCTTTAGGAGAAAAACTAGGTTTCCTATATTTTATGTGTGAAAAACTGTTTAAATAGTGGGAACATGTACATGTTGAGTTCAGGAAGAAAAATGAAATTAAAAGGGCTTAAAAACAGCAATAAAAACTTGAAGAAATGAGGTCGCCGGAAATCTGAAATTTCTCACCGAAGACGGCTGCCAACCCATGTTCGTAGGTGTTAGTTAAATGAAATGAGAAATGAATGGCGGGGTTGAGATATGGGAAAAGAGGGGAGGAAAACAGGGAGGGTTTTGCGTTGAAAAACTAACGGAATGGGGGTTACCGTCGCCGGAGGGGGCGACGGAACCCTACTGTCCCTCACCGGAAAATCGGGGACGAAGGGGGTGATGGTGGGCCTGTTTTAGGTTTAGGTCTTTGGGCTTGTTTGGGGTCAATAAGGGTTCGGGCCTGCTTGTTTTTAAAACAAGGATTGGGCCTCAAGCCTCGGCCTAGCAAATCAAAAAGAAATGAAAAGCAAGAAAAAGAAAAGGAAGAAAAGAAAAGGGGTTTGTGGGGGATCGAACTCGGATGGCGCACGTGGAAAGGGGGGCGCGTGACCGGCTGGGACAAGCTTCGCTCGTGCCTTATATTTCATTTAATATAAATATATATTACACATTACTTGATTTAAGTAATTAAATTAATTAAATTAAATTAAATGCACCTAAATGGCTCGGAGCCCAAATAAGACAAGCCATATATGTTTTCTTACTATCTTGGACCTCTTAAGACCAACGGTGAGGTCTGTGATGCGAGACGAGGTCCCGAAGAATAAAAGACTCATAGAACCCTTAAAAATTACCAAAATGCCCTTGAGTCAAAACGCAGTCAAACGAGCTCCGATTTAAATAAACGAATATTGAAATCTTATTATCTCGAACCTTCTTAACTCAATTGTGGAGTCCGAATTACGAGGAGAGGCCGCGAGAAATGGGAAAGCGTGAAAGTGCAAAAATGACTATTTTACCTTTTTAACCCGAACATCCAAATTAATTTCTGCGAAGGCCTAGACCTATTTTCTTCGACCTTTCGGATCCAATTGTAGAATTTAATTTATCAAATTAGAAATTAATAAAATAAAGGTATAAAATTTGATTAATAGCATCATTCAAGCGGCAGACCGATTGAGTGACATTTTGTGGTTTTAGGGACACTGAAAGGCAAGGAGAAGATCGTCTGACTTCTACATTTCCATTGCTAGCCACCATCTTACGAGCACGGTTTACTAGGGTTGAGACCAACCCGACAGGTATGGTGTTTTGCTAATGTTAGAAATGAAGTTAAGTTAGGAATATTCTGTGAATAATTGGAATGACTTATGTGTTTATTTGGAATGTATTTGCTTGATACCTTGGAGTTGGTTGTTCGCATGCTTATGTGTTACTTGCGTTCTTTTAGACTTTAGTAATGGGAAGACACATGAACTATGATGTATGAATGCATGTGATATACAATTACATGAAATAAGTTGATGCTTTGATTATTATTGATACTCCAAATGTGATATTTCATTAAAAGCATGCCTTATTGAGATTACGTCATTGTGTGCCGCATTCGAAGCATATTGGCATAGGGTGAATTCCTTGGACACATGGCGTGAGTTGAGCACGTGGTGCTATGCATTATGAGGGTGTAGATCCTGTGGTGAAAAACCCAAAATTGGCCATTGCATTGGTTCCTGATCCATCGGGGGGCGGCCCATAAAAGGAATTGGTACTTCGGACCATCGGGGGAAGGCCCGTAAAGGAGACATGGGTGTGGCATCGAGTGCATGGGTGCGTCATGCATATTTTCATTGCATTGTGTTTAAGAAGCATTTAGAGATAAATGTACACTTTGCACATGTCACGCCTTAGCTTTATTTCTTGCATTAGCATCACATTATACCAGCAGTTGAGCTGACCCATTCGTGGGACATACATTACAGATGAGGATGCCCAGCTACCTGAGACCCAGTGATACCTCGATAGGATGGAGCACTTGGTGTATTTTGGCCCATGAGGCTTATATTTTGTGATGTAAGGGCTTAAGCCCGAATGACCATGCAAATAGTGTATTCATGGGATGTACCTTACGTTATCTTATGTATTGATGAGAATGGATGCATGTTTAGTGAATCTATTTACATTGTCCTTTATTTTGTTTTATTTTCTGTCTCGTCAGTCGCGCCTCGGGTTTGTAAAAATTCGGGGCGTGACAAATGATATTTAGGGAAGACCAAGTTGTGATTAAAGTTGGTGTTTTTTAGGTGACTAGGATGATCAGATGATCAAAAACTCTTAGAAGGCAATAGTAGGCTCATGAGCGAAGTTGATGATCTTGAGAATTCTAGGACTATATCAGAGCTATAGGGTAATGATTCTTTGGAGAGATCATAATAGTATTGGATTTGTGGACTATTAGGTGATTTAGATGATTAAATGATCGGTGATTCTTGGAGACAATAGCATGTTTAGGTATTAAGGTTAATCGTCTTTGGGAAAGACTATACTATGACTGAATGTGATGATTCTATGGATATTGAAATGATCAAATGCATAGTGACTTTTGGGAGATAGTAGTATGCTTAAGGGCAAGGGTTAAGGATTCTTGGGAAGAATCATACTAGTATCGAGGTTGATAACTCCTAGATATCTAAGATATGAATTGGTCGGTGAATTGGGGGAAACTATCATTTAAACAAGGGCAATGGTTAATGCTCTTTGAAAAATATAGGGTGACATAGAATTGGGATTGTGAAATCTTGGGAAGTGGGTGTTCTAACAACAAATCTATATGAGAGATAGTTTGAGGAAGACTTAATGGATAGTGACAAGACTTTAGATGAATTGATGATATGTTAGAAACGTAAGGATTCTTGAATAGGTGACTCTAATTCAATCAGAGGTTTGATCTGTGAGGGATCTGCCTCAATTCCTCTTTGAGAGACTAAGAAACCCAAGAATTTCCCTTTCGTGATTCCGAACGTACATTTTAAAAGGTTTAGCTTCATTTTATGTTTCTTCAAGATATCGAATGTTTAGCTCAAGTGTTGGATGTGGTCATTCTTCCGAACACTTTTGATAAGCATGTCGTTGATGTAGACTTCTATTGTGTCCCCAATTCGGGAGCCAAACATTTTGTTTATGAGCCATTGGTACGTAGCTCCAACATTTTTTAAACCAAACGACACCACTCTATAGCAATAGAAACCTCGTTCTGATATGAAGGCCGTTTGCTCCTATTCTAGAGGATACATTTGAATTTGACTATGTCTAGAATAAGCATCATGAAACTCATAAGTTCGTGACTTGCCATGGCATCAACAAGTTGATCAATTTTGGGAAGAGGAAAGTTGTCCTTAGGACAAGCTCTATTTAGGTCAGTATAGACAACGCAGACCCTCCATTTTTCGTTCTTTTTTTTTTGCGAGACCTGTATTGGCAAGCCACTCTAGGTAGAACACTTCCCTTATCATTCCAGCATTTAGCAACCTTTGGACCTCTTCATTGATGATCTTGTAACGTTTAGGGGCAAATGTCTCCTTTTTTGTCTCACCAGAGGATGTTCTGGATCTGTCATTAGTTTATGAGAGATGAAATTAGGATATATGGCTTATTCCATAATCTAGTGTTAAACTAAATTTTAGAACCATGAATGTATAGCCCTCTGTAAATCATAAAGAACAAGACAAAATGGTCCTGTAATGAGTGAGACAACCAAAGTGATTGAAGAATCGATGTTTTGAAAAATCTATCTATTCGATCGGATTTGGAGAGTGAAATCGGTCTTAATACTTACCAATAATGTTTTAGTTAGGTTTGGGTGAAGAAATGGTCTGAAAATAGGCAAAAAGCCACACAAAAAAAGAAATTCAATTTCCAGTTTCTGGTCATCGACGCCGGAAGGGGTGGCTAGAACCCTTAGTAGAAAAATAGGGACGAAGGGACTGTTCATGGGTCGGGTCGGGTCTTGACCAAAAATAAAAAGGGTTTGGGTTTTAAATGAAAAGACAAAGTTTTGAAGGAATTAAAATAATTTTAAATCAGGAATTTGGGGCGTTTGGCTATAGGGATAGAAAAGGGATCTAATACCCTACGCTGGAATAGGGATACCTTATCCTTGATCTGAGCCTTATCCACTGTTTGGCGCTAGAAATTTCAAAAAAAAAAATTAAATTAATATAGGGTTGACCTCATGCTGATGTTAGCATGACGTAGTGAACCGGACTGAATCGTTCGGCCCTTAACCAAATTGAACTGGCTCAGTTGTAAAGAGATTGAACCGGCTAGTTTTATTTAAATAGTTTTCTTAAATTATGTTTTGGCCCCAAATGTTTCTTCTAATTATAAAATTGAGCCCCTAACTTCTGTTTAATTACGAAATGACCCAAAAAATAATTAAAAATTATTTTTAAATCCTAATTGATTATGGGAAGTTACCAAAATGCCCTTAAGCCAAAAATTGGCCAAACGAAAACCAATTAAAATACATGAATAGTCTAACCTAATGTTTTTAGGCATGCTGGACTCAACGGTAAAGTCTGATTTCTGAAATTAGATCCCAAAAAATATGAACGGGCAAACTAAAATAATTCTAATTATGTCCTAGTGATTAATTAAGCTATCACTTGAACTATAATGATCTTGAAAATATACACCAATATTTTTGGACATTCCGGACCCAACAGTGGGGTCCATTTTATGGAACGAAGTTTAAGAAATATAGACACGTGAAATGTAAAAATTATCATCATACCTTTAATGATGCTCGAAGCCAAATAAAAGTCCAAGAGGGTCTGATTTGACCTTCTCTAACGTTCCAGACCCAACAGTGAGGTCCATATTATCAAATTTTATACTGAAAAATATGACATGTAAAAGCGTAAGATTACAAAAATGCCCTCAAGCTTAACATAAGTTATAAGGATGCAAAGTAAGATCCGAAAAAGCTTAAACTGGTTATCTTTGACACACCGGACCTAATGCTGATGTTCTTTCAAGAAAAATGAGACCTGGTAACAAACCAAAAATGATGAATACGTCTTTACGACTGAATGAAGCTACTAAAAGAGTATAAATGAAATTAAAAGACATGTATTAATGTTTTAAAGACCGCTTGGACTCAAAAATGATGTCCGCAAAGGCAAACGATGGATCAAATGAAATGAGACGTAAAATACAAATAAATAAATACCCTTAAAGGGATAATAAGTTCATATGGGACCTGAGGGAGAATATGGGATCTTCCTTAGGGTTTAAAGGGCCACCGAATCAGAAAATGGAACTGGTCAAGGAGAATAACATTGAATTAATAGTGATGAAATAAGATCATATGTTTATTCTCGTATTGAGTTCAACTTAATTTGTGAACTAGGGTTACCGATAAAGGAATAAGGATAAGGCAAGTGCCAAGACAAGTAAAGTAAGCAAGTGAAGGAAAGACTGTGGGCTCTAGACTATAGGTGAGTAATCCTGAACTTTGAAGTGGAGGTTTTGACTCCATGATTCCTGAAGTGTTTTAAATTTAAATTCGTGTATTTACATGACTCGTGTTTCAAATGTGTTATTTGTCTCCATTTTTAAATACTATCTTGACATGCAAGTGAGCTTGTTTAAATGCTAACTGTTTATAAGTTCGTATCGCAGCGTGTCTATTTTAAATTCAAATTTTGTATTAAATGCCTATCTAAAAGTAAATATTTTTCATTCTAGTCATGTTTTAAATATTCTTAAATGATGTGATTAAGTGTTCTGAAAGTTATGTTTCAAATGTTAAATGTTCCTGAACATTTTGTTTTTAAGTATTCTGAAAGTTATATCTTAATGTTCCTGAATTTTATGTCCAAGTATTCTGAAAGCTCTGTTAAAGTAATTATGAAAGTTCTGTTTAAATGTTCTTGAAAAGCATCTATTTGAAAATAAATGTTTTAAATGCTTCCTGTTTGCGAACTGGTAATACAAGATAATTGTGCATAAGCACTATGAGCTATTGAGACCCTATGAGACTCAAAATCCTGTAAATGCCCAGTAGAAGGTTTATCCCCCAAACATGAGATATCTCTATTGATCTATTAAGCTTAGGGTCTGGTTCGAAACAGATTCTTCTCTTAAAAAGTGAAAACAAGTATGGCAATAAATGGTAGAAGGTTTTCGAACTCCCATTTATATGAAAAGGGTTTTTAAATGGCCCTGCTTTTAAAATGATAAAGGGTCATACCCTTTTGTTTACAAGAAAAGGATTTTTATCCTCCTGTTCACAATAAAAATATTTTATCCTCTTGTTAACAAGTACAGGATTTAAATTTCCTAGGCCACCAAATAGCCATTTTGTACATGTATACAAGTTTTCTGCTGCATATTAAATGCTTTACTCGAATGTTTTAAATACTTTGTGTTATATGATTTGAAGATCCCTGTATTCCGTATTTGGTGAACTAAAATGTTTTACTCGAATGCCTTGAATGCTTCATGTTACATGATTTGAAGATTCTTATATTCCGTATTTGATGAACTAAATGTTTTACTCGAATGCCTTGAATGCTTCATATTATACGTTTTGAAGATTCCTATATTTAGTATTGATGAAATAAATTCCTAGCATGAATGCCTTGAATGCTTTATGCTATCTATTCTGAATTTTTTATATTCTGTATCTGAAAAGTACGAGTAATTGGTAATGACTATTTTATAAAATCTGTTATACTCAACCCACTGCTAGTTGAAAACCATGACAAGGTACTAGAATTACTCACGAGCTTAGTGAAGCTCACATGGATTTATCCATGATATTTACAGGTGATATGAAAGTAGGGTATGGGACCCACAACTACAGTGAAGTACAGGTTCAGAAGTTCAAAAGTGCGTGAGGCATGGGACTCACGGGTAAGGTAATATGAAATTCAGATGTAAACGTAGGGTACAAGACCCATAGTGATTGTAATGGTGAATGTAATGTATGTTTCAAAAAAATGAATCTAGGCATTCTAGATACTGTAAGGATTAGAGTAACATGTGTAATTGCTTTTGCTGTAATATTGAACTTGATGTGATGTATGAATGGAATAGATTTGGATTTAGAAAGAAATTCCACGATCACGGTTCCCTAATCAGCACATAGTGGGTTTTGGGTCGTGACACTAACTATAATGGAAACTAGAAATGCCAAAGTCTGGGATTAATATCTAGAGAAAAAGTATAAGGAATTTGAGAGCAAACCATAAGAGAATGAAGCAATTGGTGGTTTCTAGAAAAACATTTTGAATCTGATCAGTCTTTCATTTGAACGAATAAGTGACCTTCATTCGAACAAACCTTCATTCAAACGAGGGTTCGTTCTAACGAGGACTTGAGACTTCTCTTTTCCTAGAAAAACAAAGTCTTATGATCTGTTTAACCATCCTCTGGTCGAATCAACTGAGCAAAAATAGGGGAAACAGGATTGTTCAATGAAAACTTTAGTTTTTAAGATGAAAAACACTAAGATGAAATCTTTTATCAACAAAGTTAAAAAAATCCCAATATTTTTTAGTTGAAATCTAAAAATTTAAGAACATTTTAAGTGACATAAAGAGTATGAAATATGTTCTAAATTGAATTAAGATATTCAAGTAATCCTAGAACACTTAAATTCATGCAAGCTCACTCTCCAGTCACTCAAACATGGTGTTTAGACATATTTAATAACTTCAACCTTGAAATGTTTTTATTTCAAAGTTGAATCTATGGTGTTAAATGATTTACACTACAATAGGATCAAACAACCATAGTCAATCAACTTAGAAATTTTTTACCATTTCCAACCAGAACTCCCTTTCAACTTAAAAGCCAAAGTTTGCAACTTGAATTTGCATTTATCCCACCTTTTATAAGGTGTCTTTCACACAGTTGAGTGGGCTACTCTTTTCAAAAGATTTCTAATGCTAGCAAACACATTATCTCAAAGGTAGCCTTTTCCTTCCACTCTTTGATTTTTCAATTAGTGTGTGTGTGAGCCATTTTCTTTTTAGACTTTTTCTCTTAGGTCTTCTGATTTTCCCAACCTAAATCAATCTTTCTAGCCATGGAAAAATTATGAGATAAAAAGTAGAAAGAAAGATTGCATGTACTCAAGGGAATAAGACTAAGTGAGGATATTGACAAAATAAAGCACACATGTCATAGTCTCAATCACTTATAATACATCTCAATTTATTTTCCTTTTTCAAAAAAAATGTGTTAGCAATAGAGTTTTGATGATGTATATGCTTGATGTAATCTAAGCATCAACACAAAAATTAGTGTTTTTTTGGTAATTGAACTATAATGTTATGCTTTCTCTTATATGTGAAATAAGAGAATTAATCTTAAGCATAACCAAACAATTACAAAGTATAGAACCCAAATTGATAATCTTGATGGTATCTATGCTAAATAATGACACAAATTAACATATGATCTTAGCTTTGCATTACATACATAAAAATAGCCAGTGTGAAACTTAACTTGTATATTGAATTTATAGACATGACAATTGTGTGATTATAATTGAAATAATGCATTAAATCTAGAATCATAAAAAGGTTTTTTTTATAGCTTTCTCTTAAAGATGATATTTAATATCTAAGGAAAGAGTATGGCTAAGCAATATGTAACACCCCAATTACTTAACTGACATGTTTTGTATATGAGAAACTGTTTTGGGAATGAAATGTCAGGTTTAGCTAATTTAATGTCTATTTTTAATAGTGATAAAACTCGAATTAGTTAATTATGGGAAACTCGAGAAAATGAAAACTGACATTGGACCTTGGTCAATGAAAGATATTCTGAGTAGGAAGTGACAGAAAGAAACCGCACTGAAAAAGGAGTTACGGATTGGGGGTTAAGGCCAAAATAGTGAAACTGGAATTCTGCGACAACCAAACAGGGCCTTAACCAGAAAAATAGGAGAAAATGGTCACTTGGGAGGCCAAGGGGAATTGAACCCTTGACCTACCAAGGTAAGTAAATTCTGTCCCAAAAAGTTACCAACTAGGCTGTTGGTTACTTTGTGCATATGTACATACAATATATGTATATAACCTATAATCTTGCCCAAGCCACCACCCAAATTGGCCAATGGCCTAGCATGCATTCCCCACATCATTGCCATACATCATCCCTGTCACCTCAATCAGCCACCAGCCCACTAAGGATTGAGATACACTCACACATATATATATGTATATGTATAGCCATATGCAACCTGGCACTAAATTCTCTCTCTAGAGAATCTGATAATACCCAAACTGTGAGAGTGAGTGTGTGTATGTACGTGAGGTGGCTGTGAGAGTGAGAGTGTAGTGAGAGAGAGGGGAAGAAAGCTTTGCATGCAAGGGAACTTGAGGAAGGACTTGGCCATTTGGAGTGCAAGTGGAGACTTGAGAACTACGGTGCATAACCTGAGAAGGTTTTTGAGAGACTGAACTGAGCCAAAGAGAATAGATAGCCACTGTTGAAGGTAATACTCAAAATTATCTTCATTTTCTTGATTTTAAATTTTGAATTGTTTAGTGGATTTGCTACGGGTATAGACTGCATGCATGTTTCATTCTTGATCCTAGGAATTGTTCTGAACATGTTGCATGGTTTAGAGGTGTCGGATAGGTCAAAAACCATGAAACCCGAAACCAACCTCCATTGATGAAGCTTGGAAAAACCAGGTCTGATTCGACCATAACCGTTTGGGATTTTGCATGTCAAGACCTGAAATAGACCCTAAGAGGATCTCAAACATCTACCTACGCGACCCCAGAACACTGTATGGCCCCACGAATTTCAAAATATTCTTACGGGTTCAAAACTTAAATTGTCGATGCATGTGACTAAACTGAAAAATGAAGATAGGGTCTCGATCCTTATGGTCTGTAGATCACGTAGCTTCAAAAATCACATGAAATGGTTGAGAAATGAGGATGCTAGATCGAGTTGCAGGTCACGGTTATCCTCTTGAAAACAGAACCTATTAGGTTGATTTGAGGCTCAAAACCGATGCCAAAGCGTTGGTGTGACCCTCAGGAGTCGATACCACCCAGAAACAGAGACCAAAACAACCTAAGATCTCACGAAATTGAAAGAGAAATTCTGCAATTTTTAGGGCATCACTGTGTATAATTGACGAAGAAGACAACGAGTTGGTGAGTCAACTCGTCCAACTTGCCCGAGCCCACGCGTGTCAACACAGACACGTGTCCACCCACGACTAAGCCACCGCATTAGTGGAACGGTGGCGTTTTGGGGGAAAACCGTATAAGGTTTTTAAATTGAAACAGGGCCGTTTGGTTGCAGGAATAGCAAATTAAAAATCAACCTAAACCGCGAAGGGGATAACCAAATCAGGGATAAGGGGTTTAATGGGGCTATGGCATTACGGTTTTCCTGAAGTGGACTGGACCGGCTGGTTCAATGAGTTGGTCGACCGGTCTAGGGTTTCAAAACCAAAACCCACTGGTTCACAGAAAAATTTAAAATAAATAAAACCGAGGTTTCTGGTATTTACAAAATGACCCCACTGTTTAACTGAATTACACTAAGGCCCAGATTTTGAAAATCTTATACAATTATACCCCTGAAAAATTAAATAAAATAATAAAATAATTATTTAATTATTTTATTAAAAGGGGATAATTACCATATTGCCCCTGGACTTTAAACAAGTCAAACCAAGTCCGAATTTAATAATTGAATAGTGTAATCTTACTATTTCGGGCATTCTGGACTCAATGGTGGAGTCCGATTTGTGAAACCAAGTCCCGAAAAATACAGATATGTAAAGGGTAAATGACCGTACTGCCCCTAATGACACATAGGGCCAAATTACACTGAAAGATAGTCCATTTTAACTATGTTGGACATTCCGGACTCAATGGTGAGGTCCGTAATAGCAAATAAAGTACCGAAAAATACAACATATGAAATTACCATAATACCCCTGACCCTGTACAAGGCCCAAATGAAATCCGATTTCAACGGAACTAATACCAGTAATAGACCTGACACTTGTGAGACTGTATACATGATTAGATGACGAACTCGAGACAGAAATTATGTGACGGCAAAAATGACCAAAATACCCCTGACATACCCGAACCCAGATTTAAAAGCCGAGAGAGTCTAAATTGACTTTCTTCGACCTTCCGAACTCAATGGTTAGGTCAATAATATGAAAATCAAAACCGATAAATGTGTGAACATACTGAAACCCTAAGCCAAATGCTTAAGAGGTAAGACCTATGAACTAGCCACTATAAGTTAGTTCCATGAGACCCATCATAGGATAGACTTACTCAGTCTAAGGTCATGAGTTGATAAATCTCTGTAAATTGTTTTAGGCTTAAAGAGAAAAGAGGAAGGCTCCGTTCATAGCTTCAAACTCAAATATTGAAGGTGAGTAACTTCTGACACTGTTTAGTTACTGCTCCTTGATCTGCTAAATTGTTTCGAATACCATATGTTTTAAATGCAATAGTTTTAAATGCATGCTTTTATCACCGATGACATGGTTTTTAGTTTCTCAAATGATTAACTATACTTCTGATTGATATGCTAGCACTCTGAACCGTTATCTGTTTTGATCTATTGAACTTGACTTGGATTTATTGAACTATTAATTCCAAACTGATTTAATTACCATGTGATTTAAGCAAAGATTGAATTCGAAACTCTTGCCTGGATATCTGTGTTACTCACTGGGCTTTTTAAAGCTCATTCCATTATTTTAATAATTTTAGGGGAACTCTTAGATGGACAGGTTTAGCAGGTCCAGAACTTAGGGGGAAAATGTTGGAGACCCCCAGATAAAATGATAACCCATTTTTGTGAATCTATACCATTTTTGTACTTTTTGTGTAACTGAACAGATTATGACCTTTTGTGGTGAAACTGTTTTGTAATCTTGATTAAGATAGGACTGACTATGATGTATCCTGAATGCTCTGCCAAGTATACATGTATGCATTCTCTTGTGAAAATTCCGCTGCTTAAATTATATATGTCGAATGCATTATGCTTGGGATTTATATCGGAATGGCTTGTGGTTAGGATTACCGTCGGGGTTTTGCTTTCAAAAAAAAAAAAACTGATAAAACCCGATGGGTGCCTAACTGGCCTTTGTCACGTGCCCCAAATCCGCACAGGGTGGGTCTGGGGGATGTGACACAATACACTAATGCTATAACTTGCTAATGTACTTAGGACTGAGATAAATCATTAAGAAAGAATAGCTAAGTAATGTGTTCAACATTTGAGAAAAAGTATGTAACATGTAAAATTTCTCAACTAAGGATAAAATAAAAATAGAAGAACATAGAACAAACCTTGATATAGCTCATTACCTCTAAACGTAAATCTTAAAGGCTATAAATCAAGATACGTATACATGTTCCAAAATGCTGAATCACATAAATAGGCTGAGTTGTTCAATTGTATAATATTAATTGGAATTCAAATTTGCATTTGACCATTCGTGTATATGAGTAGCCTATTCAAGGACCTTAAGCATGAGTTAAGAATTGGTTAGACAATAACTCATGAAGGTCAAATATATTTAAGTTGTGCATACGGTTTAGCATGTAAAGCATATGCATGAAATGAATTTGTTAGATTCATGCAAATTCAAACAAATGCACAAACTAGTTCTAAGTCATAACATTCATAGTTCTTATCAATGGAAAAATAAGCAACTAAAATAAGGTCACTGATATTTAGAATGAATCCTTATAATAACAATGTAAAATTCATATGGATGCATATTTAAGAAAATAATTCATAAATAAACACATGTAGTAAACACAAGATTTCATGAATGGCTTTATGATTGAATATTTAACCATATAGTTGGACCCTTGAATTGAGGTTTATAACATGTACTTAAATATGACCTAACCATGTAACCTAGAAGTATTTGTTTAATTTTGAAACAGGTAATAAATCAAGTAGACAATATAACGGATGAAGCAACAATGAAAATTGGTCAACTAGATCAAGATAGAGATGACCAATACTTGAAAGGTTCAAGAAAATAAAGAAATCCACTGCAAAGATCAAGCATCAAGTCAAACTCAAGCAAGTGGATGCACTCAAACTCAAGGAATCAAATGAAGTCAAGTGAAGACTTTAATCTTTATTATTTTGGGTTCTTGAGTGATTTAGGATTGATTGATCAAAACATAATGCTCTAAGTATTTAAATGATCAACTAAAATCAATTAAAAAAATGATTTTTCAAAAGTAAATATTGATATACCTTAAGATTTGAACAATTAAGTTAGGTCAAAGTTGAAAACTTTGAAAGGATTGATTGATCATGAGCTTAATGCATTTTTATTTAAATGATCAACAAAAATCAATCACAAAATAATTTTTCAAAGGATTTCATCGATGTACCTTAAGCTTTGAAAAATCAAGTTAAATCGAAGTTAAAAACTTTGAAATGATGGATTGATCATGAACTTAATGCACTTCTATTTTAGTGATAAATTAAAATCAATCACAAAATAATTTTTCAAAGGATTTCATTCAAGTACTTTAAGCCTTGAAAAATCAAGTTATTTGAAAATCATAATTTTGGTCAAGATAGGCAAAATGCCTAATCTGCCAAAATTTGTTGACCTATCATTCGATTAACTCTCAAATTAGTCAAGTGATTCTCAAAATTAGTCAACTAATTATTTTTACAAAAATGAACCTCTAAGCCTCTAGAAAAATCATTCGACCTTTCAATCGACTAGATTATGATCCAGTTGACTAATTGTCGAAACCAGTCGAATGATTTTTTTAATCTGGCAATCGCGAATACAAATTTTGAACATATTTTAAAGAGGCAACGACTAGTTTTGGAAACCCAACGACTATATCTTACAATGGCCTATAAATAGAGGTTCTAAACAGCATTTATTGCTAACAACTCTTGCACATAAACTTCCAATCTTTGTTATTGACTTTAGATCTTACAACTTCCAAATCTAGATCTAAAAGTTCTACTCATCATTAAATACTCAGAGCTTATTATTCATCAATCTATAAAACGAAAGCTTTTATTTTACCAAATCTACTTTTCGAGAGAGTACCATTGGTAGTCTTTCTTCTTACATCTCATTGTGGTGAGATTTGCGGACAGGCGTTATCAGTGTGTGAGGCAAACGAGGTTTGCTGGGAAAAGAGGTGTCACGACCCGAAACCCACGCTATGCGGATTAGGGGTCGGGACCGACACTGCCACTCGGACAGGTCGTACAGAATCAAATGATTTACATATAATGATAAATAAATTTTTTTGTCCATTATACTTTACTCGTTTATCGTAAACAACCTATTTCCCCTTTGTATTTTCAATGTCATATTTCATTCTTATGTTCATGAACATCCTTTGGTCCGTGCTAGGATGGTTCACTCGTGTTTTCTTTGCATTACAATATTTTTCCCATGCATGGGTAACCTTAGATTTATTCAAAATATTCATTTGTGATTCTCAATCACGTGTCTTATTTTTAAAGGTTACTCGAGTTGAAGATTCATCAATCCTCTTTCGTTCTATCTTGTAGTATTTCATTGGCAGACTTGCCATTGTTTCAAATTCGTATGCATTTATCTTTTTATGAATTAGATAGGTTGAGGAATTTAGTTCCTCCATTTCTTTTAAATTACGGACTGGTACGAATAACTTTTTTATTTCTTGCTCATGATTGAGCCCTTCAAAGTTTTTGATTTCTCATTCCTTCATGGATTAAAGTATAATACATATACTTAGTTCATTTATTCTTTAGGTCTTGGTAGAATTGTTAAAATTTCTTAGGGTAGTCTTTTACCCCAGTCACCAATTCTTCATATGATAGACTATTTCAAAAGTGTTCTTAACTGTGATATCATAATTAGTTTACCTTGAACCTTCCACATCATTTGATCAGTTCAAATCTCAAGGTCTTATGACTTTTTAATTTATAACCATTATTTTGGTTTCCCTTACCTTTGCTCAGAAAGGTTGTTCAAATGTCTCATTTCTTATGCTCATCATCATATTCAATTTTTCATCATATATTACATTTTTTTCCAAATCGTTATTCAATTCTATCACATTTGTTCTCTGATAGAAATTATTCAACCATATAGGGAGTTCCTGGTACATTCTGTGACACTCTGAGCCACATAGTAAGGTGATTAGTCTCATCCGTAACCAAAGATTTGATAGCATACTAGCACTTATTCATTTACAATTATTGTTATCCACAATCTTGTCCATTCTAGACTTCATATCATATTACGGAATTGTTTAAATCAATTAGTTGTCTCATAATTTTATCGTTACATTTGACATTCCAATTTTATCAAGATCATGTCAAGTTTTCCCACCATGGAAGTTCTCAACTTCCTTAGTATTACAGGTTTAGTTATTCTTACTCTCTACCTTAATCACGATTATTCTCGCAGTAACTCAAAGAGTTATGCATCACTTTATCATAATCGTTGTCCTCACTAGTTTTTCTAGACATTATGCCACAATTTTCGCCTCTTTAATTGTCAGATCACATTGATCATCAAAAGTCATTCAGAGTCATCAATCATTTATCTTTTGAAATAGATTTAGCTAACTCAATAAGTACCACCCACAATTGGGTCATATTGTCGCCTAGATCAATAAGATCCATTGAATTTTTCCCAATGATCATTCATCACGTGTTAGTCTCTTTTTAAAACCATCACATTTCATAGTGTTCACTTTGATAGTCTCATTCAACCAGTATTAGCCTCCCAATGACCTATTTGTTTTTACCCTATCAGGGTTTATCTATGACTCACTCAAGTATCCTCATATTTTTGATACATCATCAATCATTTAGAGTCTCAAACTCCTTATGTTACTATTCATTAAGTCTTCCTCAGATTATTTCTCATATAGATTTGTTGTCAAATCCATCAACTTTCCAAGATTTCACAGTCCTAACTCCATGTCACCCTATATCTTCCAAAAGAGCATTAATCGTTGCCCTTGTTCAATTTAGAGTTTTTTTTCCTAATTCACTTATCAATTCATAGTCTAATGACCTAAGAGTCATCAAACTGGTATGATTCTTTCCAAGAATCTTTAACCTTTGCCCTTAAGCAAACTACCATCTCCCAAAAGTCACTATTCATTTGATCATCTTAATCGTCCAAGAATCATCAAATTCAGTCATAGCATAGTCTTTCCTAAAGTTTATTAACCTTAATACCTAAACACGCTATCGTTCTCTAAAAGTCACTGATCATTCAATCGTCTAAATCATCCAATCCTCAAATCCAATGTTGGTATGATCTTTCCCAAAGAATCATTAACCTAAGCTTTGATATAGTCCTCAAATTCTCAAGAGCATCTACTTCAATCACGACTTGATCTTCCCCAAAGAATCATTAACCTAAGCTCTGATACCACTCTGTCGTGACCCGAAACCCACCCTACGCGAATTAGGGGTCGGGACCGACACTGCCATTTGGATAGGCCGTACAGAATCAAATGATTCACATATAATGATAAATAAATTTTTTCTTTTCTTCATATAAATAAATCACAAATCATTGAATCATTTAATGCAGAAGCTATACCAAATGTAATTCATCTGATCATAAACTGAACTCCAACCACCGTCAATCAAATATCTCCAAGTACCATTTTATTCACCATGACTCACTAATCACATTTAAATATTAAAAATACTTATTATCTGATCAGCCTTATAGAGTACGCATTCAAATCGTAACTTGGAGTTCACTTCATTAATATTTTTCATAGGCTCGCCACTAACTCTACTGGTCACCACCCCATTCGCCCCATTTTGTTCCTTCTCTTATAGAGCTACCTGAAAAATAGATATAAACTTGGAGTGAGCTAACTTAGCTCAGTAAGTAAATTCCCTTGCTTTGCTATGGGTCAGGGTCAGTACAGAAAAAGTGTAATCAAAGACAAGCAAAGGATCTGGTAATACAATAACGAATCACCAAGAATGTGAGACAACGGAAATGACCCGAGGGTCTATCAGGCACGTCCCATGATAATATGATACAAGTGTACGAAAAATTCAACAATGGGGACTTGGCCTATACAACAATTAGCTGCCACAACTCATAAGGTATCACAATAGCCAAATCAGATCAAATGATAGGCTTGCAAGGCATTATCAGAAATCAAAACGTATCATTAATCAAGCAAATCAATAAACAGGAATACATCATCAGATAATCAGAAGCAGGCATAGCCAGCATATAAAAAATTAGAGAGTTCAATATCAAAATATCAATAAATGATATGAATACTAACAAAATAGATGCTGAAACAAATAGGGCCCGGCCTACCCTCGGAAGCGCTTATCCAAGTTTACCCACCATCGAGCTCTTGAATAACACTAAAGCTCTTTACATACATCATGTCCACTATGGACTTCGACCCGTAGGTCCAAAAGCATCTATAAATCAGATAGACGTTGTGATAGATCATAACCTCAAGCACTCATATTAATAAAACCATGATCATCAGAATTCCACAAGCGATGTACATATTTGTGGAATCGTAAATACTCAACAGTGAAGGGCATACTAATTTTTCAAATATCCATGCAAATATAGAAATGAACGATTAATCATATGAGATATTGGCAATCAATTTCACAACAAGTTCACAAGGAAGAATGGCATCAAATTGGGAATTAATAAGTATTAGACGTGTATAAGAGTACTTATTTGGCAGCATAAAGGAAATGACATTGTGACATGGCTGGGAGTTAACACATGTTAGAGTTCAGGTTTTTACTTACCTTGTAATGTTCCTCCCTTCCTTAAAAGGTATTAGACTGCCTTGTCTTTTTCTTTTGACGTCCCTATAAATCAAGAAGCATTTCTTAGTTCAATACTGCATAAAATTTTAATCTGAGTTTATTTATGAATTGATGGTCTTGTTTTGATAAAACGAACTCCACCATTGGGTCCGAAAAGTCAAAGAAAGTCAATTTACACTTTTACAGTTTTCAATTTGGCTTTGGACATCACTAAAGGCAAAACGGTAATTTTATATTTTACGTGTCTAAATTTTTCAGAATTTCGACTCATAACATGAACCTCGCCATTGGGTCCAGAATGTCCAAGATAGTCAGTTTACACTATCTATATGTTTTATTCAGGCATTAGGGCTAATTTCCATAATTAAATTAATGTAATTAATTTAATAATATTATATTATATTATATATTTATTAAGTTAAGACTTTTAACAAATGGGGCAGTGGCACAGTGGCCAGCATACTCATGTTAAGGCTTTCCCCCCTCACTTGGTCAGGGGTTCGAAACCCACTGACTGCACATCCTCACCTTTTTTTTTTCTTTTCCTTTTTTTTTCAATTGATTTGAAAACCAAACGATGGACAACGAGGAAGATTAGGGATAGGGTATCCTTCACCCACATAGGGTTATCAAATCAGGGGTCGCTATATTCGTTGCCAAACAGACAATTTCATTTTTAAAATTTAAATCTTATCACCCAAACGACGCCATACCACTTAAGGATTTTATGCGGTCGGGCAGGTTCCGAACTGAACCCGGATCCAACCCAAAATCTGGCCCAACCATTGGTCATCTTCTCCATCATTTTTTCGACAATCTCTGGCCACCTTCTCCAACGCCGCTGGCCGGATTTCAAAATTTTTAAAATTTTAAATCTCATTTTTCTTGCTGTTTTGAACCTCATTTTTTAGCCTAAACAGTTTCTGAGGCTTTAATCTTCATTTGGGCATTGGTTTCATGGGCTTGGTCGGGCTGTTTTGCTTTGTTGAGCTTCAATAGTTGCGATTGTAACAAGCTCGGTTTGAACTCGTTTCACCATCAATTTCGATGGCTTTTGTTTGGTTGTGACCCTTAGTCCAATGGCTGTAAAGCCATGTTCCAAGAATCAAGTTTGGAACTCAATTTCAAGCGACCCAATTCTTGGACCGTGACTGTAAATGGGATTTTCTTCCCTATTTCTTGTCCCTTTGAAGTGATTCCAACGGTTTTTGAATCCTTGGAGGGTCCTATTTCGATTCTAAATGAGAGATATGAGTTTTTTTTTGGTTAGTTCAGACCCAAGCTGTAATATCCCAACCCGGGATACCGGGTCATATAGCACGTATTTCAAGATTAAAGAAAATTAGTGTAAAAATATTTACACCAAAGGAAATAATTCATTAAATAAATAATTATTTATTTATTTATATGAAATCATTAATTCTAATTATAATTAAATCAATTTGAACACACAAACACACACTTTATGGTGTATTGTGTGTGTATGTTATAAAGTATATAAAAGTGAGTATATGTATAACTATAAATACATGTACCCAAGATAAAATATATTTAGTGTATAAATATTTATATGTAAGTGTATATGGGCCAAGTATGTGTATATATATGTATATATACATGCACATGTATATGTATGAGTGTATATATAAAATAATTGAAATGTAATTATAAAAATAAGGGTATATTAACACAAAATATCTAAAAGTGTGTGTGAACAGTGCAGTGTGTGTGTGTGTCGGTTGAGGTGTGTGGGTGTGTGTCTCCATGTGTATTGGTGTGTGAATATATATATATATATATATATATATATATATAACATGTAAATATCAAGCAAGTAATAAATGTAAAGCAACAAGCGGAAAAGAGAAATTTATGAGATGGGATGGCAGCCGAAATTGGGGACTGAAAGAGGGCTATGGAGTAGGGTTATGAAGTGTAGAGAGAGAGAGAAATTAGAAAGAGAAAGGTCGGTCACTTTCTCTTTAAAATCCAAAACATGCAAGGCATGTTGTTTCCTTACGAAAGAAACCAGAAGAAAAGAAACTAAGCAGAATACAAGAAGAATCAGAGGAAGAAGGAAGGGGAAACCAACTCAAAAAGGTAAACCCATGAAAACATTCTTATTCTCTCTCTAGAAATTTTCTATGCATAAACTGTTTTTAAGCCTTAAATTTATATATATGACATGAAGAACATGTTTAGATCAATTTAAGAATGGAATTTTAGCTTTAAAACACTTAAAAACGTGGAACCTAGAAGCTATGGCCATTGATGACCTTGCTTGAAGCAAGTCTGGTCCAATGTTCACCAAACTGGTTTTGGTTTATCAAAACCTAAACTAGACACTACGAGCAACATAAAAACTTATGACCGCGACCCAGAATCATAAGATAAGACCTCCAAACATGGACTTGCAGGTTACGGGTTTACAACCCAAACCTTTAAACTCGCGATTAAATCCACTCTTACGAACGGGAACAGAATCCTCATGAAGAAGGGATCAAAATAAGCCCGACCTCGCGAAAAGTTATGAAGAAACAAGCATAAACCGACGGTTTGTAGGTCTGGTTATCATGGCTTAAACCGAGCGTTTGAGCCATATTCGAAGCCCTAAATCGATACTAAAACTTGTTTTAAGGTATTAGGAAATTATTGGAAAGAAAAGCAAAAGAAATGGAACTGAAAAAGGCCACGAAATCAAACTAAAAAAAATTAGGGTTTCGGATGAACAGTGTCGACCTTCGTGGGAAGATGACACTGTTCGGGTCGGGTCGGATTCGATTACGGGTCCAGGTCAAACCTGGTCCAACGGGCCAGGTTTATTGAAACGGCAACGTTTTACTTTTTAAAATTTAAACATTAGGGCTGACGTCATCATTACATGTGAAACGGGCTAAACCGGTTGGTTTGTAAGTGAACCAGACCGGTTCACTTAGGGTTGGACAGAACCCACTGGTTCTCTATATTATTTAAAAATTAAATAAACCAAAGCTTTTGTTATTTACGGATTGACCCCAGAATTTCTAAGAAATTCTACTGTGGTCCAACTGAGGGAAATTTTATGCAATTAGACCCCTGGAAAAATAATTAAATAATAAATTTAATTATTTAATAAATAAAGTTAAATTATTATTTTGCCCTTGGGTCATAAATAGAGCAAATGAAGTCCAAATTAAACATATGAATAGTGTATCCTTACTATTTTGGATATTCTGAGACTAATGGTAGGGTCCGTTTTACGAGACGGAGCCTGAAAAATAAAGATACGTAAAGGGGTAAATGACCAAAATACCCCTTGTCCAAAATTAATAAGTTATTAGTATATTCTTACTATCTCGGACCTTCTGAGTCTAATGGTGAGGTCCACGACACGAGACGGGGTCCCGAAAAATAAAGATGCGTAAAGGGGTAAAAAGACCAAAATACCCCTGGTACCCCAAAAGCCAAAATAAAACCAGAGAAGGTCTAAATTGACTTTCTTTGACATCCCGGACTCAATAATGAAGTCCAAATTATGAAACGAAGTACGAAAAAATGTGACACGTAAAACGATAAAAGGACCATTTTGCCCTTTTACATGCAAGAGGCCAAATAAACTTTTAAGAAAGCCTAAACCGACTTTCTTTGACACTCCGGACTCAATGGTAGAGTCTATTCGACCAAAAGAAATGTCTAAATAAAAAGACATAAAATTTGATGAATAGCATTTGTTAGATGACTATGAACTAAATTATTGCCAAAGAACCAAACTGAGGCAAATGCGAGAAAGGAAATACGAAAAGACACGACACGTAAACATGTCAAATAAATAACTTTAATTCAAAGTTAATGGAGCTACCAGAAGAGTATAAATTGAAATAAATTCATTTTCTAACACATTAAATTGTGTCATAGGTTAAGAATACGAGTTACGTTAAGTACATATGAATTTATGAAATCATTTTAGGATCTAATACGATTTAAGCATAAGTTAAGGAATATCGAGATGATATTACAATGAATGTGAAGTTGATGAGATGTTTATGAATTGTCCTTAAGAACTACAAGGAAAGTGGGAAAACGCATTATTAGCACTAACCCTAAAGGACCAAGGTGAGTAATCCTGTGTTTGAATTGGAGATTTAACTCCATGGATTTGAAAAGGTTTTAAGTTCAAAGATATGAAGTAATTGAAGTTTCAAATTTAGTATTTACATGATTCAGTTTTAAATTGTTTCATCTTTATAAACTCTATTATGACATGCTTAGTGAATGGTTTCTATCATAGTTTTCTTAAAACATATTTCAGCATGTCTAAAGTTTTAAATGCCTAATTATGTAAAATATTCTGAATTTGATTATTGCCAGTATTTGAAGTTCTATTGTAGAAGTTATGCATTCATGTTTTAAATACTCATGAAAGCATCTATTGAAGAAGCCATGTAATAAATGTTTTACAAGATAAATGGTGTTTAAAGCACCCCCCTATGATGGTTGAAATCTTTCGGGATTCAACAGTAAATGCCCGGTAGCAGGATCTAATCCCCCAGGCAAATGAGATCGACAGTATTGGCAGTAAAATGGGAGTCTGGCTCGAAACAGATTCCACCTAATTAAAGAGAAAAGATGACAAAGTGATTTTGAAAATGAGGCAGGTTTTACCCTCATTTTCACAATACTTATTTATATGTTTTAAAGTTTATATACTTATCTGATGAAGTACGAGTTTAGCTTGAATACTTTAAATGTTTCAAAGCTATTTGTTTTATGAAATGCATATGTTTTGAGTTATATACTCTATTTGACAAGTACGAGTTTAGCTTGAATACTTTAAATGTTTCAAAGCTATCTGTTTTATGAAATGCATATGTTTTGAGTTATATACTCTATTTGACGAAGTATGAGTTTAGCTTGAATACTTTAAATTTTTCCAAGCTATTTGTTTTAAGGAATGCATATATTCTGTATTCAAAGTATACGAACAATTGGCGGTGATTATTTTACAAACTCTTATGTACAAAACCACTGCTAATTGACAACCCCATGACGAATACTGGAATTGCTCACAAGCTTAGATTAACTTATCCAGACTTTGTTCGGACCCCCCTTTCAGGTGATTCACAGCAGACAGGGTCTCGAGGACGATGGCGATGAGCCTAACTGTTTTTGGGAAGATATGTTTAAGTAGTTTCTTTTGAGGAACCTATGAACTCTAGTAGTACATTTTGTATTAGTAGACAATGTAAAAATATGTATTAAGCCCTCAGGGCAACCGAACATGTTTTGTATTAATATTATAAGTCCTTAAGTTTTAGTTATACTCTGAATGTGTAACCATGTATGCTATGTATGGAGCGGCAGTATCGGACGGATATGCATAATTTAAAATGAGAAAAGAAAAGAAAAAGTTTTTTCACGCTTTCGCAAAACGTATGATGCACATCTATTCGATACCGCTGCTTATGTGAGCCTTCGCCCAAGGGTCCTCGGGCCTGAGGGTGGCGGTCGCGATCCGATGATCCGCAGAGGGTGGGTTTCGGGTCGTGACACAAGCTCTAGGGTTGCCAGCAATGGTGGTTTTATGAGTTTTGTAAAGATCTGAAAAATCAGGACAAATTTTTCATTTTTGCCGGTAGAGCACTATTCATGCACTGTTTGCCGATTGGGCGTTATACATGCATCATTTAGGCATAAGTCATGTTTAGGAGCCTAATTTGAGTATGCCATAGAAGAGAAACATGCCTATAATGCTAAAATACACCTCCTATGAAAATTTGAGCCAAATTAGAGATAGTTTGAAAAATATACCATAAAGGGCATCCCGGTTAAGCCCGGCCGAAACCGCTAACGGGCGAAAATAAATTTTTTGGAAAATTTTTGTTTAAAATAATCTTAATAACTTTGGCTAAAGAATAATATCAAATTGAGGCGTTCTAGGATGGGTTGTAGTGTAACGGGGTCCTGAACTCATTAAGGGCAAAATGGTCTTTTGCCCCTTAGCCCCTTTAGTATAAATACAGTCCTTTAGAGATAGAAACATTAGAAATGGTCTAGAGAAATAGAGCACCTCGTGAATGGAGAGAAAAGTGAAGAAAACCTAGGGTTTTCTAACTTTCAGGCCTTCAAAACTCATCTCTAGGCTAGGATTCTCACAAGGCTTTCTTCTAAGAAGTTATTCCCCACGTCAAGGGCTACATTCTCAACTATTGGTTTGGCTACACAGTGAACACAACTCCCTAGGGTTGAGAAAAACCCTTTTAGGTATGATATTTTGCTAAGTTATGAATAGAGTTAAGTTTCTTTGCCTTTTTATAAGTTGTTTGAATAATTTATATGTTTATTTGCTATTAGAAAGTCACTTATGATGTAGTTTCTTTGAAAACCTCGAGTTGGTTGTTTGTGTACTTGTGTGTTCTTTGAGTTCTTTGAGAATTTGTCAATATGATGAACATATAACTTGAATATATGTTTGATTCATTACATTGTGGCTTATGTTCATATGAATAGACCTTGTGTTTTGGAAGATATGGTTGTTTAATGCATTGATGCTTTGTGTAATTATGTGTTCTTTGAGAATTGGTAAAGTGAACATGTTATATAGGCATGTGTTTAAATTGATTGTATATAGCATATATTCATATGGAAGAAGTTGTGTGGTTTGAAAGTTAGAATTTACTTTATGGATGATGCATGATTTAAGACGTATACCATGTATTTGATAAAATGCTTCATTGAAAATTGCATAGAAAAATCAAGCCATCTTGGCATATGGTGAATCTTTGGAAACATAGTATGGGTTGAGCACTTTGGTGCTATGCATTATGAGGGTGTAGATCCTGTGGAAAAAAACCCAAAATTGGCCATTGCATTAGTGCCCGCTAATCCAACGGGAGCGACCCGTGAAACGGGTGTTGGTACTCGCTGATCCAACGAGAGCGATCCATGAAACGAGACATGGGTGTGGCATAGAGTTGCATATGTGTGTCATGCATATTGCCATTGCATAGCTTTAAGGGATTGGGGGGTTATAGCTTATAAACGTACACTTGCATATGCCACATCTTAACTTTGTTCCGTGCATTAGCACTATGTCATACCAACAGTTGTGCTGACCCTTTATGGGATATCATATTACAGATGAGACTCCTGGTACTTGAGACTTGATGAAGTCTTGAAGGATGGAGGGGGAAGTGGACTATGAAGGACATTTGGCCCTTGGAGCATATTTTTGTATGTATGAAGGCATAAGCCCTAAGACATGTGTATCTACTTGTAGAAATCTTGTATAGTATGAAAACAATGGGCAAAGCCCTAAAATTGTAATGAGCATGAAGTTTGCAACATTTAAGTTTAAAGTATATATGTATGTATGGTGGATTGTCTGTTTAAAGTAATGTATAAATGTTTAGTTGAATTAAAGGATGCATTTAGGTTTCTAGTTGAGAAATGATGGATTGTGTTGTGGAATATTAGGTGGAAAAAGCTTAGAAAACAAAGGAAGCCATGCTAAAATTTTGTGAAATTAAAAGGTTAGTTAGATGTGTAAAACACTCTAAATGTAGGTGGAAAAAGTGCCAAAAAAGGGGGGTTAAAAACCTTGAAGAAATAAGATAAAAATGGTAAAAAGTAGCTTACAACACTTTGGAAAAAAAATTTGGAAAACAAATAAAATCAGCTACTGGACAGAGAATTCAATAGCAGTGGAAACACTATTGCTACAGTGAACCTGTAGGAAAACAGCCCCTGCCCTGCCACGCACCCAGCCGTGCACCCCGTGCGCGCCTACTACCTACCTTGTACCTTGCTGCCTACTGCTTGACAGCCCATGGCACCTAACCCTGATAGCCCCTTGACACCAACCCTAGGCCACCTCATTGGGCCTTGTTTGGCCAATCCTTGGGCCATGTTTGGCCACTTTTTTTGGGGCCATGTTTGGGCCACACTATTGGGCCATGTTTGGCCACTCTCATGGGCTATGTTTGACCACTTCCTTAGACAAATTTTTGTAGACCTTTTAACCTATTCTTGGCCCATGTCTCAGGGAATTTGGGGCCCATTTGGGCCATTATTCCAAGACATTTTTAGAGACGCTTTGGGGCTATTTTGGAGACCATTCTTGAACATGCCTTAGACCTATTTTGAATAGTGATTAAGAGAGATATTTAGTTGGCATTAGAAAACCATTTTGGTTAAGTCTAATACCAAGTTCTCATTTTAAATTTTGGGAAATGAACATGAAATCAATTAAATCCATCTTAATGGCCTTTCATTTATTTTTCTTATTTCATTTCACTCACTCCTCGGGTTTATGAAAATCCAGGGCGTGACAATGTGGTATCAGAGCTTTAGGTTTTGAATACCTAAGGACAGTGGGAGAGGATAGACCTCAGGTTAATTGGGCTAATTTGGATTACATGATTATGTGTGTGTTCGTTGCTTTAGTATGTGCAATTATACAATGTGATTGTTTTTCTAATTTGTTGGGGGTATGTGATGTGCTTGATTATTGATCAACTGGGGCTAGATGCTTATATCTATGTAGTAGACCAAATGATTTATGAGATAGACTATATGCTTAGTTATCTATAAGATAGGCTATAAGCCAGGATATCCATACGATTGGTTGTGTGCCTAGTTACCTATATGGTATGTTGTAAGCTCATTTATGTATATGTATATTCTTATGATGGATTCTATTCTTAAGTATTTATGTGGTAGGCTATGTGTTAGCTGTTGACTGTTGCTTGATGATTCTATATATGTATGCTAGGTTAACCCGATATTCATAGGTTACAGTACTACGACCATAATATCTATACAGACTGGATTGGTCTCAAGTCTTGAGTTACAATTGGTGGATGACACCCCATTAGCCAATAACAAAAGGAGTTGTGATCCATGAAGGGTTATAACCCAACTATAAAAGTGAAAAATAATGAAAGGATTATAGAATTTTAAATGAACAAATGCCAATAAAGTAGTAAACTGTAAATTAAAAGACACATAAGACCTTAGAATGCTAAAATAAGAATTGAGACTTGTGGAGATTCTTGTGTATGGACTGGACAGTGGATGCCTAGAATATTTGTACCTAAAATTTTAGGGATATTCTTGTGTTAAGACTCTCTTGTGGAAATATGTATTACTTTTGGATAGCATTCACTTGGGGTTGAGTATTGGTAGGCTAGTTGAACACTAGCATAACTTGAGTATGTGTATATTGTATTGTTTAAATGAATTTTTCCTTGCGAAATATTGTGTTTGAACTCTGTAAAAAAAAAGTTGATGAATTATTAGTAGATTGAAAATAATAATGAAAAAAAATAACAATAATAATAATAATAAATAAATAAATGATCATGTTGTTTAACATAGAGAATGAATTGTGAATGGAATGTTGGGTTAAGCTTATGGGGAGTAGGATTTCAAATTTTTGTTTAACGTATAATTAGGGATAGATTCGTTGTTTACTTTCCGAGCGAGTATAGACTGCTACAGGGAGAGAGTGACGGTGTATACTCCTGAAGGAGATAGCTTTTAGTTCACGGGGGATCGTGGAGATTTACTTGTACCACCCTTATATGACTCGAGGAGTTGGGGAGGTCATAACTACTTGTTGGCTAGTTTGATAGCAGATGGGAGTAGGACTACAGAGAGTGTATTACCGCTAGTAGTGGATGAGTTTCCAGATGTCTTTTCGGATGACTTGACTACTCTACCACCGAGACGAGAGATAGAGTTCACGATAGAGCTTATCCCAAGCACAATGCCTATTTCCTTTCCACCTTACCGTATGGCTCCAGCTGAGTTGAGGGAGCTAAAGGAACAGTTGACTGATTTACAGGGTAAGGGTTTTATTCATCCTAGTACTTCACCTTGGGGTGCTTTGGCATTATTTACAAAGAAGAAGGATGGAATATTACGTTTGTGTGTGGATTATAGGAGACTGAACTAGGTCACTATAAAAAATAAGTACCCATTACCGAGGATAGATGATTTATTTGATTAGCTTAGAGGTTCGAGATGTTTCTTAAATATCGATCATCGATCGGGGTATCATCAGTTGAGAGTACGAGAGGAGGATGTGGCGAAGACAGCTTTCCGCACTCCTTATGGCCATTATGAGTTCGTAGTTATGCCATTCGGTGTGACGAATGCCCCGGCAGCATTCATGGACTTGATGCATCGCATCTTTAGTCCTTATTTAGATCAGTTTGTTATGGTCTTTGTGGATGATATTATGATTTATTCACCTTCTGAGGAGCATACTTTTCACTTATGGACTGTATTACAGATTTTGAGGGAGCATCGTTTGTTGCTAAGTTCTCGAAGTGTGAGTTTTGGCTTCAGGAGGTACAGTTTCTAGGCCATGTTATATCAGGTAGTAGGGTGTTAGTGGATCCTTCTAAGATTGACTCTGTTATGAGTTGGGAGAGGCCAAAGAATGTGTTTAAGGTTCGGAGTTTCTTAGGATTGGCAAGATACTACCGTCGGTTTGTAAAGGGATTTTCCCGTCTTGCCACGCCGATGACTCGTCTGACGCGCAAGGGCATTAGATTCGAGTGGAGTGATGATTGTGAGTAGTCATTTCAAGAGTTGAAAAGGAGACTGACTTCAGCACCTGTTCTGATCATACCTGAGGGAGGAATTGGTTATACAGTCTATTGCGATGCGTCGCGAGAGGAACTAGGTTGTGTATTGATGTAAGAGGGTAGGGTGGTGGCCTATAGTTCTCGTCAGTTGAAGAATCATTAGCATAACTATCCTACACATGATTTGGAGTTAGCTACCATCATCTTTGCACTTAAGAGTTGGCGACACTACTTATACGGGGAGAGGTTTGAGGTGTTCTCAGATCATAAGAGCCTTAGATACATTTTCACGCAGAAAGACTTGAACCTTTAGCAGAGGAGATGGATGGAGTATATGGAGGACTATGACTTTGATCTTCAGTACTATCCTGGGAATGCCAATGTTGTAGCAGATTCATTTAGTAGGAGACCGAGGAGCACTGTTGCTAGCATTGCTATTAGGGAGTGGAAGATTATAAGAGATATTGGTAAGTTTAACTTAGACTTTGTCGAGTCTGAGGGACACGCCACACTATTTAGCATGTGTGCACAGCTTACACTGTTGAGCAGGGTAATTGAGGTACAGTTACAGGACACAGAGGCAAAGCAATTCGAGCATGAGTTGCCAGTACCGAGGGCTTTGAGGGATGGATAGTTCATTCTGACCTTAGCCTGATGTATATAGGTAGAGTCTTTGTTCCAGAGTCTCTTAGGGCTGATGTTTTTAGAGATTTTCATCATTCACATCTAGCAATGCACCTAGGGGGCATTAAGATGTATCATGATTTACGCCGCTAGTATTGGTGGATAGGGATGAAGGGAAATGTTGTACAGTTTATATCAAGATGTCTCACATGCCAGCAGGTTAAGGTCTCACACTAGAGACCTGGGGGTTTATTACAGCCATTTCCAGTGGCCGAGTGGAAGTGAGAGTTTGTTACTATAGATTTTGTGATAGGTCTTCTGAGGTCACCTAGAGGTCACGATGCGGTTTGGGTTATTGTTGACAGGTTGATGAAGTCCACACATTTTCTACTGATTAGAGCGACTGATTTAGTGGATGTTCTCAGTAGGTTGTATATCCGAGAGATAGTATAACTACATGGGGTTCTTGTTTCCATTGTTTCAGATCGAGATCCACGTTTCACTGCATGGTTTTGACAGAGTCTTCAGACAGCCTTGGGGACTCAGCTACTGTTTGGTACTACTTTTCATCCTCAGACTGACGGTCAGTCAAAGCGTACTATCCAGATACTTAAGGATATGCTTAGAGCGTGTGTTATGGATTTTAGGGGTAGTTGGGAAGATCATCTTACTCTAGTAGATTTTTCCTACAATAACAGCTATCAGTCTAGTATTGAGATGGCACCTTTTAAGGCGTTGTATGGCAGGTCGTGTCGTTCACCAATATGTTGGACAAAGGTAGGGGAGACAACTGTTTTAGGGCCTAACATAGTCTGTGAGACCATGGAGAAGATACAGGTGATTTGACAGTGTCTGTTGACAGCAAAAAGCTGCCAAAAGAGTTATGCAAACAGGAGGCGACGACCTTTATCATTTGATGTTAGGGGACATGTGTTCCTCAAGGTAGCCCCACGACGGGAATTCGGGCGTAGCAAAAAATTATCGCCACGGTTTATAGGGTCATTTGAGATTCTTGAGAAGGTTGGTGAGGTGGCCTATAAGTTGGCGTTACTACCACAGTTATCTGGAGTCCATGATGTCTTCCACGTATCGATGTTGAGGAAGTATGAGCCTGACCCTTCACATGTGCTAGATTGGGTCAACCTTCAAGTGGAGGGTAATGTTTCTTATGATGAGAGGCCTGTAGAGATATTGGACTCGAGGGACCAGGTTTTGTGGGGCAAGACCATCCCTTTGGTCAAGGTTCTTTGGAGCCATCACGGGGTCGAGGAGGTCACTTGGGAACGTGAGGCTGAAGTCCGTGCTAGGTATCCAAAGTTGTTTATTCATAGAGGTACATTTCTAAATTTTTGTACAAAATTTCTTTAAGGGGGGAATGATGTAAAGATTTGAAAAATCAAGACAAATTTTTCATTTTTGCCGGTAGGGCACTATTGATACACTGTTTGCCAGTAGGGCATTATACATGCATCATTTAGGCATAAGTCATGTTTAGGAGCATAATTTGAGTATACCATAGAAGAGAAACATTCTTAGAATGCTAAAATACACCTCCTGTGAAATTTGAGCCAAATCAGAGGCAGTTTGAAAAATGGACCATAAAGGGCATCCTGGGTGGCCCAGGTGGGCCTGGCTGAAACCGCCAACGGGCAAAAATAAATTTTTTGGAACATTTTTGTTTAAAATAATTTTAATAACTTTGGTTAAAGCAGAATGTCGAATTGAGGCGTTTCGGGACGAGTTGTAGTGTAACGGGGTCCCTAACTCATTAAGGGCAAAAGGGTCTTTTTGCCCCTTAACCCCTTTAGTATAAATACAATCCTGTAGAGATAGAAACATCAGAAATGGTCTGGAGAAACACAGAAACTCATGCATGGAGAGAAAAGTGAAGAAAACCTAGAGTTTTTCAACTTTCAAGCCTTCAAAAGTCATCTTTAGGCTAGGATTCTCACAAAGCTTCCTTCTAAGAAGTTGTTCCACACGTCAAAGGCTACATTCTCACCGATTGGTTTGGATACACAGTGAACACAACTCCCTATGGTTGAGAAAAACCCTTTTAGGTATGATATTTTGATAAGTTAGGTATGATTGTATATAGAGCAGTATTTCAGAGAGCTCGAGTGGAACTGAATACGAGTTCAGAGGGATGACCGGCCCCCATGAGTGCATCTATTTTTGTTGATATCACAATAATTTATTATTGATTTCATAGCTTGATCATCTTATATTATTATGAATGATCATGAGACTTTACAGCTTTCATTTGAGTGCTTACATTTCATACTTGATATAGCTCATGACTGTAGCAGTATGACATTGTTAGTAGACCAGATTCATTTCCTTATCATTTAACTTCTGTCATCTGATATTGAGTTATATATTCATTGACTGGCTAGCACTTCTTTATACACTTGTACACATGGCAGAGCAAAAGACTACTTACTAAGTTTTCATAGCTCATACAGATACTACATTCATTTTCAGGCACAAACATCAAGCACAAACCATAAAGCCTGCTAGCTAGAGGTGGACATTTCTTTTGAAGTTGCAATGTAATACTTAGTACAAGTCTTGTAGCTCTCCTATTTCATCCACGTCTTGGGGATGAACAATTGCTAAAGAATTTTATTGTCTGTATTTTGAGAACCTTACATATATCACATGCAACTTTTATTTATTTATTTGTTTAAGTCTTCCGCTATTTATACTTTGATAGTTGTTGCATGTTAGTAGCACTGATTGTGTAGCAAGTTGAGACAGTCCGACTCGGTAACAGCGTTGGGTCGGGCTCGCGATTCGAGATCCGCACAGGGTGGGTCTCGGGTCGTGACATCAATTCCACAATTCAATTTGTTATTCCAAATTCATAATTAAGGTTCTCAATTACTCAATTGAAAATCAAATTCCATAATTCATGAAAACCTAAATCTCTATATAGTGAAAGCAATTAATTCAAACAAAATGAAAACTAAAAAGCATGGGGAGTAAGAGAAATTTCAAACTAAAGTGATGAAAGAGGAAGTACCACGAAAAACTATCCATGGTGAAAAACTCTAGAGCTAGCCATGCTCGGGGAAAAGTTCTACTATGATTGAGATGGAATTACAACATAAAGACGAACCGAACTTTGTACCTCAAGCTTCATTCTACCTATTCACGTCTTCAATCTCCCTTAAATCCATAAGCTTCTCATAGTTGGAATCTTCATACAACCGGACAATCTCCATGATCTCGAAATCTTCTAATCGGGCCACTTCACAATCACAAATCCTCACAATCTCAGTATGTACCGATTGCACAACAATGAATCCTCAAGGTTGAACTCAAAACTCTTCAATGGTGAATTGACATGGAATTGAGGCACTTTATATTGACTTGGATCATGTGATTTGATCTAAATAAATGAATGATTTTAGTAGAGATATGCATGATATACAATAATGATTCTTCACTCATGAAAGCTCTTAGATCTCTCAAGTGTATAACTTTCACAATTTGAATTGTCTCAAAGTTTGTTCTCACTTCATAGAAACTGAATTTTCATCAATTTTATATCAATAAGGTTGGATCTCAAATTAATCTTGAAAATAGAAAATTTTCTATTTTTCGCGCAGTGTTCATTCGAACGAATCATTGATCGTTCGAACGAACAGCTCTTCGTTTGATGCAGACCTATCTAACGAGTAAAAATGAGTAAAAACGAACCTTCTGTGTTCATTCGAACAGCCCAATGGTTCTTTCGAATGAGCAACAGAGAGTTTCTCATTCTCTGCTTGTCTTGTGAACTCAATTTCCATAAGTGTTTTGAAATATGCATTTTTAGGAAGATTATTTCACAATCACAAGGCAACTACACACATGATGATATGATGTCTACTATATGCAATGCATGCAATGTGTGAGTGTGTGAATGTGTGAGATCCAAATCAAGAACCAAGACGGGTGG
The DNA here is from genome assembly GCA_008638375.1 of Nyssa sinensis. NCBI lineage: Eukaryota > Viridiplantae > Streptophyta > Magnoliopsida > Cornales > Nyssaceae > Nyssa > Nyssa sinensis. Next base: position 29,337,961 of record CM018032.1, read on the forward strand.
TAGACAATTACGACAATGAAACTTGTGTCATCTAGGAATAGAACGGGTGTTGAGATACTTTAAGCCTAGGACTAATGCAATGATTACAATCAAAGCACGTTTTGTCAAAATCGAATTAAACAATTACAACATCGGACCCCACGTTCCTAACAAACCTATATTTAATATTTGGGCAATCTTAAGCTACATTAAGGTTATTATTTTAGTTAATAAACAATGTAAATATTATGTACAACCTTTTCATATTTTGAAATTTTTCTTCATCTATTTTTCAACTCATTATTTATCTCTTTGTTTCGAGTTAAATTTTACCCTTTTTTTTGTTTCCCGTTATAGTAAAATTTCCTCTTTTTTTTCATAATTCCATTACAATTATTTCAAATATTTATTTTTATTGTTTATTCTATCTCTCTTGGTTAATATGTGTTTCTTATCCATACAGTTGGTCTTTCTTTTTGGTGATGTTCTGTCTTATAATTAATATTCAATAAGTTAATAATCTCTAATAATTAATAAATTTCTAAGAAACCAAATTGATTTTATGATAGATATTTAATAATTCTATTACCTAATAAATAATACATTTTACCTCCCTTATAATATTATAAGAGAGATAAGATAGTCACACACACACACACACATATATATATATATATATACTTATATATATATATATTATTTATGAAATGTCTTTCTAATTATATGATGTTGCTCTTTTCTAGTTGGAAGGCTTTCCGTCCTTTGCTGTCTATCAAGAACTTGAGATCAAAGGATCACCGAGAAGGCTCCGGTGGTAGCCGCTCCAATGATAAAGTTAGTAATGAAATTAAAACAATAATTTAAGAAAAGAATTGAACATAACTTGAAGGCGTACCTTAGGGCCCTATTTATAGGCTGTAAATATCCTAAGTTGAATAGAATTTGGAACCATAAAAGTAGGAATTTGAAGATATCCGAAGATAGTAGTTACCATATTGAACTTTATTTCCTTATTCTGAGATTAGAAGCTTATAGAAGGCGATGATAAGCTCTGAACCACTTACCTCTGAACCCTTTGCGCCTAGTTGACCCGAATAAAAATAACATTTTTCGATCTGTACCCTGAAAAGCTCTTTATAGACATGTGTCATGCTCCGAATATGTTTTTCAATTTATGGTATATTAGCTACTCCCCCCCCCCCCAAGCCTCTATTCTGTAGCATACTCAAAGCTGAGTTTAGTGTTCATGAGTCGTTACACGCGTGCCAGTCATAAATGTGTCGTTACTTATTCCGAGAAGACAACCGTTGAAGTGACATTAATTATGTCAGCCGACGGTTAGACTTACGAGGCCATCATTGCCTCAACCACGACAGCGATTTAGAGGCGATGCTCCACATGTGACAGTTTTTGGATCAATATAAAAGAGGGGCAACACATTACAATTCCCTCTTTCAACACTTTTGCATTTCTGAGAGAATTTGGGACTTTGAGCACTTCAAATTTGCAAGAAATAATTTCGAGCAAGGTGATTTCTGGTGTGCCAGAGAAGTTATCTCCGATAAAAGTTGCGGTCAAGTTTGGTCCAAGATTATAACCTTCGTTTCTTCTGATCTTATTTTTATTCTTTTACTTTTCTTTTTTTATCTTTTATTTCGGACAACTGCTTCCAATGCTCAGTCAGGCACTAGTCAAGCCTTTGTAGACCCTTAAGAAGTAAATAATAAAGTAAAGATAAATCTAGTAACTAGTAGCCTTTTAGGAAATGTAGAAAATAGGCATGTAGATAACCCAGCCCCCAATTCTGAAGTCAAGATAGTAGAGGCTTTCATAGAGCCTAAGAACGTTAGTGGGGAAACATCTAAAAGCCCCTACAAAAGGGAGGAGAGTGAAAATTCCATGACTCAGAGCATAATAGATTCTCTAAGGGCTACTTTCGATTTCCATGCAAATGTATCATGTAGGATATCAGGACACATAGACCGCCTCTCTAGTGTCCAACAATGTGAGATCTGTGCTTACCTTGAATAGTTTGAGATAGGGGTCTGATTTATTTTCCACCCTTTTATTAGGGAATGTTTTAGTTGGTTTAATATTTTCCTAACTGATCTAAACATAAAAAATTGGGGGCAATTGCTAGGATTCATAGTTTTAGGTTACTTGAATAACGTCGAGATAGACCTTTCTTTGATTAGGAGTAATATTGACATGAAGTACCCGAGGTCGGAGGGCATGTTCTATATGTCTTTCGATAAGGCCTTTAGACCTCTTTCCTCTGTACCCATTTCCAATAAAACCTGGAAGAAATGGTAATTCTATGTCAAGGGAGGCTGGGAGCTGAAGGATGTTGAGAACTGAGTTTTAACATTCCCACGCAAGACTGGTATCAAGGGTGAGCCCCCTGGTTTATTTTTCCATGACCTAACGTTGACCTCTTATTTCTAAGTACTTAGATTTCAACGTGTTTTCTGTTCTATTTGTCTGTGCAGACATGAAAGTGTGGAACAGGTCGATCTTTACTTTTGACCTCCAGAATAAGTATAAGAAGCTGTTTTAGACCAACAACCGCTCGCACGAAGCTATTCTCACCCTAAAAAATCTTATGGACCCTGGGCTAGTATAAGATCATACTACGAGCTTGAAGAAGTCCCTGGTCACTAAGTGGGTACCAAAGAAGAAAAAGAAAGCTGGGGAGACTTCATCCCCTGTCGAGCACCCTCTCCTAGAGAAGACAAGAAGAAGGCTGGTTATCAGCTCCCCCGATACCCCGTTGTACTAAAAAGGAAAAGAGGGAAGGGCAAAGCAACTATCGCCCTTCTAGAGCCTGAGGACACTAGTGTTGAAGCCATGAAGAAGGTTGTAACATCTCGAAACCTAATTACTATATAATTAGGGATGCTTAGTAAGCTTTAAGAGAATATTAGTGTACAATTAGACCATGACAATAACGTTGCAATAATAATTCTTGTGAGAATTAAAATAGAAGAAATTGATATGAAAAGCGACGAAAAAATTATGAAGAAAATATAGAAATGTTAAGTCTAAAAGTTTAAACAAGTATCATAACTAATCATGTTAATTAATTTAACTACATAAAAGAGAAATCTTCATAACCATAAAATGTACCATGTAATTAAGAAATATACAAATTAAGAGTATTAAATGAATAAATTATTAAATAAAAGTATAGAATCCTCCATCAACACAAAAAAAAAATAGGAAAAAGAGTAGAAAATGGAGTTGCCAAGTCTTAAAACCAAGACCTCAAGTAAGAGCTGCCAAAAAGTTATCGTTGGGCTACTAGCACTTTTATGCTATGAATTGCACAAGAATGTATATAAAGAAAAGCTTGTAGGGAAAATGTCATACAAAAGTGAGGTGTCACCACCTTAATGGACCGCACCATCACCCAATAAGATTTCATGCACAACCCTTATGATGTGCATTCAGAGCTTTAGTGTACCCTTGAACAATCAGACACACGTGTGTGCATGTGATGTATATTTCATAACCCTCTTGTGTGTTTTGCCTAAAGAAAAAGAAGGAATGAGAGAATGCGAGAAAAAAAAAAAGGATAGAAGAAGGAGAGAAGAGCCAAATCTGCACATATGACTATCCAAAGTGAGAAAAGATGAGGAGCTGAAGGACCACAGCAACCCGAGAGAGAGAGAAAGAGAGACCTGTAGAGAGAGGGAATAACTGAAGAGAGAGAAAATTGAGTTGAGGCTCAAAACGGGTATGGTTTGAACTATTTTTAGTCTCGGTCAATTTTTGTATTTATTTTGATAGAATTGGACGTTTAAAATAGGCATAAAGAGGCCTGGAACTCACTCATGCAAAGAGAACTACCATTGTTGGACCTTAGAAATTGGGTCTAAACAAACTTAAGCCAAACTATGTTTTGGGAATGGGGATCAAAACTATATGAGAAATAGGTTATAATGCAATAAAAACTGAGACATTTGGTTCAGAAATGAGCATTTTATAAGAGGCTTCAAGTTTAGGGGATAATCGATCTACCCAAAAGAACTTTGACTAAACTAATTTTTGAGGCCCTATGTATGTAGACACTTCCTCAATGATCACAATGGTCTAAAAACAAAAAAAAAAAAGGTGATGAAACGAATAAGAAAAAGTGAAAATTCAGTCTCGCTGAAAAACCAGGGTAAATGGAATCTGGTCGTTTAACAAAGAATTGTTAGACCAAATTGACCTTAAATTGATCCTAAGAGAGTTTAGAATGATTTAGAATCAATAAGTGGCTTAAAACCCGAACAAAAAATGAGTTTTAAAACTAGAAATTTTCTAGTTTCTGACAAAGTCGCCAGAGACAATGACCCAAATGATGGAAAAATGGAACAAGGCTATAGGATAGCTACTATGGTACCAATATGGGAATGCAATGCTAAAGACCCAATGTTAGTAAACCCGAGCTCTAATATGTGGATTTCTACTCTGCTAATGTGGCCAACTTGTACAGCTACCAATCCTTGTTTCTTGAAATTATGCATCAATAATTGCTTCAAGTCCACAACCCATTGATTATTATGTTTCCATTATGTGGAATTTGTGATTTGTTAAGATCCTATTTGTTGTGAATATCTATGAGTCCTTTGACTCCTTGGATATATCTTATCTTTGTGATCATTTTGATCCCTTTTATTGTGGACATTTGTAACCCATGTATATGCACATACCTTGTGGAATCCTTTTGTTGATAACATTATTTGTAAGTACCTGGGGTTGTGTCTGTCACAACGCCTATCTTGATTCTTTGGATGCTGATGACCTATGAGTTAGTGCTTGCGAACGCTACCCAACACGTTGTCTTGATGAGGAAATTTTGATATGACGATAAGAACTCTTGGTGCCATTCAAGGGAACCTAAAGATGAGTGGTGAGCCTGGATGAGTGTTGTGTGGGGGTAGTCGGGCCCTATTTTTTGATAGCATATATTTAACTCAATTTGTATATGTTTGATTTCACACCATTTGTTGATTCGATGGCGTTACCTATGGATGTGAAATACGCCTTTGAGGCTTACCTTTTGTATTCGATTTGAATCTCTTCGATTTGGGCAGCTAAATATGTTAACTTGTTCAATCATCCCTATTGCAATCGTAACCTCTCTGTGAATTATGTTATTTTGGCTTGATGGTCGATTCCTTTGAGCTTGAAATCCAGTGATTATTCTCTTGTTATACACCTTTGTTTAACCCATGGCAGGATGAAGGATTTACTTACTGAGCTTAAGTTAGCTCAACTCAAAACTATAACAATTTTTCAGGTAACACAATATGGAAAAAAAGGCAATGATGGTGTCTAATGGAGCTAGTGGTCTGCTTGTGGGTAACGTTGATGATGTATAGCTCCAAGACTTGGTTTGAATTAATCTTATAAGGATAATACTAATATTAGACATTGTGACTTAGTGATATTGAAATATGTCAATAGATTTAAATTGTGACCAAGGATGATGAAAATTGTATTTAGGAATGATCTTAATGATGATTGCTAAAGTTTGTTTTGGATATCAAATAAGTTGCATATGTATAGCTTCCTCACTTTCTTGATAAATAAAAGAAAAAAAAATGTTTACTGTCTTATGCGATTCATTTGACTTTGTACAGCCTATCTGAGTGACAGTGTCGGTCACCGACCCCTAAGCCACATAGGATGGGTTCCGGGTTGTGACAGAGTGGTAGCAAAGAAAAGGTTAATGATTTTTGGGAGAGACCATACCAGCATTGAACTTGATGACTATTGGATGATTTATATGATTAAATGATCAGTGATTTTTAAGAGACGGTAGTGTTTTTAGGTGCAAAGTTTAATAATCTTTGGGAAAAATCATACTATGATGGAATTCGATGATTCTTGGACGATTGAAATGATCAAATGAATAGTGACTTTTGGAAGACAATAGTATGCTTAAGTGTAAAGATTAATGACTCTTGGGAAGGATCATACTAGTATTGAAGTTGATGACTCTTGAATAATTAAGTATTGAATTGATCAGTGAATTTTAGGAAAACTATAGTCTGAACAAGGGCAATGGTTATTGCTCTTTTAGAAGATATATAGTGACATAGAGTAGGAATTGTGAAATTTTGGAAAGTCGGTGGATCTGACAACAAAGTTATAGAAGAGATAGTCTATAGAAGACTTAAAAGATAGTGACATAAGGAGTTTGAAACTCCAGATGAATTGATGATATCCCGAAAATGTGAGGACTCTTGAGTGAGTCATGGATAGACCTTAATAGGGTAAAGACAAATAGAGCCTGTAAGGGGCAATTACTGTTGAGCAAGACTATCAAAGTTAGCATTATGAAATATGATGGTTCTAAAAGAAGACTGACACATGATTAATGATCTTTATATAATTCAATGGATCTTATTGATATAGGTAACGGTAAGACCCAATTGCGAGCAATATTTTATCGAGTTAGCTGAGTTCATTACAAAAGGTAAGTGATTAATAATCCCGAAGAATTTTTTAGGTTTAATGTGATCTAATAATCGAAGAAACTGAACTTGTAGTAAAAAGTCTAGAAAAGAGTGTGAGGACTACTATAGTAAAGGGTACTTAATTCTTTAAGATACCATAAGAATAATTGTGATTGTGGGAGAAGGTGAGAATAACTATATTTGTGATACTAATAAAGTTGAGAACTTCCATGGTCAGTGGACCCTACTTGATTTTGATGAACTTTGAGTGTCGAATGTGATGACAATAACGATGAGATGGCTAATTGATTTGAGCAATTTTGAGATATGATATGAAGTCCAGAATGGATAAAAATTGTGAATAACAATAATTGCAGATGAATGAGTGCTAGTATGTTATTAAATCTTTAGTTACAGATGAGACTAGTCACCTAACTATGTGGCTTCAGAGCCACGAAACTTACAAGATACTCCCTATACAATTAAATAAGTTCTCTAAAAGAACAAATCTGAAAAAAAAAAAAAATAACAATTGATGAAACGTAATATGATGATGAACCAAATATGACAATGAGTTATAAAAACTAGATATTTGAGTAACCATTTGTGCAAAAGTAATGGAAACCAAAAATAATTACCATTACTGGAAACAAGTTATAGGACTTTGAGATTTGAATTGTTCAAAATTGATGTAGAAGGTTCAAAGTGAACCAAATATAATATTACAGTTAAAAGTACTTTCAAAAAGTAGATTTTTATATGAAGAATTAGTAACTAGGGTAAAAGAATACCCTAAGAATCTTCAATAAGTCCACCAAGACTTAAAGAAGATATGAACTGAATGAACTTATTATACTTCAACCCATAAAGGAATGGGAGATCAAAATCTATGAAAAGCTCAATCATGAGCAAGAAATAAAAATATTTGTACCAACTAATAATTTGAAAGAAATGGAGGAACTAACTTCCTCAACCTTTCTAATTCATAACAATGAATGCATACGAATTCGAAAACAAAGGCAGGTATGCCAACGAGTTAATACAAAAATGAGACAAAAAAGGATTGACTAATCTTTGACTTAAGTGATCGTTAGAAATGGGCACGTGGCTAAGAATCATAGATGGATTTTATGAATAAACCAAAAGTTGCCCTTGCATGAAAAAATGTTTTAATACAAAGGACACACGAGTAAACCATCCTTGCATGAACCAAAGGATACTCATGAAAACAAAAAGGGAATATGATGTTTACAATACACAAATAATGTCAAATGGGTAAATGAGACTTAAGTGAATGATGTTGCAAATTATGCGGCCAAACATATGCGGTGAATCCTTTTGCTGATAATATTATTTGTGAGTACCCGGGGTTGTGTATATCACGATGCCTATCTTGACACTTTGGATGTTAATGACCTACAGGTTAGTGTTAGGGAATATACCCAACATGTAGTCCTGATGAGGACATTTTGATATGATAATAAGAGTTCTTGGTGTCATTCAAGGGAATCCATGGATGAGTGGTGAACCTGGATGAGTGTTATGTGGGGGTAGCCAAACCTTATTTGTTGATAACATCAATTTGACTCAATTTATATATATTTGATTCCACACCATTTATTGATTTGATGATGTTACCTTTGGATGTGAAATACGCCTTTGAGGTTTGTCTTTTGTATTCGATTTGAATCCCTTTGATTTAGGCAGCTAAACATTATATGTTGATAAATTTGTGCTTGTTAACTTGTTCAGTCATCCCTATTGCAATCATAACCTCTTTGTGAACTGTGTTATTTTGGCCTGATAGCCGATTCCTTTGAGCTTGAAATCATGTGATTATTCTCTTGTTATACACATTTGTTTAACCCATGGCAAGGTAAAAGATTTACTTACTGAGCTTAAGTTAGCTCAACCCAAAATTATAATAATTTTTTAGGTAACACAATATGGAAAGAAAGGCAATGATGGTGTCCAATGGAGCTAATGATCTGCTTTTGGGTAACGTTGATGATGTACAGCTCCAAGACTTGGTTTGAATTAATCCTGCAATGATGATACTAATATTAGACATTGTGACTCAGTGATATTGAAAGATGTCAATAGATTTGAATTGTGATCAAGGATGATGAAAATTGTATTTAGGAATGATCTTATTGATGATTGCTAAAGTTTGATTTGGATATCAAATAAGTTGCATATGTGTAGCTTCTGCACTTGCTTGATAAATAAAAGAAAAAAATGCTTATTGTCTTGTGCGATTCATTTGATTTTGTACGGCCTGTCTAAGTGACAATGTCAGTCACTGACCCCTAATCTGCATAGGGTGGGTTCCGGGTCATGAAAAATACCCTTTAATCAGAGCTCGATGAGGGCAGGCTCCAGGTGGGCACGGCACAAGCTTCAATGGCAGCAGCTGAAGAGAGACTGAAGGAGGCTACCAACTCCTACTCCATTCTGGAGTCCAGAAGCGATGCTCTGGCTACCGAGCTAGAGGACCTCCAAAAGAGGTTTGCAGACTTCCAGGCTGTTTCTGTCAAGAAGATTCAGGACACCGTTGAGGCTCTCAGAGCTTAAACTAAAGTGGATCTAAAGCTCGAAGTTCAGGATCTAGGGGAACCTTTAGGAAAAAGCTCTGAAAGATGTATCCTGATCTAAACTTGACTGGGGTGAATGAAATCATGGTCTCCCAAGTCGAGATTGATACACTAGATGTTGATGATGAAGAGAAGGAGCGGTTCTAGACCTCCCTCAAGCTGTTTCGTTAGAGACTGTCGAGCAAGCAGCAGAGTAAACTTAGGACTTTTGTAGTTTCTCCTTTTCTATTTTTGGACTTTGTAATTTTTTCCTTTTTTACTCTCCAATATATGAAATTCTAATCATTCTAGAACCTGTGTCTTACTTGATACCCTTATGTTATATCTAACATTTAAGATAATTTCTTTTGATATCTAGACTAACAAAAAAACATAAGTTTTTCCTAAGTACTCCAAAGCACTTATAAGGCATTTTAGAGATCTAAAAAATAGAATATACAGAACTACAACACTTATACTAAAATAAGGTTTTTCGAGCATCTGTGTATTGATAACACAAAATATACAAACTTGCAAAACTTGTAAGTAATACAACTTCTTTTTAGAGGTCTGTATGGTGAAAAATGGACTAGACCTATAGTACTTTGTTTTGAGCACAAGGCTTGTTTAAGGGTCTGTACATTGGATAAAATGGACTAGACCTATAATATTTGTAATGAGCACAAGGCTTTTAAGAGTCTATGCATTGGTAAAATGGACTAAAACTGTAAAACTTGTAATGGATACAAGGTTCTTAGGGGTCTATACATTAGTAAAAATGGACCAGACCTGTAACACTTATAATGGATACAAGGTTTTTAGGAGTCTATACATTAATAAAAATGGATCAGACCTGTAACACTTGTAATAGATACAAGGTTTTTAAGGGTCTACACATTAGTAAAAATGGACCAGACCTGTAACTTTTGTAATGGATACAACGTTTTTAGGGGTTTGTACATTAGTAAAAATGGACCAGACCTACAACACTTGTAATGGATACAAGGTTTTTAGGATTAGTAAAATGGACCAAACCTATAACAATTGTAATGAGTACAAGGTTTTTAGGGGTCTGTGCATTGATAAAATGGACTAGACCTGTAACACTTATAATGAGCACAAGGTTTTTAAGGGTATGTGCATTGATAAAATGGACTAGACCTGTAACACTTGTAATGAGCACAAGGTTTTTAGGGGTTTGTGCATTGATTGAAAGCTCCTAGGTGAATCAAAAATAGCTTTATTATTGATAATACTTGTATAAGTGCTCGATGTTCCAAGGCCTAGGTATAAACTTCCCAATTAAATCTTCCAACCAATAAGTCGTAGGTCTGACTATCTTAGTTACTTTGTAAAGCCCTTCCCAGTTGGGGGAGAGTTTCCTTATGGTGGGATCTTTTGTGTTTGGAAACACTCTTCTTAGGACAAGATCTCTGAGCTGAAAATTAACGGGTTTTAACCCCTGGTTGAAACATTTAGTGATTCTCTGCTGGTAGGCTTTAGTCCTAATGCGAGCTTGCTCACGCCTTTCTTCTAGAAGGTCTAGATTTTTTACGGGCTATTAGTCATTGGTCTCTTGGTCAAAGGGATCTATTTTAAGGGTTGGCATGATAATTTCAACAGAAATGATTGCCTCAGTGTCATAGACTAGTGAGAATGGTGTTTCAATAATTAGAATTCTTTTAGTAGTGCGGTAGGCCCAGAGCACCCTAGGGAGCTCTTTGACCCATCTTCCTTTGGCTTCGTCCAACATTCTTTTTATGGCCTCAAGAATAGTACGGTTGGTAACCTCAGCCTACCCATTAGCTTGAGGATGTCCCAGAGAGGAGAAGTGGTGACTGATGTGCAAGTCTTTGTAGAACTTTTCAAATACCTTTCTAGTGAACTGCGTCCCTTTGTCTAAAATAATGACTCGGGGTATTCTGAACCTACTAACAACATTCTTCCAAGTGAAGTTCTTTACTTCAATCTCTATGATATAGATCAGTGGTTCAGCTTCTGCCCATTTAGAGAAGTAGTCAATGGCGACCAACAATAATCTTCTGTTCTGAGGGGCTTTTGGTAATGGTCCTACGATGTCCATCCCCTATTGGGCAAAAGGCCAAGGACTCATGATAGGGATGAGTTCATGCTGAGGTTGGTGTTGGTGAGAGGTAAAATGCTGGCATTTGTCACACTTTTGAACATATTCTTTAGCATGTTTCAGCATACTAGGCTAGTGATAGCCTTGAGTAATTACTCGGTGGGCTATAATTTTTCCACCGTTATGGTTACCGCAGATCCCCTTATGTATCTCGGCCAGGACGTAATGGGCCTTTTCTGGATTTACGCACTGCATGAGGGGTTGTGTGTAAAATCTTCGGTAAAGTTTTTATTTAAGAATTAAATACTGAGATGCCCTAATTAGAATTTGTATGGCATATTTTTATCTTTTAGAAGCAACCCGTCCTTTAGGTACTAAATGATGGGAGTCATCCAATTTAGAGATTGTTCTGAAATCTGAAGAGATTGTACTACTTTGATACTGGCTTTTGACTGGTAAGATATTTTTACCATTTAATCCCTTTTTGGCTTAAGATGGGAGGCCATATTTGCTAAAGCATCTGCCTTGGAGTTCTAATTTCTTTCAATCTTCTGAATAGTGAATTTGTAAAAAGACTACTTTAGTGATTCTACTAGCTCTGAATACTTGGTTATTATGTTATCATTGGTAGAATATTCTCCCAGAATTTGATTGGCTATAAGCTGAGAGTCAGAAAATGCATCAAGGTCCAGAGTTTCACATTCTAGTGTTAATTTTAATCCGAGGATGAGCGCCTCATACTCGGCTTCGTTGTTAAAGGCTCTGAACCCCAAGTTGATGGCTTTTTTTTTTATAATCCCCTTAAAGGACTAAAGTATTATACCTACTTCGGAGCCTTTGTTTGTAAATGAACCATCAGTGTAAAGTAGCCATTTTGGAGTGTTTACAATAGTTTGAGCTTTCGATCGATGCGTTCCGGTGAACTCAGCTATGAATTCTGCTAATACTTGAGCTTTAATAGCAGTCCATGGAACATAGGATATGTCAAATCCTCCTAGTTCCACTGACCATTTAACCAGTCGTCCTGAAACTTCAAGTTTGTGCAGGACTAATTTTAAAGGATAGGATATAGGAATTATGATAGGATGGGCTTAAAAGTATGGTCTAAGCTTTCGAGCAGATATTACCAAGGCTAAAGCCAGCTTTTTCAATTTTGGAATACCTTGTTTCGGTGTCCAAAAGTGCTTTACTGACATAGAAGACAGGCCTCTAAACTCCTTTGTCTTCCCTAATCAACGTAAAGCTAATGGCACTTTCTGACACAACTAAGTATAAGAGTAGTTTTTTCCCTAGCACTAGTTTTGGAAGGAGATCGGGGGAGGCTAAGTATTGTTTGAGTTGTTGGAAGGCCTCTTCACATTTAGAGGTCTACTCTAGGGCCTTACTCCCCATCAAGGCTTTAAAGAATAGGAGGCACCGATCCGTAGATTTAGAGATGAACTTATTCAGTGTTGCTATCCTTCTATTTAACCATTAAATGTCTTTCTTAGTTCTGAGAGATTCTAGTTCAGTCAGAGTCTTAATCTATGTGGGGTCTGCCTCAATTCCTCTTTAGGAAACTAGGAAACCTAGGAATTTTCCTTCTGTGATCCCAAAGGTACATGTTGATGGGTTAAGTTTCATTTTGTGTTTCTTCAGGATGTGAAATGTCTAGCTTAAGTGCTGGATGTGGTCACCCTTCCGAACACTTTTGACGAGTATATCGTCAATGTAGACTTCCATTGTATCCACAATCTAGAGGCTAAACATTATGTTCGCAAGCCTCTAGTATGTAGCTCCAGCTTTCTTCAAACCAAATAACATCACTCTATAACAATAGTGACCTTGCTTTGATATGAAGGTTATTTTCTCCTGGTCTGGATGATATATTTGAATTTTATTGTACCCAGAGTAAACATCCATGAAACTTATGAGTTCGTAACCTGTCGTGGCATCAACGAGCTGATCGATTCTGGGAAGAAAAAAGTTATCTTTAGGATAAGCTTTGTTAAGGTCAGTATAGTCAACGTAGACTTTCCACTTGCCGTTCTTCTTCTTTGCTAGAATTGTATCGGCAAGCCATTTAAGGTAGAACACCTCCATTTATCTTTCCAGCATCAAGCAACCTCTGGACTTCTTCGTTAATGATCTTGTGACGTTCTGAGGGCAAATGTCCTCCTCTTTTGTCTTACTAGAGGATGGCCTAGATCCATCATCAGCTTGTGAGAAATGAAATCAGGATCTATCCCCTCCATATCTCTGGTTTCCCAAGCAAATACTAAAAGATTATCTTTTAAGAATTTGACAAGCTCATTTTGCTCCGAATGAGACAGAGTCGAACCAAAGTGCAAGTATTTTCCCTCTTCTTCAATGCTAACGAGCACTTTAATGGGCTCCTCCATCGGTTTGACCGCGCTGTCCCTTCCTCTAGGACTTAGTGGCTCATCAATCTCGAAATGACACTCTTCAGCCTCATGAAGCTTTGGGGATGACAAATTCGCCTTTTCATGGGAGCATTGTAATTGCTATTTGAAATGTCTTTCTTTAAGTGAGAGGGAATGACATTCTCGGTAGTGGGCTGATAGCCTTTGATAGTGAGAACTTTATTTTTATAGACATATTTTAGGCACTAATGAAGGGTTGAAGTAACTGCCCTCATCTAGTGGATTCAGGGTCTCTCGATAATGACATTATAGGGAGATTTTCCATCCAAGACCATGTATTCAGAGATCAGGGTCTTCTAGTCGTCTCCTTATCCTACTGTGGTAGGTAGGTCAATTTTGCCTATTGGGAAGCTAAGGTTCCCATTAAATCCCGCCATGACAACAGTGGTGGCTTTGATGTTATTAGATTTGAGCTTAATATGTTTAAAGGGTTCATAGAGAATAGCACGTTGGTAAAACTTCCAGTATCTACGAGAATCCTTCTGATCTCAAAATTAGCGATTTTGAATGAGATAACAAGAGCGTCGTTGTGGGGATAGTGTATCCCAATAAAGTCCAATTCAGAGAACTAGACCTAGGGTCCCCACTTCATTTTTTTCTCTATGGCCGAGATTTGGATGATATGGGGCTCTGTCCTTGCATCCCAAGCTTATCTTTTCCTAGTTCGGTTAGACATCTCTGTCATCGTATTGTCGGCATGGAGCACGGAGATAACTTGATTATTTTGTTGCTTCTAATCATTCCAAACTTCCCTCTATTCAGGCCTTTGCTCTGTCCTCCTTTGAGAGGGTCTTTCATCACGGAAGTTCCGCCTCCCGTCTTAGCAGAAAAACTCTTTTAGTCATTCTCTCCTTATGAGATTCTCTATTTTCTGCTTTAGAGCTTTGCACTCCTCAGTAGTGTGCCCTTGCTCCTTATGAAAATCACAATACTTGTTCTGATTCCTAGAGTCGGGGTGGCTTTTTAGTGGCTCTAGCCACCTTAGGTTTTCACAAGTCTAGATCTATTGGAGTATATAGGTAAAAGAAGCATTCAGTGGGGTATAAGTCTTGTACCTTTCAGAGTTGAGTTGTTTTAGGCTTTGGGTGTTGTTCTTTTATTGGGACTCCTGATCCTCTTCTTGTTGGCGTTGTTATTCCTTTTCTAAACTTGCTCATCCTTCTGAGCTTGTTTTTTAGCTTTCTGGAATGAGACTTTTGTGTCTTCAAGATTAATATTGTAACACCCCGACACAATTAAGTAAAGCAATTAACGATAATGGTGATTATCATAAGTTAATTTGCTTAATGACCACGGGCAATGTTAGATATGTGACTCGTAAATACGAAAGCAAAGATATAAATGACGAAATTAATTAAGTCTAAATTAGAAATGACCGATGTGAAAATGCAATGTAAAGTCGAGGGCAATGATTTGATAGGAAATTACGACAAGTGTTAATTGAAGATTTTTGCACACAGGTAAATGTGGAAAATTAATTAACGAAGTGCACTTGAGCAAAATTAGTATAATGCATGACGAGAGCACGTTTAATCAGAATTATTTCGATAATTGTAATGGGCTATTAGAATAATTAAAATATATTTAAATGCATCGAGGCGAGGCAAAAAGATCTCAAATTTACGAAATTGAAGAAATACAAGTAAATCGAGAATTTCTTGATAAAAATAATATATTTTTGGCATAAACCGAACACGATGGAACGTGTTGAAAATGAAATTAATAACTTGAAGAAGAAGCATGCAAGAATCAAAAATGTGGTAAAAATACCAACGGACTTTAAGGTAATTAAAATACAATTTTAGAAATTTAAGAAACGTACTCAAAATGCCAAATGAGGCATAAGAAGAATAAAAGAGTAAAAATGAGGCAAAAAGTGAGGCCAAGGGATTTGATCCCTAGACCAAAACTTTAGCAAAGACTTATGCCCAAAAAGTAAGCCAACTTGGCTACAGCACTTTTGTGTTATATGTCTCACCCAAAATGTATATATGCCATATCAACTCCAAAATCTAAATACTCAAATTTGAGGTGGCAGCACCCTATTAGGCCACCTCCTTCCCCCATCAATTAAATTACATGTAGACCTAATATTTATACATACATATAAATATATAGATATATATATATATATTCATATACACCTAGGCTATAAACTATAGGGAATGAGTGCATTAGACTAGGGGATGGGGGTTGTGTGTGGGTCTGTGTGTGATGATGGTATTGGGCCTATAATAGTGTGCGTGTGTGCATGCCCAAACAACCTTAAGTGTAAGTGTGTGCATGTGGGTTTCAACTAAAGAGAGAGTGTGTGAGAGAGAGAGAGAGAGAGAAATAGAAAAAGGAGGAGCTGAGGAAGAAGAAGGGAGTTCATGCATGCAATGGGGCTGTTAAGGATTCAGTGACTTGAGGCAAGAAGAAGGAAGTCACCATTGAAGGTAAAACCTTAACCCACTATGTGTTTCTCTCTCTAGAAAATCATGTTTACAACCTACTGTTTAAAGGTCTAAATTTCATGCATGCAAATGATATTGAAAAAGGGAGAAAAATGGTTGAAAATGGCTTGGTTAAACTAGGAAGAGACCATAAAACTAGTTGACCCGAAATGGTGATAAATAATATTTTTGTGTAAAATTTTCTTAAGCTTGAAACCATTAACATGGCTCGAAAGAGCACTGAAAATAGATCATATTTTAAGTTAAATCAATCAAAATGGTCAAGAGACCGAGGAGAACTATGGAGTTGCAGGTTTGGTGAATAACTTTCAGTTGGTGAGAGTTTTGGTGTTTTTGATCGATTTAAGATAGGGGAGATATTCCCTTCAGTTCCAAAAATAGATAGGAAGAAAAATGGAGGAAAATCGCTACGTAAAACACCACAAAATTGAAGAACTGTGGGTCGCTGGAAAAGCGATGAGTCGTCGGAGCAGACCTACAAGTCCCCATTCCGACGATGAAAACTTGTTAAATCCATAATATAAAATCCTGGGTGGAATCCTTATGGGGAGTAGATTCGAACCACGTTGAAAATTGGTTGGAAAGCCACCAGAGAAGGTCACTGGCACCGGAGAAGACACCAGAGTCCTGGTCGGAGAAGAAGATGAACAGAGAAGGGGTCGAGTCGGGCTAGATTCGGATTCGAGTCGGAACCCGCCCAGGCCTAATTGCGGATACTTCAAAATGGCACAGTTTTGAAGCTTAAGTTTTAATTTTAAAACAGAGTTGGTTCTGTTTGGCAATAAGTGTAATAAATTTGTTTTGATATCCGTAGACGGAATAGGGATAATTTATTCTTGAAATAACCCTTGTCCACTATTTGCCTTTCTAAAAATCAGGAAAAAAAAAATTATAGTAACTGCGACCAACAAGTCTCGATCCCAAGACCTTGGGCTTGGTAAACCCTAAGACCAAACTAATGACCATTGTGCCACCATGGCACATGTAATATAATATTAACAGAATAAAAATATAATCTGAAATTAAATAATTTAATTAATTTAATTATAGTAAAATGATCCGTTAACCAAATGAAATGCAAGGGGAGTGTATTTTAACTATTTCTGACAATTTGGACCCAATGGCGGGATCCATTTTGTGAAACAAAGTCCTAAAAATTTAGACATGTAAAACGTAAAATTACCATTTTACCCCTAATGATATATGGGGCCAATTAAATATAAAAGGTAGCCCATCTTGACTATTTTGGACCATCCGGGCTCAATGGTAGAGTTCATTTTAGCAAAGAAAGTACCAAAAAATATGACACGTAAAAGCGTAAAATTACAAAAATGCCTCTAGGCTTAATGTAAGCCACAAATGAGCAAATTAAGATCCAAAAAATAGTAAATTAATTATATTCGATATTCTGGACGTAATGGTAATGTTCCCTTGAGGAAAATAAGACTTAGTAATAAACTGAGAAATGACGGATACATCCTTAGGATTTAATGAAGTTACTAGAAGTATAAAAATGAAATTAATAAGTCCACATAAATGTTATAAGGATCAAATAGACTCAAAATAGAGTCTGAATACGTAAATCGTATACGGAGAAATATGAAATATTAAAAAGGGTAAATTACCATAATGCCCTTGAAGGGCCAAATAAGCTATAAGGTGTCAAGAAACCCTATATTGGAAATTGAAGACCCTTAATTGAATAAAGTAAGTTCAATAAAACTTAAAATACTGAATAAAAAATTTTGAGATTAGAATGAATATTGATTCCTTGTGCCATGTATTTTTTATCTGTGATTATAGGATCACCCAAATGATAGAAAATGGAAATAAAGCTATGGAATAGCTATTATGGCAACCGCATGGGAATGCAATGCTAAGAACCCAAGGTAAGTAAACCCGAACTCTAACATGTGGTATTCCTAGCCATGTCACTATCTCATTTCTTTTATGCTACCAATTTGTAATCCTATACATGCCTAATACTTATTGACTCCACAATTTGATGCTTGTTCTATATTGTGGACTTGTTGTGAAATTGATTGCCAATATCCCATGTGATTAATTGTCTATTTCTATACTTGCTTGGATATTAAAAAATGTTATGCCCCTCATTGCGGATGATATGCTATTCCACAAATATGTACATCGCCTGTGGAATTCTGATGATCATGGTATTACTAATATGAGTGCCTTTAGTTGTGATCTATCACAAGGCCCATCTAATTCATAGATGCTTCTGGATTTACGGATCAAAGTCCATGAAGGACATGATATATGTAAAGAGCTCTATTGCTATCCAACGATTTGGGCGAGGCTACTTTCGGGCACGTAAGGGCATTGTCAGACCAGCAGACCCCTTGGATAAGCACTTCTGAGGGTATGTCGGGCCCTATCTATTTCAGCATCTATTCTGTTAGTATTCACATCATTTATTAATATTCTGATATTGCACTCTCTGATTATTAATATGCTGGCTATGCCTGCTTTTGATTATCTGATGATGTATTCTTGTTTATTGATACGTTTGATTGATGAATGCTTTGATATATGATATTCCTTGCAAGCCTATTATTTGATCTGATTTGGCTATTGTGATACCTTATGAATTGTGGCAGCTAACTATTGTATAAGCCAAGTCCCCATTGTTGAATTTGTCATACACTTGTATCATATTCTCATGGGACGTGCCTGATGGACCCTCGAGTCATTTTTTTTATTTCACATTTTTGGTGGCTAGCTATTATTTTACCATATACTTTGTTTGTCTTTGATTACACTCTTTTTTATACTAACCCAACCCATGGCAGAGCAAGAAAATTTACTTATTGAGCTAAGTTAGCTCACTCCACATTTATATCTATTTTCTAGGTAGCCTTATAAGAGAAGGAACAAAATGGGGCGAATGGGATAACTAATAGAGCTAGTGGCGAGCCTATGAACAATATTGATGACATGAACTCTTAACTTATGGTTTGAATGCATACTCTGTAAGGCTGATCAGATAATAGGTATTTTTAATATTGTACCATTGATAGAGGTGTTAAACTTGATTAGTGAGTCATGGTGAATAAAATGGTACTTGGAGACATTTGATTAATGGTGGTTAGAGTTCGGTGTATGATTAGATGAATTTCATTTGGTGTAGTTTCCACATTACATGATTCAATGATTTGTGATTTATATATATGAAGAAAAAAAAATTTACTTATCGTTCTATGCGATTCATTTGATTCTATACGGCCTGTTTGAGTGGTAGTGTCAGTCACCGATCCCTAATCCGCGTAGGGTGGGTTTCAAGTCGTGACAAATATACTTCCACTCTCTATCCATGAGTATTGTCATATCAACAATAGGATTCTTGGTTAAGGAATCCTGAAAGCGTCTAGGTCGAAGGCCTAAAGTAAGGGCAGCCACTAAGAAACTCGAACTATAGTTGGTTATCTCCATGAGTTCAGTATTGAATCGAGCTATGTACTCCTGAAGTGATTCTCCCTTAGATTATTTTATAGTTAGCAAGAACTCTAGCCATTTTCTCAACTTTCTGCTTGTTAGGAAGCAGTCGAGAAAAAGCATGCTAAGCTCATAAAATTTACCAACTAATTTTTGGGAAAGATTGTGAAACCATTTAAGCATATTAACCTTTAGGTTGGTTACAAAAGTTTGACACGTGAAGGCATCTGTAGCCCCGTGTAGAGCCATTGTGTGCTAATAATGAGATAAATGGTCTCCAGGATCCTTAGACCCATCGTAGAGAGTGAATTTTGGAACAACAAATTTCTTAGGTTGTTCTTCTGTCATTATGGCATAAATGAATGATGTAGAGAACCTACCGAGCAGTTTATTTGGCTCGTCTTGCTCTGGAGGGAAGTGGAATCCCTTGGTTGAGATCGTCTAATCTTGAGAGTTTGCTATCTTCTTTACCCTCTAAGGAGTTTTAGGCAGGACTTGTTGTATGATTGGTATCCGTTACTGGTCTTGTCATATGCTTCTAAGTCCTGGATTCACGAGAGTACCTTGTCCGACGGCAGCAAAAGGATGTTGCTCTCCCAAGATTGGTGAAACTGGAACCTCGGGAAGCTGGAGTCCCTACAACTGCTGGATTGGCTCTAGAGGCTGTTGGGATTGGTATCCTCATTCTGCTTTGGTAATGGATGGCAGGATGGAACGTTGGCATTCCTCTCCCTGCAGCTGTTGACGATTGGGGGTCGGTCTCCATATGGATGGTACCCTAGAGGTGCACTGCTTGCGCGTTAGGTAACTCCCCATGGTGGGATCCTCTGCCCATGGTGGTGGCGGAAGGCTGAGGTCCTCCGTGAACAGCATTAGTAGGAGGAGGAGGATTGTTCCGCTAGTTCTTAGTTAGTGAAGCCAGAGCCTGTGACATGGCTCTAAGTTGTTCCTACATTTGATCGGATTACCATTGAATCCGATCAAATTGTTGTTGCACATAGACTAATGTTTGTCCCTTTCCTCTTCCAATAAGAGGCTGATTCTAAGGATTTTGGAAGTTCTTTCTAGGATGAAGGTTGGAAGTCATTGGTTCTTTGAAGAAAAAGATAATAGGTTTTCCGTTGAAAAAAAATAATGAGAACGATTTTTGTTCCCACAAACAATGTCAAACTGATGTTACTCTTTTCTGGTCGGAAGGCTTCCCATCCTTTGCTGCCTGTTAAGAACCTGAGATCATATGGTCACCGGGAAGTCTCCGGAGGTAGCCGCTCCAATGATAAAGTCAGTAATGAAATTAAAATAGTAATTCAAGAGAAGAATTGAACATAACTTGAAGGCGTACCTTAGGGCCCTATTTATAGGCGGTAGATATCCTAAGTTGAATAGAATTTGGAGCCATAAAAATAAGAATTTGAAGATATCCGAAGATAGTAATTTCCATATTAGACTTTGTTTCCTTATTCTGAGATTGACAGCTTATGGAAAGCGGTGATAAGCTCTGAACAACTTACCTTTGAACCATTCACGCCTGGTTGACCCAAAAAAAAATAACATTTTCCGATCTGTATCCTGAAAAGCTTTTTATAAACACGTGTCATGCTCCGAATATGCTTTTCAATTTATGGTATATCATTATATTTATTAATTCTACATAATTAAACTAAAAGTATTATAACTGAAAAAAAAATTATGACATAACAAATATATGAAAAACAACTTATTTAGTTTAAAAAATATTAAAAATTTTGTTAATAACTTAAGTTGAAATATTATATATATATATATATATATATATATTTATTTATGAAAAATTAAAATATTATATGTATTCTTAAAATTCCCCCAACCGAACTTGATAAAAAAAGAAATTGCTCTTAAAAAAGTTCTAAAGGTTCGAACTCCACCCTGATTGAGAATTCGTTCAAATACCCGTAATTAACTGGTCATTGTTATTAAAAAAAAAATTATATATTTATGAATATTTTACTCTGTAATCATGAATCATATAGGTAGGAAGTTAAAAAGGTCCAACGTGATGTATAGTTTGAATCAACATGACCTGACCCACAACTATCACGAAGCTACGCTACGCACACGTGTAAGTCAATTAAGCGTGGCACTCGATGGTTGGTCAACAGTTTCGTATTTGCTTGCTCTTTTTAGAAAGCTCCGACCGAAGGCATATCAACCGCCACGTTGCATCAAGTCATCCCCATGATGCCACGTATACGAATATATCGATGTTTTATACTGCCACGTTGCATTAAGTTAAGTTACGTGGTGCACTAGCTCATCCTACCTTCCCCACCTTCGCCTATATAAAGCCGCTATTTCCTAATAAAAGTTGCGCGCTCTCTCTCATATTTATATCATATGTTTTCTCAATTAAGATAAGATGAAAGAATCATCAACGGGCTGGGATTGACAGGAAATCTTCAATTGAAAGTGAGCCTCGAACTCTTAATATGGATCAAATCCAATTTGCAAGGGTAACTATTATATATTACTTTCAAGTGTACGTGCTTATATATCAAAGCTTGATTTATGGATGATGTTTCCTAGTCAATTTGACGGTTGTTGATTTTGGCTACAGGATGTAGCAATGTATGTAGTTAATACGAAAAGCATAGAAGACGCTATGAGAATTTTCACAGAGGTAAATTCTATTTTCTTCTATCCAAATTCATTTTTCAATATTTTGTCTCCCCCCCCTCAAAAAAAAAAAAAGTATAATATAATTGGTTATGCTTACTAAGATTTTTTTTTTTTTTTTTTTGTTCATTTTAATAAGTTATAAACTTTAATTTCAAATATTTCTTGCAGTATTGCTTGTGTGTGTACATATATATATACATGCATATGCTTTGGTGTGTATACGGATGTAAATATATATACATACATGTGTGTGGGGGTAGGGGGATATCTTTCTTTTCAGTGTAGCACCTTGTATTGCTGAATAGAGCACCTCTGTCTGGAAATAAGCGTTATTCAAAATGATTAGATTATTCGTATTTGACTCAATCAATTCGGGTCAAACATAAATTTAACACTTCTGTGTGGAAGTAAGCGTTATTCAAAATGATTGGATTATTCATATTCGACTCAATCAATTCGGGTTGAACATAAATTCAACTCGTTTATGATTTGATCTGTTTACAATCAGTGTAAACATGTCCAACCCGCCTGTTTTATCAAACCTTACTAGTGTTAGCAACATAACAAAAATGCATTGTAGAGAATCGATGATTGGGTGGGTGGGTGGGTGATGCATGCAAGAATTATGAGGCGGCGGTATGGAAGGTGTTGTGTTTTAGATACCTGACTAAACGGAATATTTTAGTAATGAAATGAGAGCAAGTTTTTGTATTAGTGGATTGAAATAGAACCCTAGAATAAGACCATAATAATTAGCCACTCCACTCCAAGACGTTATTCTCTCTCTCTCTCTCTCTCTCTCTCTCTCTCTCTCTCTCTCTCTCTCTCTCTCTCATGCCAACAAATTGGAGAAGGGGGGATCATAATAATAATACTCGCATCATCCATCTCAATTTTCGTGTCTTATCCTGTCCGGTTAATATATTTTCAAATACGAATCAAATTAATAATTTCTTTTTTAAATTCCAAACTCCTATCAATAAACATGTATTTAAAAATTAAAAATTCACACATATGTATGCATTTGGCAGTGGTAGGCCTTATAATATTTGATCAACCTACTGAGTAGTATTTAAATTTTTAGTGTATTTGAAAAGTGACATGAAACAAAGCAAATATTAGTGTGTTGAGTTTTGAGGGTATTAAAATTGGTAGGGTTTGGAAGCAGTGAGTAGCGGTTCAATGCTGCAGAATGGGGATAGAAATACATTAATGGTGGATGCAGCAGCTGAAGAGTACCATTGCCAACGGGGCAGGGGCAGGGACAGGGACGTAGCATCCGCTCCTTTCTAATGGGCATGGGTATTTTTCTTTTTTCTCTCTTTTTTTTTTTCTTTTTTTTTTTTTTATATTTTACTAGTGTAATATGCATGATTGACTTATATCACTTGTGTCTAACTTTATGCAGTGAATCAGAATATCCGAAAAGTGAAAAACTAATCTGCTAGTAATACGGGGGACACAGCATTTGTGGCAATAGCTTTTCGTCAAACTCTGGGGACTGAATGATAACCGACTCAATACTCTTCTCCATGTGTTAAGTTGTATGCCATGGCTCCTACACTACTACTGGAGTCTAATAAGCAGATTTCACATTCAACGCATTTATAGACTGAAGTATGACCCATCCACGGGCTTCCCCAACCTAAACAAACTTCAAGAATAAATACAAAACCCCAACTATGTTTGCCCAAGATTCATTCGACTTACTGCCCGTAGGTACATCAATGATTTCTTCTTCTTTTTTATTAGTTGTCAAATAAATTAATTTGGACCCCTCCCCAAACAATATAGGTTCAATTCCCTATTAAATCAATTGTTATTGTTGTTTCTTTTCGTGAAAATTTTGAATAAAAACTAATTCTTAAAACAAAAATCCACTATAAAAAAAAAAGCAACCAAATAGTTTCAGATCAAGACTATTGGTATACCCATACACCAGCGTCCAAAATCTACCAGCCATTTTTAGCATTTTATAATTACTGAAATTTCTCATATCATTTACATGATAAAATGAGATATGAATAACAAAAGGGTAAAGTACTAAAAAGGAAAAGATAAAAACCATATTGACAGGAAAGGAACCCGACAAAATTATCGGCGGACAGATAATAATAACAACGGCAGAAAGTAGAAAGAGTTTAAAACAGACCAATTTGTTGTATTGTATATAATATGCATTTAATGTAAGTCTTTTTAAAAACCAAAAAAAAAAAGAAAAACAAGTATAGCACGGTGTATTCCTTCAGTAATTATATGCGCCTTGTAGATTACACACAAACGCTAAAGTTGTGAAGGGTTACACGATCACAGACAACTAAGTTGATGCGTGCTGCTGGAGAATCCAGGAGGACAACTCCAGGTATATACCAAACTGGTTTAGTTATCATTGCAACTATCAAGACCCACATCAAAAATGCTGAAATCGTCGCTAAGAAAAACACACAAACACACGGAACCCCACTGTCACAACTAACCACTCTCTTCCCCCAATCTGAAGTGGGCAGGTTGCACTTGCAACAACACCGCACATAAGGAGACTCCCCCAGCTTATCTGACAAAGCGTCCTTAGTGCACACACCACCTGTACAAGTCACCTCGGCCTTGACATTGATGGAGGAGCCACCATATGGAGAAAACAGACTAGTCTCCTTTGATCTCTCAGCAGGAGCAAAGCACTCAGCAGCTGATGCAAACTCAGCGGGGATGGACTCCAACAAAAGTTGAAGTCTCAAATAATAATTTCTTTGCTCTTCACCTGGGATAAAATATAACAAACAACGATGAAAGTAAATGAGAATCATAGTCTTGAAGATCATATAGCGAGAGACTGCAGCAAGTACCTGCAGCTTCCAAGAGGTTCCTGAACCCGTATCGCAAATACTACACGGGACCAGACCCCATAATCATCCTACTAAAGAAAAAGCCCTCAAAACAAACGGTCAAGAGATATGATATAAACAGCAGATTTTCTTATGAGACACTGACAGGACTTGGCCACCAACATACATAGCCAGACCAGACTCAGGATTTGCAGAACACCAATAGATCTCCATGCCTTATGATCCACTCAAAATTCTCAGTTTCTCATAATAATTGTTGTGCAGTGTGGACTTGAAAGAACAAAACTTAGAATAAGAATGCTGGTTCCAACCATCAGAATTGTCACCGAAAATAGTGAAATCTACCTCTTTTCTGGGCATGCACAGCCCATGTACTTCCCTCTTCCAGTTGTTCACAAGGAGTAAAATTAACACTGTATGAAGTAGTAGCATTAAATCCTGTATTTGCACTTTCCCTGATGTTATGCTCCTGGATTGTTCACAATTTTAAATGAGTGCAAAGAAAAAAAATTGGAAAAGAAAAAGAAACAAAATATTTTAGGTGTAAAAGAAAAAATAAAATATCAGACGACATGCAATCTTAGAAAGCTTACCCTCTGAAACACATCAAAATGGTCACCATGCCCGCTAAAACCTTCAGGAAAGACAGGTAACTGACTCAAGCCAGAAACATGCTGAACAGAACCAGAAGAATTAACTGGGTAATAGTTCTGTAAGCTGTCAGTTGGGAAGCTTTCGGATCCACTAGCATCAGCAGGACAAGTTACAGGGTAGTTGAGATCATTTAGCTCCAAAAAGGTTCCATCGTTAACCCAAGGCATGGAGTTTATAGCATAGCCAGCTCTTTGACCGCTGGAGAAATTAATTCCAACTTCATTCATCTGTGCCAAGTAACCCAGGTCTCCCAGATCATTATATATATCATTTCCATCCATGCAAGATTCAGCTTCAATATTGTTGTCATGATTGATATCATCGAGATTCTGTAAGCAAACACAATGAAAATTTCTACGTTACTATAAGTACATTTTTTTTAACAGAATTTCTTTATTAAGTAATAAATTTTGAAAAACATAACAAAGGGATTACTGCTATTAAAAAATAAAAGAACCTTGACAACTTGTGTTCAACAATGTGATAACATCAGAAATTATAATTACTCGGTTATGATCAGGTAGGGAAAAGGATGAATCATTTCCAGATACAAAAAAAGGGGATCATCCCCCAGAATAAATATATATTGGACTTCTATTTCAACTTATTTTAAAACACAAGGCTAAAATATATCCATGTAGTACCTAGATATGAAACTTAAGCAAATAGCTCACATAACTGATAACCAAATAAGTAGATGTTTGTTACGAGGACATCAGAGGCAACCTTCTGGGCAAAATAATAAAATAAAAAAGAAGGAAAATCATCGTTAAAGCATTTCTAAAAGAACTGATTTACATCATTTAGATAAATATTCAATGGATAGCCAAACTAGAAGTTCCCAGATTTTTACAATCGTATGCCCAAAAGAGTATATTTAATAAGACTGTTTCCCCATCCCCAAAAAAATTTAAAAAAATTATAATGTTTTATAAACAAACGCGCCTAATGGCACAACTCGTTTACATAAAATAAAAAAAATAATAAAAAAGGAATCTAGGAGGCTTTCCATTACTATTCAACTCGCCCAAAAAATCAAAAATGAAAAACAAAGAAATAGGATATTTTCCCAAAATCCATAACTGTAAAACCCAACCCAATTAGTCGGGTAATTATGTACGATTATTTAAGATAATTGAGGAAATACAAGTGTGATTTTTGGGGACTTTAGCATGCCAAGGCAAATTAGTCATTAATTTGGTGATGGTCATTTTTTAAAAATATGATTAAATAATGATAATTATTATAAGGTACGAAAAAAACCTAATGGAGATTCTTGGCAAATTATTTGCCCAAAAGAGGGAATCGGTGCACAATTTTACTCAAGTGAATAATTGAAGGCTCTAATCTGATTTAACTAAAGATAAAACGATGTTATATGATGGTGTATATGGAGGTGAGCACATGCATGTAATGGGTAATGCATGGTATCTCACATACATGTAAATGCATGATGTATAAATCATGCAAGACAATGCACATTTGCTGGAATCCTCCACTAGACAATATGATGGAGCTCCATACCTCAGCCATACCTTAGCCACAAGAAGAGTGGCTATGGAAGATTACCTTGGACAAGTGTCCTCACACACCTATCTTAATTTTTCCTATAAATTATCCCCATCTTCAGCAAATTATACCTTCTGTACAATACAATACAACTGAACTATGAGAGAGAGAGAAGGAAGTGCAACAGCTAGAGAGTGGAACTAGAAAGAGAATCTGGTTGAAGCTCCTACAAAGGTTAGCTTCTGATTTCCCATGATTATTTCAGTTTCTCTGCGTATTATAAGTCAATTTAAGCTTGAAAATGGGTCTGCGAGACCCTAAGACCTCTGCATGCACAAGAACTGCCATTAACAGTAGCTTAAAATTGAACCCATACTTTGACTTGAATCAAGCTGTAATTTGAGTATCAAATCTTAATCTACATGTTAAATGGATTACAATGCAAGTGGAATGAGCCATTTTGGCTCAAAGATGAGGGATAAAATCGCTGCAGGCTATAGGTGATAATCGAACTTTTATTAAAATGGCTGCTGAGCTTCGTTTTGAGCTATGGGCTAGTAGCCCTTTGAACGTAGAACACAATGTTTCAAAATTAAACCATTTTGGTCCTAGAACGAGAGAGAACCAGTGAGTTGCAGACATCACCGAAAAAATGCAAGTTCAAGAATTTGGCTTTCTCAACGTGAACCAAATCGGTCCTAAAAGGTTCCAAATGAGGTTTAGAAGGGTTTAAACGCAAAGAGGGGCTCAAAATCTACAAGAAAAATGAAGTTGAAATTTTGAGTTTTCCAAAATCCGGTTACTGGCACCGAAGATAGCAACCTGTGATGCGCCCAGAGAAGAGAACTGTAGCGGGTCTGGTTCTGAGTCCGGTATCAGGTTCAGGTCAGACCTGACCCACACGCCAATAGTGCCCCAAAGCTACGTCATTTAAGTTTTAATTTAAAACCTTTTATACCTGTTTGGTTGTGAGTATATAACTAAGGAAATTAGAATAGGAATATCCCTAATTTGGACATCCCTTGAAATTAGGAACAAGGATGTTAGGCTGGGTTAAGAAATTGAATTTCAATTAATTACAAATCCGTGGACCTTTTTACCAGAAATACAAAAGGGTCAACTTTTCTTAATCCCCAAACAGTGGCCTATTTTAAAGAAATTATATTTTAGTCGACATTTGTCGGCAAAATTATAAAGTGATATTTTAAGCCAAAATAATTGCCAAATAGTGCTATTTTAGCATTTTTCAACATTCTAGACTCAATGATTAAATCCGTTTCATCAAATTAAGCTCTGAGAAACATGAAATGACAATGGGATAATTCTATTTTCAAGTATGCCCCTAGTATACAGTTAAGCTACCAAATGAACTCCGACAAGAACAACGGGTCCTATCCTACGGTTTTTAGACCTTCTAGACTCAATTATGAAGTCCATTTAAGCTAATTAGGCCCCTAAGATAGCGATCTACACAATATTGTACCAAAAACAAGTACTTAATGAGAATGAGAGTTTAATTACTACTATAGGACCCACCAATTGAAGCAAGAATAAAAGTAAAGTATTCTACTAAGTACTAGACCACAAGTGAGTTTTGTACCTTGAAATGGTGCCTTATTTTAATAAAGTGCGTTTTTGTAACAACTCATTTACTTAAATGCAATTTCAGCAAGATTTCAATGTGAACATTACGCGTGCTTTTACAGTTGATTATAAATGTTCTATAAAGCCTGGATAGCCAGGGAATTTTGCAAAGCAAGTTCGTAAAGCTTAGGTGAAATACAATGCACCTAGAATAATGAGTATCTTTCTATGCCATACATAAGACACATCTGTTACATGACACCCACTTATGCTCGATCGGGAGGTTAAGCCGAAGAACTATGTAAGCCATGAGTCCTAAACTACTAAACAACACCTTCAGACACCCAAGTCTTGGACAATTAGTCATTAGGCATAAAATCATTTTACATGATTACTAGAAACATATTTAAGTTATTTATCTCAGTTCAGTATTTGCAAAACTTACTAGCTTACAATATATACAATTGTATATATCTTTGCATGATCCCATTATATGTATGTTTAAAATAAATGCTTTTAAGAACTATGTATCGTGTTTACGAAAACTCATAACAAGGCACCTGTATAACTCATGAAGCTTAAGTTAGCTCACTCCAGTTACTTACACAGTTACACCCCTTTCAAGTGAAGGCCCTAGCAATGGCCACTAAGAGAACAACAAACTTAAGAAGTTTTTGTATGTGCCAGCGTGGAGCAATAGAGCCGATTGGCCACTTCAAACTTTTGTATAAACTAGATACACATAATGTAATATTGACATGCGGCCTTTGTGATTTTGTACAAGAACTCTCGATGTAAAACTACAGTATCTAATAAAAGCCCTTATGAATGTTTAGATGCTCTGCCAAGTATAATTGCATTCACCATGTATAAAGAACCAACTAGAATGAATGTTTTCGCTATGTTTCAATGCTTTAAGCATGCAAGATACCTAGTGTATGATATAGCCTTTGGTTGGTTACAGTCATTCGTAGTCTGCACAAGGTGGATATGAGTGATGTGACTAAGTGACCAATCACTGTGGGATGTGACAATAACTAAAAACTAACTATTAACATCTTTTTATAAACTATACATAGGATCATTATACCCAATGCAATCAACACCTCCGAACCTAGCTAAAATAACAATACCAGTGAATTTTATAGCTTTAACAATAGCAAGGAGCATGAATGCATCGTTCATAATCCTCATTCCCAAGAAGGGTGGAAGTATCGAGTTAAAGGCCATTGCCCTATGATATTGTTGAGGAGTTTATACAAGATTCAAGTAAAATCTTCAACCATTAGACTCAAAAAAATGTTGTTGAGGGGAAGTAGATATAGGACACAATATTAGTGGGAAACAAATCCTTGGACTCAAGAATCAAAAGTGGAAAGCCAAGAGTGGTTCGCAAGATGGATATTGAGAAGGCATGTGACCATATGAACTAGACTTTCTGATTTATATGATGGAAAGGATGAGATTTGGGCACAAGTGGAGAAAACAGAAAAGAGTTTTTTATTTCCACAATCAAGTTCTCCATTTTGGCCAAGGGGATGTTGGCAAGTGTCTTTAGTGGTAGAGGGCTCTGTCAAGGGGAACTATATCGCTCCATCTGTTCATTACGGTCATGAATGCATTCAGTAGCCTAATAAACAAAGTCATGGAAAGAAGAATGATAACAGGTTCACAATGGGAAAATTAAAGGAGTAAAATTCGCAGTGGCTAGCTTGCTAAATGCAAATGACGCAATGTTTCATAGTTACCACAATCCCCCCACCCCAAAAAAAAAGCAAATTGCGAATTGGATCGCACAATCCAAAATGCATCATTTGCAATTTGGAACAGAAGATTCAACACTCCAATCTAAAATATCAAAAGACCCAAAACCTCTTACAACAAACAAGAAAATACATACATACATCGTTGAATTTTTTATTTTATAATGGCTTGAATTCTTTGAAATTTTTTTAGTACATATGTTTATGTATATGAATATGTATATATATATATATGAATATTATTACAAATACAATTGAAAAACATATAACATTCCAAAAAACATATTTTGTTCCAACAAAGTGATTTGAAGAAACTTACTCTTAATGTATCCCGTTTTATAACAAGTGACGATATATATTCCCGCTCTATGCACCATAACGATCCATATTCCAGGTAACCTTAGAAGCACCAACACGTTTCCCAAGCTAAAGTGTCAGTGTCTAACACATTTTCCAGGCTAAAATGTTGGTGTTCGACATGTTTAGGACACGGACATGCTTCGAACCTAGGAAGCACGAACACTCTAATTTGGCTAGCATACTCGTGTCGGACACATCTGGGACACGGACACGCTACGGACATGTGTCCGACATGAAAGAGTGTCTTGATTTTATTTTTATTTTTAATTTTAGACACGCACAAGACACACCCAAGACACATTTGGATAGGCGCGGGGATCAAAATGCAATTTTAAAAAAAAAAACACGGGGTATCTTATAATATTTTAAAGACATAGAAGGGTAACTTTCAAATTTTAAACTCATTGATTATACTCATCAAGCCCTAGCCGAATATGATGATCGGGACTTCCCAAAACTGAGAACAAATTGTGAAAGAAAGTGCAGCCCTAGTCACGCAGAACCAGCAATCGACCTCCATGGCTCCACCGCCATTAATCACCGCCGTCTAAGTCCACCGCTGCCTCTCCTAATCGCAAACCAAGTGTGCCTCTAACTTTTGTCCTCTTTTTTCTTTCTTTCTTTTTCTTTATAATTTCTTCTCCTCCTCTTAATCTAATCTCATCTCTCTATGATCATTCTGCTGTGACAATCCCAGTGACAGCCGAGCCCACTGCTGCCGTCGAACTCTATCGTCGTTCGTTCATCCTCCGGTCATTGCAAACGCAGGTAACTCTTTGCCTTGTTTTTCTTTCAAATTTTTTCTTACTCCTCTCATTTATCTCTCATTTTTCTTCCCTCTATTTTGTTGTTTCCTGTTGGATATATATAAATGAATATATATATATATATATATTGAAACTTGTTGAGTCGCCTTTTTCTTCTCTCTATTCTTTCACCTCTTTTTTTATCAAAATTTTATGTGATTTTGAACATCCTTCAAAAATTTCAAACCACGTAGAGAACTTTTTTTAAGCTTCTTTATTCACTGCAATTCTTGGCCAACTGGAATTGGAAGCTTCTTGATTCGCTGAATTCTTGGTCTATTTCCTATGAGTCTACTTCCTATTTTATTGATTTTCTCAAAAAAAAAAAAAAATGTAAATTTGATGATTCACTTTGAAATTTTTTTTTATTCACCGAAGCATGTTGCTTCCTATGACTCTCTTTCTTATTTTTTGAAGCATGTTGATTGATTGAATGCTCTCTCACTTGTGAATATGTGATTTGTGTGTATTGCTTAATTTGTTTACATCATTAAAAATTATTATTATTGTGTCACTTTATGACTTTATTATACTTCATGTTGAAAATTTGAAATTGTGTTTCTCGTGTAAATGTCTCACGGAATTATGTTTTTTATTCCTAATTTGATTGATATAAAGATAGAAATTGATTATATTATTACATAAAAAAAATTTTAAAAATATTTTATTCAACGTGTCTGTGTCCTACTTTTTTGAAAAATCGTGTGTTCGTGTCGTATCCATGTCCGTGCTTCTTAGCTTTGGACACGTGCCCAACATGTTAAAATTAATTATCCGACTTTTTAAAAATTTTCAAAATTCCTTAACATGTACCGAACACGTTGGGAAACACGCTCATGATAGAATGGGTCTATTTTCATAGCTTATTTCTTTAATTCTTTAAATTAGTTTAATTTGTAACTAATTTATTTTTTAACTTTTATCATTTTTTAACTTTAAGGCTTGGGTTGTATTTTTGATGTTTTAGGATGAGCCTGGGCAAAAAAAGCCAACCCCAATTTCAAATCAAGCTAGGCTAGGGCAGAGGACTGGGCAACCCGAGCCCGAGTATATTATATATATATTCTTTTATTTTGCACTGTTGATGGTTTATTAAGATAGATCATAGCCTAAAAAGCACGGATACGGACACGGGACACGGATACGACACGATACGGACACGCAGACACGTTATTTCTTAAAAAAGTAAGACACGGACACGTTAAGGACACGTTGAATATATATAAATTTTTTATATTTTTTATATGACCATATAATAAAAACCTAATGTTATTTTAATTAAACTTGGCATAAAAACACACAAATTTAAAAAATATTATTAAGATATTAAAATAACAAGGTTATTAAATAAAAATTAAAGAATTTCTTCATTTAATCATCAACATCTATGATTCAAATGTCCGAACACGTGTCCGAGAGTGTCGGTGTCCGACATGTGTCCGACACGGACACGTGAGCCAAAATAGAGTGCCCGTGCTTCTTAGATCATAGTCATATATTTCTATATATATATATATATATATATAATTTCTCTCTAATTTTAGGGCTTCTGAACCAACATAACACATCGTTGAAACTTAGAAGCTTCAAGAGCCAAGTGACGCAATGGCACCAACAAAACACCGGCACCGATACCAACCAACTATTGTAGATCGATTCATCCATTCACCTTTGTTATGGTCAAAGTCTATGCAGCGCAACACTAGCACCATCACCAACCAGCTATGCGAGATCGATTTATTCATTCACCTTCGTTGTGGTCAGAGCCTTCACTTTCCGTTGCCCTTTGTTCAAATCCTCGCATAGAAATACATCAACCAGCAATGGTCATCAAAGGGACACCAAGATCAACACAATTCCAAGTCAACATTGTCTTCCAAGGTACTAATTGCTTTTCTTTTCTGCTCTGTGTTGTATCATTTGTGCTTTCACTTCTTCTTCTATGTGTTTATCGCAATCATCACAAGAGATAGACTCTCTGTGGCTTCCATTTTGATTTAATCCATTATTTTCATGTTCATTTGAATTTTTGAAATCTAATGGCCCTGTTTGGATACTAACTCAAAACATGTTTCACTCATTTTCAAAAATCGAGATCATGTTTGGATACCAACTCTCCCAATACAACTCCGAAAAGTATTCCAAAACATAGCTTTCATTCATGAAACCCAAATTGCTTCATCTAATTATTTTCTCTCTTCCCTCTATCGATCCCCAAATCAAAGCTTTCGATTCAGCTCACTTTCTGATCGAAACAATTCCTTTGTTTCTAGGGTTTCCAATTTCTAGGTTTTTTGCGTTTTTAAATTCATAAATGCACATATTTCATTATTTATATATGCAAGATGTATAGCAATTTCAGATAACAAGCGATCGAGTACGTGAAGCAAGCAGTGCAAGAAGACAATGTAGGGAATTACACGAAGGCCTTTCCTTTGTACATGAACTGCTTTGGAGTATTTCAAGACGCACTTGAATTACGAGAAGAACCCAAAGATCAAGGAGGCGATTACCCAGAAATTCACAGAGTATTTGCGGCGTGCAGAGGAAATCAAGGCAGTTTTGGACAATGGAGGGGCAGGACCGGCTGCTAACGGGGACGTGGCGATGGCGACTCGGCCGAAGACAAAGCAACGGAAGGATGGTGAAGGTGGGGATGGGAAGGATCCGGAGCAGTCGAAATTGAGGGAGGGGCTGAACTCGGCGATTATTACGGAGAAGCCCAATGTGAAGTGGAGTGATGTTGCAGGGCTCGAGAGCGCAAAGCAAGCGTTGCAGGAAGTTGTTATATTACCTGTTAAATTCCCGCAGTTCTTTACTAGTTAGGCTCTTTTAACAATTAATTTAATGGATTTTGGGTTTGTGAATTTGATATGAAATGGTTGTGCCTGTGGTTCTTTGCCAGTGAAGTTGATTGTTCTGCTTTTGGACTGTTTGTGTGTAGTTGACTAACATGAGCAACCTGAATAAGTTCAAGTGATAACAAGGATAAGCAAAACAATTCAATCTTGTATGGATGCATTGAATACTTTAAATGATTTGGAGCATGAGCAGTATATGAAGGCAACAAAGTCTTTCTCCGATGCCGAGTGACGAATCATGTTCATAGAAATGCGAACATCCAGCAAGCTGAAATGGGCCCAGAGTTTGTAGGGAGATTGTGATGGACACAATAACTTTTTTTTTTATTTGTATAAGTTTGAGCAATAATTAAAGTCATGTATCTATATTTAAATTAGGTGTATCTGTAATTTGGTTAACATATATAAATTTTGCCTATTCATGTTAGTTTATTTTAAAATAACTTGAAATATGTTGGATGCATTTAATATTGACTCGTATAAATTAATATATCATACGTTGAAAATAAAAATAAAAAACCTAAAAACTTCTATAATTATAAAAAATTTAAAAGATATCAGTATAATTTATTCTTTAAATTAAAGTAGTATTTTAAAAAATTACTATTCGTGTAGGAATGTTAATAAGTCAAGTCAAATTGAGAAGTCAGTTGTTTAAGTTTAATTCATTAAAATAAAAAAGTCTTAAATTGTGATCAAACTTGATTTATTTATTTCATAAATTAATTTTAAATAAAACGAATTAAGAGTTAAGCTTGAGTAATTTAATATTTTATATAATATTAAATTATTTATTTATTTATTAAATTAAATTAATAAATTTTACAATATGTTCGGACTTAATAAATTATAAGCTAAAGATTGGATAGAGGTAAATAATACTTCTTGTTTTTGGTCTTTATAAATTCAAATATTATTATATCCAAACGCATTTTCACAGTTTTTAACTTAGAAACTGAATTCTGATTAACATAACTAAACGCATTTTCACAGTTTTCAAAAAATCAATTACAAAATTCTGAAACACATTTCAAAAACATTTTTCAAAAAATCATATCTGAATCACTATCCAGACGCAGCCAATGTCTCCTCGATTTCTAGAAATCTATTTGAGTGAATTTTTTTTTTTTTTTTTTTTGGCGAAAGCTTTGAAAAATTTTCAGGCTCATCCCGATACCAACGAATTCTTGTTCAGGATGAGCTTGGGTAGGGTTGCACAGGCTCAGGCTGACTCTCTCAGACCTTGGGTTAGGCTTGGACATGCCTCAACCCGAGCCCAGCCCGCACGAGTTGCACCCCCAGTTTCAAAGACATATTAATCATTGGACAAGATTTTATAAATATCGTATAACATGGGTAATGTATTGTCAGCAACTCACTAATAGTACTTTAACCCCTCATATTAGTGGTTCAAATGGAGAAAATAATGATACTTCTGAATTTGAACCACATAGGAACTCGATGTGATATTGATTGAAGGGTTGTTTGTATAATATTGTTAATGTAATGAACTATTGTATTTAAACTTTATTTGATATAGATGCATATGTGACTCTTATTTATGTTAATATAGTTAAATTTTATGTATATTATATTGATCGGTGTTCCTCGATTATGTTAATATAGTTAAATTTTATGTATATTATATTGATCGATGTTCCTCGAACTCGCATCAGCGCGCACTGTTTTAACCTTACATACGACATAATTATCAAATATTTATTTTACTTACAAATCATTAACTCAAAATGATGCATTAGCATCCCAACTAATACTTCAAAAAATTTCATTCAAAATTTCCATGATTTGATATTAATATCCATCATTTAAAAAAAAATTGTGATATCGATATGTAGTAGCGATATATCCGTATTTTTGAACTTGTGATAGATCCTTTTTATTGATATTGTATTCCTTGCATCAGATTTGTTAGGCAGTCGTACGATTAAGATGCAGACAGGTAATGTTTTCTGGCATACTTATAGACAGCAACCCCACAGTAGAGGAAATGCTCAGGTGGGTTGGGACTAAGCAAGGCAACTTTAAAATCACTTCCTTCTACAAAGTTTTGAAGGGGGAGGAGATACATGAGTTCCCTTGGAATGAAATTTGGAGAATTAAGACTTCTGAAGCTGGCATTTTTTGGTGATGCATGGCTTTACAGAGGATCCTGACAATGGACAATCAGCATAAAAAACGCCAAATAAGCGTTACTTGATGCTGCTTATGTAACACAGTTGATGAGACGGTTAATCATTCACTGTATAATTGAAAGGGCAATTTGGTTTCTACTAATTGGTCTTTTGGGAATTCATTGGATAATGCCAAGATCCTCCGTACAAAACCTGACTACTTGGAGAGGACATATAGTTCAAAGACAAGCTAGGGAGGCTTGTGATTGCCTTCTTTGTGCATATGGTGGACTATTTAGAAGGAAAAAAAAAAAAAGGAACTGCAGATTTTTTGGAGGAGTAGAGTCCCTGATTTAGAATGTAAAGGTCCATATGAGCACCCTTTATTTTTGGATTTCATGGGGCTCAGCCTTGTCCATCGATTTTTTTCTGCATAAATTGATATTATAGATGTTTTTGCAAGTAAATGGCGCCAACCCCTTAGTTCTTTTGTAATACAATTTATCTTACCCTAAAAAAAAACATAAGATCTAAGCATAGATCTTGATTTTAGTGGTTAAGTTATTTCATAAGTTCCAATTTGTTGTTTAGAAGTTCTTAACAAAAATAAAAATACAAAAATCAAAATTGTTGTTTAGATTAGATCTAACTTAACAATTGGTTTAATTTTCATAAGATATATTTGAAATTTGAGACAAGAACATAGTTTTAACATGATTTATTAATTAACTATATATATCTTTATATTTGATTGCATTTGTGTCCCTAAAAGAAGTGAGATAAATTAGTGATTTTTTCTTATTCACGACAACTTCAAATTCAATATAAAATTCATCATTCATATAAAATGATCTCTAAAAATTTAATAAAATTCATTTACAGTCATAAAACCCAAATTTATGAAATATTGTGATTGAAATATGCATCTCAGTATATTCCAGGGAGTTACACGACCCAAAAAAAATAATACTTTTTTCAGCAATTGCATTCGTTACGCTTCATTACCCTCTAAGTCCATGTCAACATGAGCATTACCATTATTTAAAACCTTCATGCAACAGCAAGATTTTTAAGTCAAAACTAAATGAAAAAGAAAAATACTACGCCCACCACATTGGAAGGATATAAATGTGCAAGATGATATGACAAAATAACGTTCCTAGAACTTGGAAAATCCAGAAGACACAAAAGCAGTTTATCAATGGCAAAGAAAATATTCAACCCATTCTATTTGACTAAAACAGAAGTTTACTCACCACATTATCAGCATTCCGACTACGAAGCAAAGCCCTATCTTCTGTGAACATGGACAACAACGAATTAAGATCATCAACCTCTTGAAGAGGTTGAGGCACCTCATCAGCAGAAGGCACAGCTTTGGATGGACCAGCTTCAGATAAAGACACACCACATGTAGGTCCGGGAATTAACATGCTTGTTTCAGCAGAATTGTTCTGGTTATTGGGCAGTACAAGTGCTGCTAGGGAGATGCCATCTCCCAGATCATCATTCCAGTCTTCCTCATTAAATGGTGCTCCATATTGCGCACCATTTTTTGGGCCTGGACCACTCTTCTTGAAGATTTTACAGAGTACATATGTATCCTGCAACACAGAGCTTAAGATTGTCAAGGCCACACTAAACGCATAATTAAAGCCTTTTCATTTTTGACTCAACATATATCAAAAAATGGAAATCCTTCAGACAAGTCGTATACCATTATGGTTGTTACTTAGGCATATTTAAGCATCAATGAATCTGTTTCCAATAAGTAACACCCTATATACAAGAAAGCTATTTTTGCATGTCACATTACTTGGTTTACCCTTCTAATGTAGGATATGAACTCCAAATTAAATTAACAGAGGCCTCAAATAATAATGACAGTGTGTGGAAAATTCCTTTTTTGAAAAAAAAAAAGGAACAAAAAGAAAAAACTTTTTAAGATCTGTAATATTTTTATGGGCTTTAAGCCAAGTCTAACATATGCAAGAAACATTGCCAGTACATGACACAAATTAATCATTAGACTTGCACCACTCCTGAAAAGCAAGCCCGACACTGGTGTTAGATGATTTAGAAGGCAGTGCAATCCAGAGCTATATCGTTACATAGTGTATAAGCATGTTAACAGTGTCAAACAAAAGAGAACCTGAAGAATTTAGAAGGAAAATAAATGAAATGAAGTTGTTACCATCAGACACCATGCAAGCACTTATTTACCCTAAGGAGGCCTCCCCTAGAGAATTTTGTTCACACTTAATTTGCCAGCAACAAACTATGGCACAAGGTTGGCACCTTATTCACTAATTCTAAGCCAACCCACACACCCCCCCCCCCCCCCCAAAAAACAAAAAAAAAAAAAGCAAAACAAAGACAGACCAGAGAGAGAGAGAGTACTGATGACCATGATAAGGAATTGAAGCAAAACAAGAAACAGAAAAACTATTTTTGTAAGTTACATTGATGCCAATGCTGAACAATACATCAGAGCCGTTGGATTGCGAATGAAAATTTGAAAACTTCAGGGAAAAAGAGCCCCTGTGAAGACACATTACAGTAGATTGACAGTTGATGTTGCCACATTTTTATGTTACTTTTCATTTGTTTATCCATGCCTGATGTATAAATCACACATATCAACATTTGATCTCCATTAACAAATTCTAAGCATTCATAATTTTAGAATCTTAATGATTTGAAACGATACACAATTACAATTGTGCTTGATTTATACATATACTTGTGTACATGTGCAAAAAGGCAAATCACGACAAGGACATTCCTATTTTAGCACTTTTGTGTCAAAAATATTGACTCAAGAGTATGCATCAGTACTATCTTCTAACATTAAATAACCAAGTAACCCATACACGCAAGCCAAAGTGTTTTCAGGTCACTCATCAAGTATTTCTAGCAATTGAACAGCTGAAATTGATCTTCTATTATAAAACTAGAAACAGTCCCATGAATGCATATCCCTATATAAAGATAAAGTTCATTTATTCATACTATAACCAAGTCAACGTGACAATAAGATCCCACAGAAAAAAGAAGAAAGATTCCGCAGCAACACGTGATTTGATAACTTTGCCCTCTTTCTTGTAGTCCTATTCCAATCCAAACATGGGAGACAAGGCCATTCTCTGCGCCCAATAATTCCTAAATTCCTTGATTACATGCTTCCAAAAACCTATGGAAAGCAATTTATTTTACTTGATCTCAGAATTATTCTGTTGAACAGCAACTCGTAAGAGAGACAATCATCAAGTGGGACAAAAGACAGAAACTTGTAGTGGGCGTGTTGCACAACTCCTCATTGAAGCTGGCCTTGTTTTGCACTTCTTTTTGTTTTTATTTTTGTTTTTTTGTTTTTCTGATGTATTGTTTTATTATTAATCGATCAAAATCTGCACCTCATGCTCACCTCTTATTCTCTGTATCGAACTGTTCGTTGAAGCCTCACCAGTGAACCCTCCCTCACCTCTTCAATCAATAATCAATTTCCTCTCTTCATTGAGTCCTTCGGTCGACGAGGACCAAGGAAATTAGTCATCTCCTTCTTCAATTTCCATCATTTTTCTTAAAAAATTTATCTTTATTATTTGATTTTTGAGCCCTAGCAATTGTGGTCAATGAAACCCTACTAACCGAAGCCAGCGTCTTCTTCTCCTTCAAAATTTCTTCGATTGTTTAAGCCTTAATGGAAGGCTTTTGAAGCTCTTTGCTTTGAAGACGTAATCAAAGCCCTTATTTATGGATGGCAGCGGGAAAGGTTTGAGGTGGGGGGGCCCTTCCCCAGCCCCACCTTGCAAAAAAATGTTTTCCCCCAAACCCATGATGGGTGGGGCAGATCCCCATCGGGGGGGTCCCTTTTTATCGATATTGAGGTCCCCATTTATTTTTAAACATATTTATTTATTTTATTAAATTAATTGTAATTAACACATTTTAAAGAATACATTACATGTATTTAAATAAGAAATATACATATCATTAAAGAATTAGAATGATATTGTTTTCTTTTTCTAATGTACAACTCTATCAAGTTTTTCTAAACTTCTAATATGGGACTAAAAAATATTATAAAAATTGATTATGTAATACAAAACTCTTTTATTATTTTATTTTACATAATCGTGGCGAGGCAGGGTAATATGCCTTCACCCCAAACCCACCCAAGTCCTAACAAGGGGCAGAGAATGGCATGTTCCCAATGGATCCGGTTAAATTGCCATCCCTATCCTTATTGAAGTCTTGTACTCTTGTTGAAACCCTTTTGCTCTTTATGTTCTTTCCTCTCAAGCCCTTAGGTACTTCCAAAATCTTCATTATGTTATAAACTTGACGTGTGGTGTGTTTAATAGAAGGAATAATGCTTGGCTCCAACCTAGGTAAGAGGAACCTCCTCCTACCCGCGCATGCGTCACAATCTTAGTAGACCACGTATGCACTCACATGCAATGCACATGGGATTTTTTATTTATTTAATTTTTTATTTTTTTATTAAAACTAAATAGTCACATGATATACATGTGAGTGCATACGTGATATACTAAGATTGTGACACGTACGCAAGTAGAAGGAGGTTCCTTCTACCTAGTTTGGAGCCAAGCATTGTCCTAATAAAAATATGATTTAGATACTTCATGCTTTGGGTTTTCTCCTCTCAAGTGTCTTTCTAAACCCTCTTTTAGTTTTTGCTTGTTTATTGTTTTTCCGTATTTACCATTATATATTTCATGCTTGTTTAGTTTTTTTTTATCAATATACTCCATGCTTGTTTATTGTTTATCTTTCTCCGAATTTGAGTTCATTTAGTAAATGTAAATCCTAATTTTATCTGTTTATTTTTTTTTTGTGGTTATATTTCAATGCTACTTTGAATATATGATGAGGTCTAAAAAAAAAAACTAGTGGCAATGGTAGTGGTAGTGATCCTATTCGGGATCATTGTAAAAAAAGTGGTTGAAGGGAAATACTGTAAGTTGAAGCTAAAATGCATTCATTGTGGAAATGCCTATTGAGAAGGCATTTCAAGAATGAAAAATCATTCAGAGGGCACTCATAAAAATGAAGCCACTTGTTAAAAATGTTCAAATGAAGTGATTGAATTGTCTAAGTTGTTAGATGATAGGAGCAAAGAAGCTAATATTTGTGTTGATGAAAAATATGATATACAAGTGGTTTAAAGTGGTAGTGGTAAAAATAAAACCGCCGCCCCTCCCGTCACTTTGAATACAATGTTGAGGAAAAAGGATAGGCATGAAGTATGTTTAGATATTTTTTGATACTTGTATGCAAATGCCTTCGTTTTAATTTCATGAAGGATGTTTATTTCAAGAGAATGTTGAGCTTGCTTCATTTGGCAAGGGATGGAAGCCTCCTTCATATCAAGAAATGTGATGCACTTCATGAAAAAGGAAACACATTTGATTAACAATGGGTTGTTAGAAAACACATATGAAGAAATCTATCACTATTTGTTTTAGTAAACTGTCCTTGGGGGGACTGTATTTCTTAAAAGTATCAACACTTTAGACATTGCATTTGCAAGAAAGTGGATAATTTGTTTGGGCTTCTTGCCTCATTGATTGAAGAGATTGGGGACAATGTTGTCCAAGTTGTGACTTATAGTGCATTGGCTTATTTAAAAGCTGGGAAATTGTCGATGGCAAAGAGGAAGAAATCGTTTTGGTCTCCTTGTGCTGCACATTGCTTGGATCTTTATTTTGATAGAAATTAGGGATATTCCTATACATAGTGATGCAATGTCAAAGGTAAAAAAATTATGGTCTACATCTACATTCTTGGGTGTTAAATCCCATGTGGGAACACACAAGGAAAAGGGATTTAGTGAGGTTTGGTGTGACGAGATATCCAACCTCATACTTGACTTTAAAGGTTTACATTAGAACAAAATTGGGCTTAAAGAGTAATGTTTGTTTCCGAGGAGTGGCCAATACTCCAAGAAGGAAGATGGCATAAAAGTGAGGGACATCATTTTAGTTGACCAAGTATTGCTTGAAGCATGTGTTTCCATTGGTGAAGGTGTTGAGGCATCGATGGGGATGCTAAACTGGCTGTGAGGTATATTTACGAAGTGATGGACAAGGCAAAGGAGCAAATAGGAAGAAAAAAAAAATTATCGATCAAAAGGTAAAAAAATTTGGAAGTTAAACAGCATTATAAGCCTATGTGGGAGATAATTGATAAAAGATGGAACATGCAATTGCACACGCCCCATCATATTATTTCAATCCGAGGTAAAAAAAAAAAAAAAAAAAGTTATTTATGTTTTTATACCATTCTATTTCTATATTCTAGTTTATTTCTAACTTACTAATTTAAATACCTATAGTAGATTTCACTATTTTTCTAAATTTAATGTGGATTATGAGATACAAATAGAAGTCTATGACTAAGAAGCACGGATACGAATACGGACACGAGACACGGATAAGACATGAACACACACACATCATTTCTATAAAAAAAAAAAAAAATGTCACGGACACGTCAAAGACAAGTTGAATATATATAAAATTTTTATATTTTTATA
Organism: Nyssa sinensis; assembly: GCA_008638375.1. Classification (NCBI taxonomy): domain Eukaryota; kingdom Viridiplantae; phylum Streptophyta; class Magnoliopsida; order Cornales; family Nyssaceae; genus Nyssa; species Nyssa sinensis. Next base: position 29,381,106 of record CM018032.1, read on the forward strand.
TTATCATATAATAAAAACCTAAAATTATTTCAATTAAAACTAAAATTAACCAAAAAACACACAAATCACAAAAATATTATTAAGATATTAAAATAACAAAATCATTAAATAAAAATCCAAAAACTTCTCTATGTCTGTGCGTACCTATATTACCAAACTAAGAAGCACGGACACTCTATTTTGGCTCGTGTGTTCGTATTGGACACGTGTTAGACACTAACACTCTCGAACATTTCCCGGACACTTGAATCATGGATGTTGATGATTAAATGAAGAAATTCTTTAATTTTTATTTAATACCTTTGTTATTTTAATATCTTAATAATATTTTTTAAATTTATGTATTTTTATGCCAATTTTAATTGAAATAACATTAAGTTTTTATTATATGGTCATATAAAAAATTTATATATATTCAACGTGTCCGTATCTTACTTTTTTGAGAAATAACGTATCTACGTGTCCGTGTCGTCTCATATCTGTGTCTTGTGTCCGTATTCGTGCTTCTTAGTTACCAAAAAAAGAACTAAGGAAAAGAGAAAAAAATCTAAAAAAGAAGGAAAAAAAATGGAAAACATGTCTCAAACGTGTCCGAAATTTAGACACAATAAAAAAATTTGGACAATCTTTTTTTGCCTATCCAACATGTGTCCAAAAAATATCCGTGAATGTGGGTGTTCGACACCTGTCCGATACAAACACGTTAGCCAAAATAGTGTCTGTGCTTCATAGGTCTATGAGACTATTCAAAGAATGTATCCCTCTCCAATTATAAAAGAAAAGTGGATAGACAATTGGATATTTTTCACAATGCAAAGAAGATGTTTGGGATGAACATGGCAATTCAAATGAGGAACAAGAAACAACCACATAAATTGATAAAGTATATCCTAATGTTAAGGAAACACAAATATTTTAATTAATTAATACTTGTACTTTGATAGCCTTGTGGTGAAAATTATTTGGAGGAACTTGTCCAAAATTGCAATGACTTGTCATTCACATCTTTAGCTTGACATGTGCTATGAGATGTAAGAGAAATTTGAGTACATTTGATCAGGTATAAGACTCACGAGGTGTACATTAAACAACTTTAGTAGTTTTGTTATTAATTTAGTTTTAGTTTTAATTGAGTTTTAATTTTAATTTCAAGTCTTTAAAATACGTGCATTCTAGGAAGAGAAAATGATTGGATTTTGATTTTAAATTTGATGTTGATGAACCCCTTTTTTTTTTTTGATTGATTATCTAATGTTGAAAACTTGGATTGTTAAACTAAAAAAAAAAAAATGGAACTTGCGGTACATTTCTTATTCCTTGTATTGTATGGACAATCAATTATGGAATTTAAGCTGAATTTGTGTATTCATAAGTGAGTTGAAATATTATTTATATATATATATATATATGTATTTATAAATATAAATATATTTAAACAAATTGCGCGTCTTACAATACACATTTTATTTCTGAAAAATGATGCACCTTCATATACACATTTCGACAACTATGACCAAATAAGATTTACATTTACATTAAATATACTTAACCACATTTTCAATTGATTTCAATGAACTACTTTAAAATAGATTTCAATGAACAGCAAATGACACGTAAGCCGCAAACAAACACACTGGTGCACACAATGTAGAATGAGCAAAATTTTGACAAGATATAAAGATAACAGGCTTAAACAGAGATGTCACCCAAGGCCATAAGCACAGTAAATCTGGAAACAAGGACTTCAGTACCTGAACAATAAAGGATGAAATAAGAATTACCTGAATGACTCCTGCATCAGCCAAATCCTTATCTGTACTCCTATACTCGTGCATAACCCAATCCGTTCTTTCCCCTCCTGGTGCATGACCTGTATGAAAAACCAAAGTTTTTACCATTCCCACGGTTTGCTCATTGTAACTAACAGGTCTGTCATTTCCCGTGGCTTTCCAAAATCCATTTTCAGTTGTGCGACTTGTTCTACTGCCACTGGCATATTTCCTCTCTCTTGGGCAAAAGAAGTACCATTCACGATCCTTACTTTGCAAGCAAGATTTATCTAAATGGAGAAATCAAGAGCATCAGGTAAGAGAGAATCACATAGAGAAAAAAGCAAACACAAATAAAAAACAAAATAAATTGTGGACAATAAAAATAAATAATTCAAAAGTTTAGTTTATAGACCCAGTAAAGAAACATATGCATAAAACGACTATCCATGGTGTTGTTATCATCTAACTACTAACAGAATACATCACAAATGCCAAAATTATGTACATAAAACTTGCACATAAAATCCCAATACTGAAAAACAAGGTCAATTATAGTGGTAAATAAAAAACCAAGGGAATAAAAAAAGAGAAATACTAATACCTGGGAGATCGCAAGGAGAGAACTTGTATATATTGAGTTCTGAAATGGCTTCAACAAGAAAATTCTTTCCCATCAGTTTCCTCTTGAGGTAATACTTAACCAGCTCAACATCTGTAGGATGAAAGCGAAATCCTGGAGGAAGAGATATCCTCGCCATATATAATCCCAATAAAACGCCCTACTATCTAATAACTGTAGAATCCCGAAATATTATTATCTTATCTTCTTAACTAGCAAACAATCAAATCCTTTCCTCAACAATATCACTTTCCCACTGTATAAATTATATACCCCAACAGTTACTTCCCAGAAACCTTTGAAATCCGGTCAAGTCCAATGCCGAAACAAGATCTTCCAGTAAAACCACAGCCTACCCCGGGTCATAAAACAGAAAGCACACCGTAGAAACCACTGATATTTCTTGCTGGGGTCAAAAGACATCTGGTGTGCAAGAGTAACCCTGATGTTTTCAACATTATCAGCGTCATATAACCCGAATTCAATCCCAAACGACTACAGAAAGTTAGAGCATAGGTAAAACTTAACACTTTTTTTAATCAAAAGGTATCCTATAAAAACCAGACAATACTAAAACCACAAAACAGTAGGTATACAAAACCCAAAAAAAAGTAAGGAAACAATTAAAAAAAAGGGGGGGGACAAAGCACAATTACGATCAGAATTTTAAATCACGTAAAAACCCTAGAATCAACAAATACCATAAAAAATAGATTGAATAGAGGAGGAGAAAGATCAATCAAAATGGTCATATCCTAAAGAGCAAAAATAGAGGAATCAAAAACCCTAGAAATCTTACCGGAAGGCAGATGAACCGGAAAGATAGAAAGAGACCAAGAAAAGAGTACGAGACGCGTAGATAGAGAACGAAGGAAATTAAGCTGGAATGAGATCTCAAAGCGAAGGTAACGAGGGCTTATATAAGCGGGAGAGAGCGAGGTTATTGCTGGTCTCTGCTTGCCCTCGTATTGGAGGGAAGCTTCGATGGGAATCTATGAGTTTTGATTGGTTAGATTACTTAATTTTTATTTAAAATGCCTACTTATTATTGGTTCGAATTGTTTTGTTACTAACATGCTCATTTACTAACTGTCCATTTAGATAAGTAAGAAAGAAAAGAAAAGAGCGAAGAGTATTACTTACGAGGGAAAAGAAAAAAAATGAGAGGAGAGGAGAAAGTAATTCCTTTTTTATGTTTGAATAACTAATGAAAGAAAAGGAAAAAAAAGAAAAGACTAATATAATCCTTTTATCTTGTTTGGGAATGATAAAGGAGAGAAATAAAATGAAAATATTTTATATTATTTTATTATTATACTCTTTGAATGTTTTAGGATAGGATTGTAAACGGAACGGATTCGGATCGGATCAGCGCCGATCCAAATCTGATCCGTTTAATAAGAAATTTGATCTGATTTGTTAATCTGATGGATCAGGCGAATGTTAATCTATATCCGAATCCGTTAATAACCAGATATCCAATCCGTTAATCCAGTCCGATCCATTTAAAATTATATAATATATATATATATAATATATTAATTTTAATATATATATATATATAAACGGATCGAATTGGATTGTAAACAGATCGGATCAGCCTATATTATATCCGGTCCGTTTATATTTGAGATAATCGAATCGGATCGGGTCACGAATCACTATTTCTAAAACCATATCCGGACTTAACGAATCGGATCTCGGATCGGATCTCGATCCGATCCATTGACAGCTCTACTTTAGGATAGAGGTGTCATTTTTATTTTAACTTTTATAATTTTAAGGGTAATATTGGTGTTATTAAAAATTCATTAAATTCTTGTTTCTTTTCCTTCCATTTCCTCCTACTTTTGAAGGGATAACAAAATTCCTTAAATGATGGTTAAGCTCTTCCTCCCTCTCATTTCCTTTCCCTCCCTTTCCTTCCTAATTTTTAAAACAAACATGATATAAGCTCCCCTTTTTTCTCCTTCCCTTCATTTTCTTTCCAATTCCTTCTATCCAAATATAGTGTAAAAGCTTATGAAAGTCTGTTCGTATCTGTGAAAATATTATGTGGTGGAGAAATGCTTCATGAGTGATGAGAAAGAAAATTCGTAATTTAATTGGTGTGTTTATTATACGTATTTATAATATGCATAATTATAAATGCATATATGTTATATGCATCAATTAATTTGTGAGTGACTGTTATGACATGGAAATTTTTTTTTTATTATTAATTGTTTTATTATTATTATTATTATTGTTAAATTTTTTATGCATGTGTTATATATATATGCATGGTGTATGTATGGTATGTATGTATATATGTGTAGAGTAATATATGTGCATGTATATGTATATATATATATATATATATATATATGTGTATAGAACAGTGCATGTGTGCACTGTGTGTGGGTGCAACCGAATGGGTGTGTGTGTGTTTGTGACCAACTGAGTGTGTGTGTGAGGTGTCGGCTGTGTGTGTGTGTCTAGTGTGTGTGTGTGTGTGATGATGATATATATATAGGGTGTATAGGGCAGCTTTGCATTAAATGCAAAGCTGCATGGTGGAAGAAATCAGGGTGGCTGAAAAGAGGGGGAGAAGTCAAGGAAAGGGGCTGATGTGAAGGAGACGTATGGGAGTGGAAGTGTTAGGGATATAGGTGGTCTCGATTGGGAAGGAAAGAAAGGAAAGAAAAACAGAAAAGCAGAAGCGAGAGAGAGAAAGAGAGTTTTGGAAGGGAGCTTTTGGAGCTTGATACAAGCTTGGAACCAGAGGGTGAAAGAGGACACGGCTAAAGAGAGGAACCCGAGAGAAAACCGTAAGTGACCAATCTGTTTTGATTTTTTTAAAAGCATGATAATTACTTTAATGTATATGATCTTAGAGAGCATGTTGTAGGGTTTATTTTGCAAAAAGAATGAAAGAAAATGGTTAAGAAATTAGATAGAAAACTTGAGTTGCAGGTCTCGGGTAGAAGAAATGGGTCTTGTGATTTTATGTGAAAAACTTAGTTTAAATGATGTGGAATGAACCCTAGGAGGTGCAGAAATCATTTGGAATTAAGATGGAGGTTAAACCGTGACCAAGGAGTCACGAAAATGAAAGAATAGGGTCGGCCGAAGTTTTGACCGAGGGGTTGATCCTCTATTTCGTGAAAATCTAATGGGTTGAATCCAAAACTGATCCTAGATATGGAATCCTTGGGAGAAAACGGAGAGAATCACATTTTGAAACCTTGAAAATCTCGCCGGAGACCAGTCGCCGGCGCCGGAGAAGGCGCCGGAACCCTACTGGTGTATCGCCGAAAAGTCGGGGAAGAAAGGGGGCTGCTCGGGTCGGGTTTCGGGTCCGGTTCGGGCGGGGTAGAACCGCCCCTGCCACGTGTCGCTCCCATGTTTTAAATTAAAAGGGACTTGGGGGCTGTTTGGCTACGAAGTTAAGAAATTAAAAATTTAAATTGAAATAGGAACAGGGATATCCTATCCCTGTTCTGGATAAAAACCTGTTTGGGTAACCGAATTGAGAATAAGGAAATTGGAAATTTCAAATTGAACCCTAAACTTTTAGAAATTGAACTTGACCCCAGAACTTTAGAAAATCTGATTTTGACCCACAGAACTTTGGTTAATTATGTTTGACCCCTCATGAATAAATATTAATAAAATATTTAATTAATTAATTAGTTAATTTAATTAATTTAATTAATTTAATTAATTAAATATTCTAAAATAATCCGGAGTCCAAATGGGACAAGTCATTAGTGTATTTTGACTATCTCGACCATTCTGAGACCAATGGTGAGGTCCGTTTTACGAGACGGGATCCCAAAAAATAAAAGACCCGTAGTAACCTTTAAAATTACCAAAATGCCCCTGAATTGAAGTACAGTCAAACGAACTCCGAATTAGGTAAACAAATAGTGAAACCTTATTATCTCGAACATTCCGGACTCAACCGTGGAGTCCGATTTGTGAAAAGAGGTCACGAAATGTAAGGGCCCTTGAAAAGTGCAAAATGACTGTTTTGCCCTTTTGAACCCAGATGTCCGAATTGAGTTCTACGAGAATCTAAACTTATTCTCTTCGACGTTTCAGACCCAATTGTAGAATTTAATTTAGCAGAATAGAAACTTATGAATTAAAGACATAAAATTTGATGAATAGCATAAATTCAAATAACAATAGACTGAGTTATAATTTATGCTTTTAGGGACACTGACAGGACAGGAGAGGGCGATCTGATCTCCTGCATTTTCATTGACCAGTTCAGTTACGTGTCGTACACGATCTTCTAGGGTTAAGACTACCCGACAGGTATGGTGTTTTGCTAATGTTAGAAATGAAGGTAAGTTAGGAATGTTCTGTGAATGACTGGAATGACTTATGTGTTTATGTGGAATGTGTTTACTTGATGATTTGGAGTTGGTTGTTCACATGCTTACATGTTACTTGTACTTTATGAAAATTCAGTGAATGATGAATGTGAATCATGACATGTGTTTAAGTTGATTATATGAGATATGCTTGCATGTGGAATCAGCTGGTGATTTATGTATTATTGTCTCGAGCATGCTATATTGTGGAAACCATGTTTCATTGAGATTGCATAGGCATATTGGCATATGATGAATTCTTTGAGAACATGGCGTGGGTAAGCACGTGGTGCTTTGCATTATGAGGGTGTAGTCCTGTGGTGAAAAACCCAAAATTGGCCATTGCATTGGTACTCCGTGCCATCGGGGAGTACCCGTAAACGAGACATGGGTTGTGGCATAGAGTTGTGCATGGGTGCGTCACGCATACCATTCATATATATTACTGCGATGCTTTGAATGTCATTTAGATATAAATGTACACTTTGCACATGCCACGCCTTAGCTTTATTTCTTGCATTAGCACTTCATCATACCAGCAGTTGAGCTGACCCATTCGTGGGCAACATTTTTCAGAGGAGGATCCTCCAGCCACTTGAGACTCTGTGATACCCTGATAGGGTGAAACACGTGATGTATTTTGGTCCATGGGACTTGTACTTTGTAATGTAAGGGGCTTAAGCCCGAATGACCTATGAACAATGCAGTTGTGCAATGTATTTTATGTTATTGTATGTATTGATGGGAATGGATGCTTGCTTAGTGGATTTATTTACTTTTGTCCTTTTATTTATTTTATTTTCTATCTCGTCAGTCGCGCCTCGGGTTTGTAGAAATTCGGGGCGTGACAGTGACGATCATTTACAATTAACCTTAACATTTCTCTTATGTGGTATAAAGTCATACGTATATAGACATGGCAGGTTTTATTGTGACACTTTAATTACAATACTTGGACTTTATTTAGATGATCAGATAAAAATGCAGGATTAAATAAGATATAATTGGATTGGATAAAATATAAAATCATGTGGGATATTGAATATTCCAATCTAGTATTTTGAATTAATCCAGAAAAAAGGTCTTGATATATTGTTATATCTCATTCCTATGTTTGAGTATCTACCAGATATAAGATTCGAATATAAAATTCGGTCTTCAAAAATTATTTTTATGAAAGTCATTTAATTTTTTTTTTCAATTATATGCATACGATGTATCTAAATTTAAAATTTTATTCACAAATCAAGAGCAAAATCTAATAAACATAATTACAATATTTTAGAATGTAATTGTATAAACATCATTCAAAATATAATAATCTCTAACGTTCGAGGTGACTCAAAAAAAACCATGGTCCATATATAATAAATAATTAGTGTCAATCAAAAAGACTTTAATAGCATTAACGCATAATCTTACCGTATTAAGTATTAAGAAACCAATGTTTTAAAACCCAGACCGGACCGGCCGGTTCAACCGGTTGAATCGTCGACCGGTCCACAAAACGGTCTGGTTTAACCCATTAACCCGTTTTAAGTTTAAAACCGTTCTAAAAATAGAAAACTGGACGGTCCGACCGTTGAACCGGTTGACCCGGTACTAGGTCACCGGTTCACACTTATTCTTGGCTGCAATTTTTTTTTTTTTTTTTTGTATATTCAAAATCTCAAATTTCATGCAATTTTTTGGCTAAATTTTGGTTGAGTTGAGTTGGTATTTGGCCGAATTTATTTTGGATTGTATTTAAAATTTTAAACTCTTGAAGTTTGAAACTCCAGTATTATATATTTGTATCATGTGATATTTTATTTTATGCATGATTATTAGTGTTTGTATCTTCTTCTTTTTTTCATGTAGTTGAAGACTAAATTATTAGATTATGCTTGGATTGGATGTTAAAATGATTTTTGTTATGATCCTTGCGATTATGGAAGACTGACAATAAAATTTCAACTTTCAACATTGTAATAAGGTATCTCTACTATACTTTTTTCATTTTTTTCTTGAAGTTTTACATATTAAGAAAATTCATATTTTGTAAATTTTTCATATATAATTTTTGTATAATTTTTTAAATTTAAAATATCAATAATATGTATTATTAAATTTATTAATTACATAATTATGACATCACGGTTTGATTCCGGTTGACCTGACGGTTGAACCGATAAACCGTAACCCAGACAGTTTTTCGGTTTGATGAATGGGCTGGGTCTAAAAACGTTGTAAGAAACAATACTTTCCCAAATTGTCAAAAATGACACAAGTTACGATAAGAATATAAGAGTTAAAAGACTAGTACTAGTGACCAAAAGTTAATAAATGAAAATTTATTTAAGAAGACATAATACAAAGTGATTTAAAATAAAAGAAAAGAGGAATGAGAGCAAAATACTCCTACAAGGTCTTGAACTCAAGACTAAGAAAGTGAAAAAAGACTTATGCCAAAAAGGATAACCACTAGGCTATCAGCACTTTTATGCTATATTAGTCACATGATATATATACAACCCATAAAATATGATGGGAAATTTAGAAGAAAAAAAAAAGACACGTGTCATCACCCTATAGTACCCCCATCCCAGCTAATTAGATTTCATGCAAAGAAACTTGCCTTATACATATACATCAGATTGTGTATTGCGTGTGTAAGGGGTGTACTCAAACCAACAGAGCTGATATTTAGCTAGAGAGAAAGAGAGAGTGAGAGAGAGAGAGAGAGAGAAAGAAGAAGAAGGGAAGAAGGGTTTGCATGCCTGGATACGAGAAGGCTGCAAGTAGATCATACGGGAGAAAGTGGAGGAAGGGAATAGTACTATGACAGAGCAAGGAACTAGAGAGAGAGAGAGAGAGAGAGAGAGAGAGAGAGTGAGTGAGAGGTAAGCTTTTCTTTAAAATTTTTGAATTTAACTTCAAGTTTGATCCATTTAGAATGCATATGTGAGCTTTACTATTAAATGACAATAGCTTAGAAGTCTAAACGAGGGCAAAAAGACCCAAAAAATCATGAAAAATCACAAAACCACCATGAACTGACCTTAGAATTTGGACCTGGACCAAAGTTGCACCAAACTCTATTTTGTGATCGGGGGATCAAAACTAGATTGAAAATGAAGCATAATGCAAAAAGAATTAAGTCATTTGGCTAAAAAATGAGCATTTTATAGGCAATTGCAAGTTCGGAATAATCAACTCGACCGAACTTTATGGCTTGAGTTAATTCATGAAAACAATACCAAAGGAAAGCCAAGACCTTTAGGAGTGAAATGGGATTGAAAATAGAAAAAATGGAGACTCCAAAACTCACGAAATAAAAGATAAGACATTGCCGAAAAATCGGGTCTTGCCGAAAACCCCATTGCAACCCTCTATTTCGACCTCCAAAACCAATCAAATCTAAAAACTAACCATAGATATGAAATCCTGATCAAATATTGGTTCGAACCCTGTCGGTTTTGGCGCCGAAAAACAGTCGCCAGAGAAGGCACTCGGACCCCTCACTGGAGAAATAGAGAAGATGACATTGTTCGGGTTAGTTCCAGGTCGGGGCCTGACCGAATACTAAAAAGGGTTTTGGGTTTTAATGGAATGGCATCGTTTTGGGGCGTTGGGTTTATTTAAATGGAATTTGGGGTGTTTGGTAGCAGGTACAAGAACCCCTGATTTAATAAACCTGTTTGGACTTGGGATATCCTATCCTTGGATTGGTCTCTTGTCCGTTATTTGGCAAACCAAAAATCAAAAAAAGAGGGGGGGGGGGAGCTGCAGCTTCCCAGGTTTGAACCTTTATCCTCTGGGCACGTGGGAACTTAAGCACTGTGTGTGTGCCACTGTGCCACCGTGGCACTTGTATAATAAATGAATAATATAAATATATTATTAAATTAATTATAATGAAATGTTCCGTCGCTCAGATAAAATAAAAAGATAGTATATCCTAACTTCTTTTGACACTTTGGACCCAATGGTGAGGTCCGTTTTACGAGATAAAATTCTAAAATATGCTTGAAAAGCATCTACTTGGAAATTTATGTTCAAAATGCTCTTAAAAAGAATTTATTCGAAAAGAAATGTTTTAAATGTTGCTTGTTTGCGAACTAATAATGCAAGATAATTGTGTATAAGCACCACGAGCTCACGAGACCCTATGGGGCTCGCATACGAGAAAATGTCCGATAGAAGGTTTATCCCCTAAGCATAAGATATCTTCATGAGAAGTTAAGCTTGGAATCCGGTTCGAAATAGATTCTACTAAAATAAAAGTGAAAAGATGTTACGTTCAGAAATGGTAGAAGATTTATCCCCTATTATTCTAAATGTAATTTATATGTTCTGATTTCACGATCAAAGGATTTACGTTTTCAATTATAATAAAAACTAAATTCTTGTATTTTGTATTATGAAATGTAACACCCCGACCCAATTAAGAAAATCAATTAACAATAATGATAATTACCATAAGTTAATTTGTTTAATAACCTTAGGCAATGCTAGTTATGATTAGTGACTCGTAAATACAGAAACAAAGGTATAAATGATGAAAATAATTAATTCTAAATTAGGGACGACCAATTTGAGAATACAATTTAATGTTGAGGGTCATGACTTAATAAGAAGTTACCACTAGTATTGATCGAGGATTAACACACAAGTGAACGTGAAAAATTAGTGCACGAAGTGCACTTGAGAAAGAGTAGCATAACGCATGAAGGGAGCGTGTTTAATTGGGATTATTCTGATTATTATAATGGACTATTAGAATAATTAACATACATTTAAATACATCAAAGCGAGACAATGAAGACTATGTGTGTCACGACCCGAAATCCGCCTTGTGCTGACCCCGTGTCGCGACCGCCGTCCCAAGACCTGAAGGCCTTGGGACAAGGCTCACATCTGCAGCGGTATCGAATAGATGTGCTTCATGTAGTTGCGGAAGCATGAAAAACTTTTTCTTTTCTTTTCTCATTTTGAAATTTGCACATCCGTCCGATACTGCCGCTATTCACAATGGTACACATGATCATACATTCAGAGCATAACTAAAAACTTAAAGGCTTAATAATTAATACATGTTTAACTATTCCACGGGACTTAATACACAATAGCGAAATACTTCCTAATACAAAATATTGCCAACTTCATAGTACATCCCAAAGAGAATTGCTAGTCCTGTGATTAGTTGCCTAGCTCTTCTTCCAAAATAGATAGGCTTATCATCATCACCATCAAGATCAAGCTGCCATCATTTACCTGAAAGGGGGGTCCGAATAAAATCCGGGTAAGCTAATCTAAGCTTGTGAGTAATTCCTGCATTTGTCATGGGGTTTTCAACTGGTAGTGGTTTAGCACATGAGAGTTTATAAAATACTCACTACCAATTGCTCGTACATTTTAGAACACAGAGTATATGCATTCTTAAAATAGATAGCTTTGAAACATTTAAAGTATTCAAGCTATATACACATTTCTTCAAGTAGAACATATGCAATTTAAAAACATATAAACACGTATAATAAAATGGGGGTAAAAACCTGCTTCCATTTTCGAAATCTTTACTTTAAAACATATAAACATGTATAGGAAAATGGGGGTAAAACCTGCTTCCATTTCCAAAAACATTTATCATCTTTTCTCTTTAATTAGGTGGAATCTGTTTCGAACCAGACTCCCATTTTACTACAATGCTGCAATGCTACAATAGAGATATCCCGTACCAGGGGGATCAGATCCTACTACCTGGCATTTCGACAGTCAATTGAGTTCCGTACAACCCAAAATCCCATCATATTTTTTTTTTTACAGATTAATTGAGTTCCGTACAACCCAAAAATCTGTGGGTGCTTATGCACAATTTATCTTATAAAACATTTATCACATGGCTTCTTCAATAGATATTTTTCATGAACATTTAAAACATGAAATATACATAACTTATCACATGGCTTCTTCAATAGGTATTTTTCATGAATTTTTAAAACATGAAATATATATAACTTATCACATGGCTTCTTCAATATATATTTTTCATGAATATTTAAAACATGAAATATATAACTTCTGTAATAAAACTTCAATATTTGGAATAATCAAATTCAGAGCATTTATGAAAATTTAGCATTTTAAACTCAGACATGCTGAAACATAATTAAAAAGGAAAACTGTGATTCAAACCAATCACCCAGCATGTCACAATACAGTTTATGAAAGCAGAAAACATTTTAAAACATGAGTCATATGATACTGAATTTGATATTCGAGGCTTCAAATAAATTGAACTTAAAACTTCTTCAAATTTATGAAGTTAAATCTCCACTTCAAAGGCAGGGTTACTCACCTCGGTCCTTAGGGTCAGTGCTAAAAATGCGCTTTCCCACTTCCTCTATAGTTCCTAAGAACAATTCATATATAGTCTCATTAACTTCACATCACTGCAATATCACCTATTGATGCTTCTTAACTTATGCTTAGATCGTATTAATCCTAAAACGACTTCATAATTCCCTATGTACTTAATTTAACTCATACTCTTAACCTATGACACAATTTAATGTGCTAGGAGTTTAATTTATTTTTAATTCATACTCTTCTGGTAGCTCCATTAACTTTAAAGTAATTTTAATTACTTCACATGTTTACGTGTCAAGTCTCCTCGTATTTCGTTTTAACATACAAGCCTTAGTTTTGTACTCGACAATGTTCTAATTTATAATCACCTGATTGATGCTATTCATCAAATTTTATGTCTTTTTATTTTAGACATCTCTTTTGGTTGAATAGACTCTACCATTGAGTCCGGAACGTTGAATAAAGTCAATTTAGGCTTTCTTAGAATTTAATTCGGCTTAGGACATGTTAGGGGCAATTTGATAATTTATACCTTAACGTGTCTAAATTTTTCAGAGTCCTGTCTCATGAAACGGTCCCCACCATTAGATTCAAAATGTTTAAAATAGTCAAAATCCGCTATTTATTTATTTAATTTGGACCTCGTTTGACTCATTTATGGGGCAGGGGCATTTTGGTCATTTTGACATTTTTATGGGTCTTAAATTTTTTGGGACCTCATCTCATGTCGTGGACCTCACCAATGGACTCATGAGGTATGAGATAGTAAGAATACATATATAACTCATCTCATTTGAACACCGGACATTTTTCGACTATTTAATTTAATTAATTAACTTAATTAAATTAATTGTGTCAAGTATTATGTGTGTCTATATATATATATATATATATATATATATAGTTTGCATAAGATGACTGGATGAAATGGGTGGCACGCTTGCCAGCGTGTCACCTCCCTCCCAAAAGATACTGCCATCAAATCCCACCAGGTGCAAACGCACCTTTTATATTTTTTTGATTTTATTTAATATATAACATATATATATATATATATATATATATACTTTGCCCTATAGTTGACACACGCAAACGCGTGGCCGAGTGGAAAAAGAGGGGCATCGAGCATGAGGTCAGGGGTTCGAACCCCACCGACCGAAATTTTCCTCTTTTCTTCAAAACTCCATACGGTTTTATATATATGTATAAGTATTAGGCCCAAAACGACATCGTCAGTTTTTAATGCTGGTGGCAATCCTAAGGACCACCATGTGTCCGAGTCGACTCAGTCAGAGCTTTTAAAATCGAGTTAACCCACTGTCGTCTTCCCCATCGAACCCTCCTTGTTGCCCTAATTTTCGAAGCTTGAAAGCTTCAATTTCGTGCGTTTTGGTTCAACAATTTCTCTTTGTTTTCATTTAAACTTGTTTCTAAGACATTTTGGAAGGGTTTTGCATTGGTTTTAGAGCTTGAAACAAGCTCATCCTCTCGGTTGAAAATTTGATAACCGAACCTGCAATTCCATAGTAAATCCTTGTTTCTTCACCATTTTAACTAATGTTTGGTTCTGTGTGATCCCTTCTTCATGGGGTTTCATTTCCCATTCTCTAAAGTGGGATTTAAGTCACTGTTGGAAGGTTGGATCTTTAACCCAGAACCTGCAACTTGATTTTTGATAGGCTTCCCTTTGGCTTTTTGATCACGGGTATAGGTTTTAAACACTCTTAGATGGTATATTTGAGGTCTTGATGATCAAAACCTGATTTGGTTTTGATTATTTCAGGTCTGCTCATCTAAGGTCCATCCATGGCAGCCATGTACGAACCTAGTGTTTTGGACTGTTTAGAGGCCACATTTCCATGCTTGTTTAAGTTTAATATATCCTAGACCTCATACATGCATAAACAAAGCTAAAAAAATTTGCATATTTGCTTAACTTTTTAGAGAGAGAAAGTATGAGATTTTGTGGGTTTACCTCAAAAGAGGGTATTCCTTCCTCATTCTTCTCATTTTTCTTCCCCCTCTAGCTTCTGTATTCCCTTCAGAAACTCCTCTCTCTCTTTTCGTATGATTGAATGGTGTTGGGGGCAAGTGTATAAAATCATGTATATATGTGTTTATATCTATACACTATCATCACCTCTCCTGATTGGCCCAACCACTAGCTTAACTTGTGGTAGCATCCATGCTCAGGTTTTTACTGTTTTGGGGCAGGCCAATTAAGTGGCCGTGTGTGTTTGTTTTGTTTTGGTTTTGTATATATATATATATATATATATCATATATTAGCACCACACACTCACACCTCTCTCAACTGCTCACTCACTGTTTGGCCTGCATATACACTGATGCACTCATATATTCTGACTTCCCAATCTCACACGCCACCTTTTTCACATATATATATATGTATTTATGTTTACACACATATAATATATATAATACTCACACTCTATCACACTTGAAGCCACACACTTCTTACCCAACACACTGTTCACACTTTAAATACATATAATATATACTTAATTTCTATGCCCCATATACTTTATTTCTTTTAATATACTATCATGAATATACTTATATATATACTTATACGTACATATGCTTGACCATGCATACAATACACTCTTGATGAGTTTATTTTCTATTTATTTTAATTAATAATCAATTTCACATAATTAATTAATTATTTTAAATTAATTATTTGTTTTCCTTAAGTGTAGATATATTTACACTTATTTTTCATACCTCAAAATACGTGCCCAAATCTCGCACTCGTATCGATAGCCGGCGGTTGACGTGAAAATATAATTATCACGGAACCGACATGTTGGTGACTGCAACGAAAGTGATGTACAGTCGTCCTGAGTTTTCAAGACTATTACTTAAAAGTCCGCGCGCCGGGGTTGAAACTGACCTCGTTACTTAAGGCGTCGATTACTAATTTAAATTCCACGACTTACGGATCCTAGTTTAAATCAGGGTGTTACAATGTATCACGACCCGAAACCCACCCTGTGCGGATCTCATGTCGCGACTGCCACCCTTCGGCCCAGAGGCTTTAGGGTAAGGCTCACATAAGCAGTAATATCAGATGGCGGTGCAGCCTTGGTTTGTGGAAACGTGAAAAAAAAAATTTCTTTTTTTTTTCTTATTTAAAACTTTCGCACATCCATCCGATACTGCCGCTCTTTATAGCGGTACACATGAACATAATTCAAAGCATAAATAAAAGTCCTAAAGTTTTATACATATTACATATTCGAATGCCTCTAGGGCTTAAGTACATATTATCCAAAGTCTATTACATCATAATCCATCAAACTACAGATTCTACTACTTCCAAAAGTCCATAATCCTATACAACCATTAGTCATTATCCCAAAATGGAGCACAGCTCCCACTCATCGTCAGTACCTGAAAAATGTTAGGGAATGGGGTGACTTTCGAGAAGCCCAATGAGTAATTCCTACATTTGTCATGGGGTTTCAATTGGCAGTGGTTTCGAACTTGAGAGTTTATAAAATACTCACTACCAATTGCTCGTATACTTGGAACATAGAGTATATGCATTCTTTAAACAATAGCTTTGAAACATTTAAAGTATTCAAGCTAAACATACATTTCTTTAAATAGAGTATATGCATTTCAAAACATATAAACATGGACAATGAAAAATGGGGGTAAAACCTGCTTCCATTTTCAAAGTCATTTGTCATCTTTTCACTTTCATTAGTGGAATCTGTTTCGAACCAGACTCCCATTTTGCATATACGTGGAGATATGTCATTGCCTAGGGGATTAGATCCTACTACTGGGCATTTCACATGACAGGTCAATTGAGTTCCGAAGAAACCCAAAATCCTGACTATGTGGTCTTTGACAGGTCAATTGAGTTCCGAAGAAACCCAAAATCCTGCCTATGTGCTTATGTACCGTTGTCTTGTAAAACATTTATCACATGGCTTCTTCATATTGATACTTTTCATGAGTATTTAAAACATGTAGCATATAACTTTTGCAATAGAACTTCAAATACTTGGAATGATCAAATTCAGAATATTTAAGGAAATTGGCATTTTATTCAAGCATGCTAAATATTTCGAAGAAAGGAACTGTATATAAAAACATTTACTAAGCATGTCATAACAGAATATTTTAAAACAGGAATCGTATAAAAACTGAATTTGATATTTAGACCTCATTCAAATCCTGTGGAATTAAATTTTCACTTCAAATGCAAGGTTACTCACCTTATCTGTCTGGGTTGGCGCTATTGATGTGCCTTTCCCTTTCCTTTGTAGTTCCTAAGAACAATTTATAATAGTCCATTAACTTCACATTCACTTCAAATATCTCCTACTGATGCTTCTTAACTTATGCTTACATCGTATTATATCCTAACTTAAATCTTAAGCTCTATTTTCTTAACGTATACTTTTTTGGTAGCTTCATTAACTTTTAGGGTCACTTTCTTAACTTCACATATTTACGTGTTATATTTTTTCGTACTTTATTTCGTAATACGGACCACACCGTTGAGTTCGGAACGTCGAAGAAAGTCAATTTAGACATTCTTGGACTTCCATTTGGCTTAAAACCTCTTCGATATAAGTAGATATTCAAAAGAAAATGAAAGTAGATGGATCAATTGACAAATAAAAGGCCATGCTTGTTATTAAAGGATAAGCAAAAGAAAGACTTAGTGTCACATCCCGAACCCCACCCTACGCGGATGTCGAGGACGTGACTGCCAGTCGGTCGCGACGCGACCAACCAAAGGCAAATTCTGAACTTTCCGACGAATTGCACTCCAACTGTAGGGTCAGATGCAGCAGAATTTAAAACTTTTCTTTGTGTCACGGGAATGCAACTCACTTATCCATCGTAAGAATATGTATCACAGAGCAAGACTAAACCCAATAAGTCAACAATTCTAATCTCAGAGCATATCTAAAATCAAGCATATAACAACAGAGCAGATCTAATATCTCTAGAGTACCATTAGTTCCATGAGCCATGTCTATCTAGTATATATCAGTCAAGTCAGTCATAACATACCACTCACCGGAATAACCAGGTTCAATCCACAATAAACCAGTCTCTACAATTCAGTGCCGTCAGATCCTTACTTGCGATGCCACTTGGCCTATTCACGTCTTGTCATAGTACCTTCTAATCCGATGGAGGTAATTCCTGAAAAATGTCAGAATAATGTGGTGAGCTTAAATAAGCCCAGTGAGTAACACAGATTCCCTATCATGGGTTTCAAAACCAGTTTTGTGCTTCCAAGGCACATGGATAATTTAGTCATTTCAAAAATAACTATTTTTATAAATCCATTTCATAAGTAGTCTAGTACAATAAAACAGAATCGAACAAACAATACAAAAGAATTGGAACATGACATAACCAATCGGTCAAAACAATAACTATTGCTAATATATCGGTCAAGACACAGACTCTTCATTAACGGAACGAATCACAATCGGGACTGAGTGGGAACAATAAGTCAGTCAAGACAGGGGCATATTATCAATGGCTAGAACATAGTGGAGTTGGACAAGATCAATCAAGACAAGGCATACCAATAACAGGACGGAAAACATAACGGAACTAGACCATCTATCAATCAGGCCAGACATATCATCAACGGACGGAATATAACGGAATCGAACGGAAACAATACATCAGTCAAGCAAAGGCATATTGCGAACGGATAAAATTATAACGGAACTAAACGGAAGCAATACACTAATCAAGACACAGGCAAATCATGAACAGGACGTAACATAACGGAACTGGGTAGAAACAATATAACAATCAAGTCAGGGACACATCACTGTCGGAACTAATCATAACTGGATTGAACAATGTTTCAATCAAGACAGACGTATCATCAACGGACAGTACACAACGGAACTGGACCATATATCAATCAAGGCGGACTTAACATCATTAACGGACAGAACATGTCAGAACCGGACGGAACATATCAATCGAGGCAGACATATCATTCACGGACAGCACATAACCGAATTGAATGGAATTCCTAATTCGAAGGACACAAGCACATCACGTGGAATGTGGTACAAAAGGCGTACATTAAGTACATACATTTAAACAATATAGCATTCAGACAGTATACTATACAAAGCGGTACGATACAACAAAATGTTGTTCTTTGCCTATATCACATGGTTTATTTAATCGTTTCGAAAATAATGCTTCAATATATCCATTTTATCTCAACAGTTCAAAACGGGCAAAATAGTACGGGATGCTAGCACAGGGATCAGGAATATAGTCAATTATTTAAAAAGACTAAAACCATGTCATAAGTGATATAGTACGGAAAGACATGCATTTAAATAATTGCACTTAAATAATTGCATTCAAAACAGATCAGTAAATCAAGGGACAATATCAAAATAGTGTCAGAAGTTACTCACAAACTTTACGCTTATTTCCTTGCATAAATAATCCGATAACCTCCAGGTACGTCAAGCATCTCCATGTATATCCTGAATAATAATCATCAATCACAGACAGGTCAGAACTCATCCATTCAGGTCTCATTCGTCATCTTAGGTATCTATCGGATTACCTAAGATAGCCTAGTAGCCTATCGCCCTTCCATTGGGTCTCACCCGAGGCTATTTCATTCTTTAATTAGGCTTAGCAGTTATTAGGATTATATCCTAAGTCATTTAGACTTCAATTGTTATCAGTCAGGCACTCATTCAACCTTAGGGGCAAAATGGTAATTTTACCATTCTTGTCCCGGACCCTATCGTGGTCTTCGGAATAGTCTTTATATCTTAAGTACAAAGTTCTACGTCCTTTGGACTCTAATTGGTATCAGTTAGGTTCTTATTTTAACCATAGGGGAAAAATGGTAATTTTGCCATTCTTATCCTGGACCCTGTTATGGTCCTCAGAATATCCCATATATCTCATGTATAAATTTGTAAGTCCCTTGGACTTCATTTGGTATCTGCTTTAGATCATCGGGACACATCGGTCATTTCTCGTTTTACGCGTTGACTGTCTCGGAGTCTTATTTAGCCCTTCAGTGTTCATAATTATCCCTATGATAATTTATCAGATCAGTTTGACCTTTATTCGACCTCTACTTTGCACTTACAGTGCTCAGGGGTATTTTGGTCATTTTACGTTTTGTGAAATTCTGACCCCGATTCGTCATCTAATCAAGTATACAGTCTCACCAGTGTCTGGGCTCCTACCGGTATCAGTTTCGTCCCAATCGGACTTTGTTTAGGTCTCGTACGGTATCAGGGGTAATTTGGTAATTTCATGTGTCGTATTTTTCGGCACATCAGTTCATAAAATGGACCTCACCATTGGGTCCAGAGCGTCCAACATAGTGAAATTGGACTGTCTGTTATGTTTAATCGACCCTGGGTATCATTAAGGGCAATTCGGTCATTTACACCTACGTGTCTGTATTTTTCGGGACCTCGGTTCATTAAACGGACCTCACCGTTGAGTTTAGAATGCCCGAGGTAGTCAAAATAGGCTATCTGATATTTTTATTTGAGTCTGGGTACCATCAGGGGCAGTTCGATCATTTATCACTTACGGGTCTGTATTTTTTGGGACTGTATTTCCAAAATCGGACTGTACCATTGAGTCCAGAATGCTTGAAATAGTGAAAATACACTATTTATTTAATTTATTTGGACTCCGTTTGACATATTTAATGTCTAGGGGTAAAATTGTAATTTTACCTATTTAATAAAATAATAAAATAATTATTTTATTATTTAATTAATTTGGCAGGGCTTAAATGTATAATTTTCCCAAAATCTGGGCCACTGTGCAATATTTAAAACTGTCAGGGGTTAAATCGTAATTTCAGGAAACTTCAGGGGTCAAAATGTAATTACATAAAAATTAGGGTTCAGTCCCTTTGGTTTTAGGGTTCAAACTGTTGGACCGGTCCAGATTCCTCAAAACCAACCGGTTCACTGGTCCCTCAGAAAACCGGGATAACATATCCCTGGTAACCCCAATTTCTTTCTTATTATTGGTTTGGATAGGCCCAGTTCAGATTTCAATTTATTATTTGGATTGCCAAACAAATCGAATTCAGGTTTTAAACTTAAAACCTTTAACCTCAAACGGCGCCGTTCCATTAAAGCAGTGGCACGCCCGTAGACCGACACGTGTCTAGGTCGACACGCGAGTCGACCGAGTCGACTCTGTCTTCCCCATCGTGCAGGGCATTGTTGCCCTAGTTGCAGTCACTAAGTTTTTCCAATGTCGTGGGTTTTCGAAGGCTGTTTTCAACTGATTTTGGTTCCAAACTGTTCCTAGAGTCTATACCAACAACTTGGCATCGATTTTGAGCTTCGAATCCATGCATGGAGCTCTGTATAACCGATTATCATGCAGGTTTTCAGTTCGGTCGTGGGGCCTTATTTCTCAACCAAATCTCACACGGTTTGGTTCTTTGTGACCGTATGTCCATGGGGATCAACATCCCATTTACAAATTTCAGTTTAGGTGTTCATTTCAGATTTTGGGTTACATGGCCGAGACTCATAGGTTCGGTTTTGAGGGTCTAGACCTAGGTTTCTAGGTCGCGGATCTGTGGTTTTGACACCTTAGGAAGGTCTAGTTCATGTTTAGACCATCAAGATTCAGTTTTATGGAGGTCAAATCAGACCTGCTACAGGGAAGCTCCATCCATGGCGGTTGGGTCTTGGTTTTATGTTTTCTAAACTTATCCAACCTTCTCAGTTGTTCATGACAATTCTAAGGTCTCATAGGAGCCTATGTATACAGTTTATATAGATTAAATACACTGAAAACAGTAGGCATGCTTGAGAGGAAAATTCAAAAAATTTTTGGTGTTTTACCTTTCAAACAGTGGCTGTTCTCCTCTATGGCTCGGTTCCTGATTTTTGGCACTCCAGGTGTGCCTCAGTCAGTCGTGCATCTTCAGTTCCTTTCCTTCCCTTGTGCATTTCATTCCATGGATACCGTAGGCAAGCACAAGCTTGCATACCCCCAAGCCATGGACACACATGCAGCCCTCTCCCTCTAACCAATCAGTCTCACTCGCACGTAAGGCCTCACTTCCTTTATTCTGGTTTATACACAGAACCTATTTGTGACCAAAATGAATCACAATATTATGTGTAATATATATACACTTATACATATATATCTCTATATGTATGTGCAGGGTCGAGGTGATTGAAAATCAGAGAGTCAGGTGAGCTGAGGTGGGCTGAGGGGAGTAATCATGTGGGGTTTGCATGGGTTGTCATTGGTTGATTTGGGTGGCAAGTTGGGGTAATACAGAGATATATACAATTAAGTTGTATATATGTGCACAAAGGTGTGGGTAACCCAATTGGTAAGTTTTTGGGTAAAATTTCTTTCCACTCAAAGGTCAAGGGTTCAATTCCCTTGGCCTCCCATTTGGCTATTTTTCCACATTTTTTGGTTAAGGCCATGTTTGGCTGCGCAGTAATTCAGTTTTGACTATTTCTGTGATATCTCCTTATTCGGAGCTTCGCTTTCGAAGTGGTTTGTTCCAAGAGTTTCGTATTTTAGTTATCTTCAGTGTCAGAGGTTCCGTGTCATTTATTAGTCATTCGGGATTTCCGTGGTTAATTAATTCGAATTCCGTCAGTGTTAAATTAACATTATTTCACCTAATTAATTGGTAATTAGGTTCGGGTATTGTACCCTATTCTCGAACGTGTTTTAATTGTTTTATCGGTCTATCTTGACCGTCGGGAGATTAGGGTTAATTCCCTTGATTATTCTCCGAGCCGGTATTAATTAATAATTAATATTTAATTATTAATTATACAGGATCGGGGTGTTACACTTAGACTATTTTGACAGATATTCACCAGTTATAAGAATAACATCTATTCATGTGTTAAAAGCTATTGCAAATATATAAAATCTTGAAATACATTAGATGGATGTTAAGACAATTTTCTTAAATGGTGAATTAAATGAGAAAATATATATGGAATAGAAGGAAGGGTTTAGTGTTCTCAAACAACAGAAGAAAGCCGTCAGCCTATTAAATCACTTTATGGATTAAAACAAGGACCAAAGTAATGGCACGAGAAATTTGATAGTGTGATGATGTCGTATGGGTTTAAGATCAACGAATGTGAAAAGTGTGTATATGTCATTATTTATCTTTATATTGATGATTTTCTCATCATGGGTATCAATAATAAAGTCATTAAAGCTACCAAAACAATATTGAATAATAAGTTGACATAAAGGATATAGGTGTTGCCGATGTTATACTTTTGATAAAGATCTCTAAAATATCGAATGAACTGGTATTATTTGAATCATATTACATTGAGAGAATACTTAAGAAATTCAATCAATATGATAGTAGTCTAGAAAAAACACCTGTAGATGTAAATCTTCATTTATCTAAGAATAATGTGGTAAAGGCATCTCTCAAATTGAGTATGCGCAAATAATTGTCAGCCTAATGTATGTAATGAATTGCACTTGTCTAGACATAACATACGTTGTCAGCAAGTTAAGTAGATACATAAGTTACCCCTAACCAAACTATTAGAAGGTAATAATTAGGGTTTTAAGATATATGAAATACATCATAAGCTATTGATTGCACTACTCGAGGTATTTAGCTGTGCTTAAAAGATATTGTGATGCCAATTAGATATCTGACACAAAAGACTCTAAGTCTATAAGTGGTTATCTATTTACACTTGGTAGTTGAGTGGTATCTTGAAAATCTTCTAAACAAACATGCATTGCCAGATCCACAATGAAATCTGAATTTATTCCACTAGATAAGGTTGGTGAAGAAATTGAGTGGTCTCATCAATTCTTAGAATATATCCCAATGTGGTCAAAACCTGTGATCACAATTTGTATAGATTGCAATAGTTAATCAAAAACTAGAAGGGCACAAAATCAAATGTATAACGATAAGTCTCGACATATACGTCGAAGATGTAATAAAACAACTGCTCTCTAATGGAATTCTGATCATTGAGTACATCAGGTCAAAGGACAATATAGCAGATTCGTTAACTAAAGGTTTGACTAGAGAGCAAGTAAATCGTTCATTGAGAGGAATGGGTTTAAATCCAATGAATTAAGAGTCGCCACAATGGCAACCCAACCTAGCTAATTGGAGATCCCAAGATATAGGTTCAAAGGGACAACCGAATTGTGTATGACCCAATAAGATTACTATGAAGATTGTTGGTTGGTCCCGTGGTGTGAATATAACCTAGAATAGGGGTTGAATAGGTACGTATAATTTCTCCAATTTTTTAACCACAACACTAACAATTACTAAAATGGCAATGTCAATAAATTATAAATTCAAAAAGTACTAAACAATAGTACACAATTCAATCACAAATAACAATCCATCTAATTTAGTAATCAAGTAGTGTTTGTCAAGACATACCATTCAACACAAGCCTAAATGATCCATTAGTTCAATTTGATTATCAATTCTACAATTCAAATTGAAATTCAACTAGTGGTCAATTTTCAATTCCACAATTCAATTTTCTATTCTAATTTTGCAACTAAGGTTCTCCATTACTCAATTGAAGACCAAATTCCACAATTCATGAAAACCTAAATTTCTATATAGTGGAAGAAATTAATTCAAGAAAAGTTGAAATTGTAAAGCATGAAAAATAAGTGATATTGCAAACTGAAGTGATGATGGAGAAACCACTACGGAAAACTATCCACGGTGGAAAACTCCGGAGCCAGCCATGTTTAGGGAAGAGTTCTACTATGATTGAGATTGAATTACAACGTAAAGATGAGCTAGGCTTTGTACCTCAAGCTCCATTTTACCCGTTCACGTCTTCAATCTTCCTTGAATCCACAAGATCCTCAGAGTCAGAATCTTTATACAACCAAATGCTCTCCATTTGAAATCTTTTGATTGGGCGACTTCACAATTACAAATCCTCACAATCTTGGTATTTACTAATTGCTCAACAATGATTCCTCAAGGTTGAACTTCACACTCTTCAATGGTGAATTAACATGGAATTGAGGCTTTTTGAGACGAGTTAGATCATGTGAATTGATCTAAATCAATGGATGATTAGAGTAGAGATATACATGATATATAATTATGATTGTTCACTCATTAAAGCTTTTAGATCTCTCATGTGTATAGCTCTCAAAACTTAGAACTCTCTTTCACTTTGGTCTCACTGAATAAAAACTGAATTTTCATCAATTTATATCCATGAGTTCGGATCTCAAATTTAGCTTGGTTATTCATTCGAATGAGCCAATGGTTCGTTCGAATGAACGAAAGAGAGCTGTTCATTCTCTGCTTGTCTTGTGAACTCAATTTCCCTAAGCGTTTTGAAATATACATTTTTGAGAAAATTGTTTCAAAAACACAAGGCAAATATACATGTGATGATATGACGTCTAATATATGCAATGCATACAATGTGTAAGTGTGTGATATTCAAATCAAAACAAAAGTCTGAATTACCTAATTTACCCTTCAAGAACCAAGACGGCCGGTAGACAATCACAGTAATGAGGCTTGAACCATCTTAGGATAGAACGGGCATCGAGATACTCTAAGCCTAGGACTAATACAATGTTTACAATCAAAACATGTTTTGTCAAAATTGGATTAGCCAATTACAACATTACACCCCATGGTCTTAACATACTCCCTCTTTAACAATCCGTGACAAAACTGCACCAATAGTACAAAATATAATACATCAAAATACATAACCCCCAAAGATCCAAATAGAAGGAAATTATATATTTTGACCTACTTTTGTATACTATACCAATCACTTAGTTATGCTCAAAAGTAGTCAACCTGTTTCTTGCACAAGAAACTCAACTATACCACGTGAGATCATATCAAGAGAAATATATCAAATAAAACTAATGAAGTCACGAGAATCGATAGATATCAAGACAAATACATGGAACAAAAAGCAAGATAACTATGAAATCAAATCTTATGAGCAATAGAATTGAAAATATATGTTATCTCTATTAGGTTCGTAACCACAGCGGAAGCGATTTCAAAAATCTATTTCAATCTATTTCTTTACATGAATCATACAATCTTAAAAAGAGGGCTTAGAATTACCTTGTTCTTGATAATCTTGATTGTTGAAGAAGGCTTCTTGAAGAGATTGATGCAATCTTCCTTCTCTAACTCTTCTAGGTCTTCTTATCTTTTCCCTTATGCAAACTGTATGAAAGAGAGTGGGCTGCCTCTTATTTTTTATTTAGCACAAAAACTTAACTTCTGATAAACGGCTCTCTACATATCATATATATAGGGCTTAACCTAATCAGGGCAAGAGAAGGGATCTAGTGGGTCCCACTAAGTTAACTTCCAATTAGTCAATTAAATCTTAATTATATCATAATTAATTTTAATTGACTAATTAATCTCAATTAACTCCACTATATAATTGAAATTGCACTCCAACTTAGTAGAATAGAGTAAACCCATATACACTATACTTTTGCAGTTGGCTCCTCTACATGGATACTAACAATCAAGGTTCCATAATATACTATCAAATTAATTTTGTAATTATTTTAAGAACCTAATTTAATAATTATTAATCACTTATAATTGATCATCATTTCAATAAATAATTTACTAAAAAGACCGGATCCGGATTTCAGTGATTAACCTATTTAATTAGCTCAAAGGTGATATCCATCTCTCTAATATATAGAGTGTAGATTCAATCTTGAGAATATATGTTTCTACAGTCTAAATAATGACTTCCCAAGATATCGAGGTGTTGATCTAAAAGATCTTACTCATTGGTAACTCAAAGTCATCACTATTCAGAACTTGAGTTCACTATGCTCTCAAGATTAAGAGCTTACTGCGAATAGTGAATACGAAACTTATTAAAGGTGATAGTTCCAAATAATAAGTTTCTTATAGTGAGCCAGTTGAATGTATTCCCAATACACCAATACAATAACCTAGAGTCCACTACTCTGATGGTTGAGATAAACCACCTTAACACATAAATGTTAACTGTATTACAGCTTTACAGATAAGATTTTCAGTCTTATCAATAGCCGCGAACAATTATAGAATTGCCTATATAAGTAGTTTATATCTCCTATGTATAAATCTCATTTATACACATGAACTGCTCTTAATGAAAATTCAAGGACTAATCATTTCATGATATAAAGTAACATCCTAAACATATGGTAATATGGAACTCAATAATAAATCAAATCTATTAAATAATAATAAAATATCTTGGATATGAGGGCACACATCCTAACAAACTCCCACTTGCACTCACATCCATTCCCCATAACATCTGACACCCATCCTATCCACATGAAGCTCGAAACTTTTAGAAGGTAGAGCCTTAGTGAAAGGATCTGCAAGATTGTCTGTAGATGCAACCTTGGCGACGATAATGTCTCTGCGTCAAATGATCTCTCTATGAGGTGATACTTGCGCTCTATGTGTTTTCCACCCTTGTGGTTTCTTGGCTCCTTGGATTGAGTTACAGCTCCACTATTGTCACAATAAAGGACTATAGGCAACTAAAATTGTGGTACCACTTTTAGTTTCGAAAG
Source organism: Nyssa sinensis (assembly GCA_008638375.1). Lineage (NCBI taxonomy): Eukaryota > Viridiplantae > Streptophyta > Magnoliopsida > Cornales > Nyssaceae > Nyssa > Nyssa sinensis. The sequence continues at coordinate 29,408,843 of CM018032.1, forward strand.
GAACTTCTTGAGCTAAGCTGCTTCCTTAGCTGCTTCAGAGGTAGCTACATATTCCCGCTTCACTAATTGAGTCAGCAATGCACTATTGTTTGACACCCCTCCAACTGATAGCTCTACCACCAAGAGTAAACACATATCGTGAGTTTGACTTTCTAAAGTCTTGATCTGACATAAAGTCAGAGTCTGTGTAGCCAACTTGAACTAGATCACCGCTCCCGTATCTCAACATATAATCTCTAGTCCTTTCAACTACTTGAGTATATATTTCACGGCAATCCAATGATTTGGTCCTGGATTAGATTGATACCTATTGACCTTGCCCACTGCAAAGCAAATATCTGGTCTAGTGCAAAGCATAGCATACATAAGGCTTCCTATAGCTGAAGTATAAGGAATTGCCTTCATGTGTTCCTCTTCCTTAAGTGTCTTAGGACACTGGTTCTTAGACCAAAGTACTCCATACCTAAAAGGCAATAAGCCTTTCTTGGAGTTATGCGTTGCAAACTTGACAAGAATTTTGTCTATATATGCAGCTTAAGCTAAGCTTAACATCCTATTCTTCCGATCTCGCAAAAGCTTAATCCTGAGGATGTAACTGGGTTCTCCTAAGTTCTTCATATCAAACTGATTCGCTCACCAATACTTTATCATAGAAAACACCCCTACATCATTCCCAATGAGTAGTATATCATCCACATACAGAACTAGGAACACCACCATACTTCCTTCACTCTTCTTATACACACAAGGTTCATCCGTGTTTTGATCCGAACCAAATGACTTGATTGCCTGATCAAATCGAATGTTCCAACTTCGGGAAGCTTGCTTAAGTCTATAAATGGACTTATGCAGCCTACATACCATATACTCTTAGCCCTTAGCTATAAAATCATGTTGTTGCATCATATAGATGTCTTCCTCACGATAGCCATTTAAGAATGTTGTCTTGACATCCATTTTCCAAATCTCATAATCAAAATGAGCTAGAATGGATAAGAGAATCCGAATAGACTTAAGCATAGCAACTGGTGAAAAAGTTTCCTCATAATCGATAGCCTCTTTTTGAGTAAACCCTTTCGCCACCAATCTAGTTTTAAAAGTCTCAACTGATCCATCGAGTTCTCTCTTTCTCTTGTAGATCCACTTATAGCCAATTGGTTTAATATTGGCAGATGGTTCCACAAGTTCCCAAACCCAATTAGAATAAATAGATTCCATTTCAGCTTTCATAGCATTTTGCTAAAGTCCTGAATCTTTATCAAAGATTGCCTCATCGTAGTTACTGGGATCTAAAACATGTTCATCTGAGATAGACTCTTCTAAGAATATGCACCTATCAGGTGGCCTGACAGTCTTCCCACTACGACGTGACTCCGGTGTAATAGAAGATGTTGGAATAGAGGCGTCTAGTCCATGATTATCATTTGCTTAAGGAATAGAAGAAGCATCTGATGTTTTTTCTAAGGTGATCTTACTTTTGGGCTTCTAACCCATAATATAATCATCCTCCAAAAAGATAGCATTCGTGCTAATGAATGCCTTCTGCTCACTGGGATTATAAAAGAGCTAGCCTTTTGTCTCCTTAGGATAGCCAATAAAATAACTCAATTCTGATCTTGGTTCCAACTTGCTAGTCTTTCCTTTCAGCACATAGGCTGGACACCCCTAGATCTGGTAGTGGTTTAGACTTGGCTTGTGCCTAGTCTAAAGCTCTATTGGAGTATTGGGAGCAAACTTAGTTGTTACTGAGTTTAGAATATATACCCCTGTCTCCAATGCATACCCCCAAAGGAATATAGGCAAATTAGAATAACTCATCATTGACCTTACCATATTTAAAAATGTTATGTTTCTCCTCCCTGCTACACCGTTCTGCTGAGGCATGCTAGGTACAGACAACTGGGATAAAATTCCATTATCCAACAAATGCTGATTGAAGTCACTAGACAGATATTCCCCACCTTGATCAGATCGAAGTGATTTTATGCTCCTATCTAATTGTTTTTCCACTTCTACCTGAAACTCTTTGAATTTTTCAAAGGCTTAACTTATGATGCAATAGATAGACATAACCATATCTAGAGTAATCATCAATAAAAGTAATGAAATACTCATAACCCTCTCTAGCCCTAATATTTAAAGGTCCACACACATTAGTATGGATTAAGTCCAATACTTCTTTGGCCTTGTTTCCCTTTGAAGCAAAGGGTCTTCTGGTCATTTTTCCTTCTAAATAGGATATACAGACTGGTAGTGGTTCAACAATCAAGGAAGACAAAGTACCCTCCTTTACCAGTCTATTAATCCTATCCAAATTAATATGACTTAGCCTCAAGTGCCAATGATAAGTTGAATTAGTAAAAGAAAATTTTCTTTTAAGTGGTAAAGTTTGTGATGAATCATTCATTTCGGTGTCATGTATCTCATACATCTTAGGAGTAATCAAATAAAGACCATTAACTATTGTGTTAGAGAATATAAAAGAACCATTATGTTTAATAACAACATTTGAATTAAAATAAACTGAATAACCTTATTTTATTAAACTTGAAACTTATAATAAGTTCCTTCTAATGCCAGGCACACATAAGCAATCATAAACTACTAGTGTCTTATTTGAAGAAAAACATAAACAAACTACTTCTACTGAAATCGTAGCAACTTTTGCTTCTGTTCCCAAGTGTAAGATAATCTCTCTATCACTTAGCCGCCTGGTCTCCTGAAACCTCTACAATGAATTACAGATGCAATTAGTTGCACCAAAGTCTACACACCAGGAATCTGAAATACCCGCTATATAGCTTACTTCAATAACAAGTGATTCGATTATACTTGGGTTCTTTTTCTTGGCTAGATAATCTAGACAATTTCTCTTCCAACGCCCCATAACCCCGCAATGGAAACACTTTCCTTTGGGATTAGTGGTTACCCTTGTGGTTGCCCCATTTTTCCTTCTTCCAACACCCCCTTTAGGACCAATATTTTTCTTAGAGTTTTTGGGGTTCTGTTTCTTCTTCCACTTGCCCTTGCCTTTGGGCTTGGGCTTAAAAAAAGAACCCTTAACCACATGAGCACTAGGATGGATTTTGATAATACCCTCCGCTGCCTGTAAAAAGGTCAGAAGCTCAGCCAGAGTCGAATTCATTTTATTCATGTTATAGTTTAGCTTAAATTGATTAAAAAAATCAGGCAGTGACTCAAGGATAATATCAACCTGGGACTCACCATCAATGTCAGCCCCTAGAACTTCCAACACATTTATTCCTTTTGCCATCTTAGTGTTCATGAGTGCTCTCATGGTAATTTGCCTAGCAGGACGCCCCTGATCCCTAAACATCTCTTTCATGAGTGCTTAACCTATAATTTATATAATTTTAAATCTAACATATTTGAGTATTAATACCCATAATATAAATTAATGAATATAAAAAATAAAAGTTGAGCTCATTGGGTATCATATACCTAAATAGTTAAAAATAATAATTTCTAGTAAAATATATAAATAGCTAAGCAATTTAATAAATTTGGGTTACTAATACCCAATTAAAACACATGATTAGAAAAATTAATATAATTTTTTTTAATAAACTGTATATATAATATATTTTATATTATATCTTATATCTAATAACTAATATTATATATAATACAACACAAATATATATATATACACATATATACATATATATATATATATATATATATATATACAATCTTGTTACAAGTACATCGTTGAAGAGGCCAGGCTTTTGAAAGTTTCGTTCCTTACACCACCTTTTGGATTATAAAGTTTGAAAACATAAAACTATAAACCCATCAAGAATCAATTCACCCCAAGCTTTCCAAAATTCTGTTGATTGGCGTTCCAGCGACTCGCCTTATTCTGGTTTCCGATCTTTTAATTTTCGTGTTCTCCACATGGCTTGCAAGCTCATCTTATTCTTGTTTCCTTTTTTTTTTTTTAATTATGTTTAGCCGTAAGCCATTCATATGGACTAGCCATAATTTTGTTTTCTATTAATGCACACTACTGGTATCTTATACCAACAATTCTTCAACCAAATCCCATTACTTGGTGAGATCATAATAAAAAATTAAATTATTTAATTAATCCATCTCTATGAGTATTAAATAAGGATTAAATCTTTGTATCAACATATTTGTATCACAAAACCTCATTCTAAAATAACCATTTATTTTAATTGGGATCCATGAATAGGTTTGGAACAAGTAAATATAACATTCAAAATTGATGGATTCATGTAAAGTTGCTCTGATACCAATTGTTGGGTTTGTAGCCACAGCGGAAGCGAGTTCAAAAATCTATATGGATATATTTCTTTACATGAATCATACAATCTTGAAAAGAGGGATTTGAATTACCTTGTTCTTGATAATCTTGATTGTTGAAGAATGCTTCTTGAAGAGATTGATGCAATCTTTCTTCTCTAACTCCTCTAGGTCTTCTACTCTTTTCCCTTCGACAAACCGTATCAAAGAGAGTGGGCTGCCTCTTATTTTTTGTCTAGCACAAAAAGTTACCTTCTAATAAACGGCTCCTTACATATCATATGTATAGGGCTTAACCTAATTAGGGCAAGAGAATGGATCTAGTGGGTCCCACTAAGTTAGCTTCTAATTAGTTAATTAAATCTTAATTATCTCATAATTAATTTTAATTAACTCCACTGTATAATTGAAATTACACTTCAACTTAGTAGAATAGAGTAAACACATATACACTATACTTTTGCAGTTGGCCCCTCTATATGGATACTAATAATCAAGGTTCCATAATATACTGTCAAATTAATTCTCTAATTATTTTAAGAACCTAATTAAATAATTATTAATCACTTGCAATTGGTCATCATTTCAATAAAAAATTTACTGAAAAGACTTGATCCGGATTTCAGTAATTAATTCATTAAATTAGCATAAAGGTGATATCCATCTCTCTAATATATAGAATGTAGATTCAATCTTGAGAATATATGTTCCCACAGTCTAAAAGACCTCACTCATTGGTAACTCAAAGTCATCACTATTCAGAACTTGAGTTCACTATCCTCTCAGGATTAAGAGCTTACTGCGAATAGTGAATAAGAAACATATTAAAGGTGACAGTTCCAAATAATGCGTTTCTTATAGTGATCCAGTTCAGTGTATTCCCAATACACCAATACAATAACTCAGAGTCCAATACTCTGATGGTTGAGATAAACCATCTTATCACATAAAGGTTAACTGTATTACAACTTTATAAATAAGATGTCTAGTCCTATTAATAGCCGCGAACAATTCTAGAATTGCCTATATAAGCAATTCATATCTCCTGTGTATAAATCTCATTTATACACATGAACCTCTCGTAATAACAATTCAAGGAGTAATCATCTCATGATATAAAGTAACAACCAAACATATGGTAATATAAAAATTAATAATAAATCAAATCTATTAAATAATAATAAAATATCTTGGATATGAGGACACACAACCTAACAATCTCAATCATATGCAAAAAAAAAATGTATATGCTACTCCTCTTCAATATGTGCACTAAGTAACTCCCCCTCACTAAGTGCTCAAATAACATCTCCCCATTTTTGTCACGATGACAAATGGAGAAATAAAAAATTAAGAAAAGAAAGGTAGAAGTATAAGTATAAAAATCATAATGCATAATGAGATAACAAACAGACAGCAGTGATAATATCCACAATGTAAAAGAAATATCTATGATATCAAACCAAATAGTATGTCTATCATCAATTCCGAAAAGTAATAATAATAGTAAGCAAAAGGGAACAAGCTGTCACATAGTACGTGTAACCGACGAGTGTGCAAAAAACATATAGGCAAACCTCACTACAATATAACACTCATCACTCATGTAGATCTATAGGGCATCACTGAATCTCTTAGTAGAGGAAGGAAAGCACGTGCGAGTGCTTATGTCAAACATTGAAAGGCTCATCGATGATAAGCCATATTCTCCATCAATGGCAAAAAAAAGTCAAACTGAATCCTAATGTAATGCAGCACCAGTCTCTCATTGATGTCAACACTGATTTGAGTGTGATACTTCTCTAGAGTTTCCTCTGTTTTAGCTCAAGTCATCGGCTGACTAGCAGTGGATGAGGATGGTCTTGCTAACCTGTGGAAGTTGGTACCTAAAGGAGTATGAAACTACAGTGAAATCCTGTCAACCATAAAGTCCTCTACTCGAATCTGCTCTCCTGGCTGTTGTTATGGCGACCAAGGTGGCTACTATGACAATGCCGGTGCCGATGGCTGCTGCTACGACTGTTGAGCCTGAGCCTATGACTACTCTGGTGGCTGAGCCTGCTCTGGCTGTTACTACTCCCCCTACTCCTACTACTCCTCAACATCATTATGCTCATTGAGAGGGGCAATGACATATGCCCAGGAGCTCGCAAGGGTCCTATGTTTGAAAGGTCTGGGTTTGAGGACTAGGATATTAACGGTGTAAAATGAAACCTAATGTGCAGCATATATCCTGGTGATCAAACTGCCGAAAGGCAAAGAAGTAGTACATCTGACACCAATGATGGATGAGTTGATGACTCATAGAATGTAAGAAGGTTATCGATAGGAATGGCAACACCAAGTGCAAAGAGAAGTGTAGCGTGGGAGAGAGTCAGTGTGATCAAGTGGCTGACTGGATGAAATATGCTACAAACTATGAGATTGAGGATCCAATAACCCTCATATAAGTAACCCTACTCTCGAGTGGCCCCATCATATAGAAGACAAGGGAACTATCAATAGTTAGGGTGGATGCAATACGCTCTAAAGATGGAAGAATGGCATCTTGAGGGTAAAGGAATCCAGACTACTCAGCTTGGGGTATGTTTAGAGTCTAAGCAATCATTTCTACAATGAGTGAAAACTCGATACCACGGACTGTAACCGGATAAACTCTTTGGGCATCTTGAGAACCTAGGTTTGAGTAACACTCTCAAACCACGATCTCATTAGCCGAACCGGTGACAGTTAAGAGGGGCAGTTATCCACGTGACTCAAAGAGTCTATACGTGAGTGTCTCAAATACATGTTCTATCATGGATGCCCTCTCAGCAAGGACAAGACGAGACAACACAATAGCTACCAATGTTTGGGAAATCTGGAAAAGAAACTGCACAAGAACCCACAGTACCATACCCCACCGAATAGCATAGAAGAAATTCTCCCATGCAATGGGTATTGCCTTGGTAGACATGATCAAGTAGAATGTAGCACAGAAATGAGTAGGAAGATCCTAAGAAAGCACTATATCTAGTGTACTTATCAAATAGTCCACACTAACCCAATAATCTAGATGATAAATCAAATAGACAAACAAAAAGTGAAAGAATGACCTAAGGACTTACCAAATCAACGAACAGTAAAAATCAAAAATTGAATGGTGAAATAAGAGCCCTCGATGTGTAGATGACACTAACCAGAATGGAAACTGGAAATGACGTAGTCTGGGATCACTATCTAGAGAAGAAATATAAGGATTTTAAAAGAATATGAGAGAAAACCACAAGAGAATAAAGCAAATGGTAGTTTCTTGCGCGTTTTGAATTTGATCAATCTCTTGTTTGAACAAGGGTTCATTCGAACGAGGACCCGAGACATCACTTCTTATAGAAAAATAGAATGTCCTGCTCTGTTTAAGTATCCTCTAGCCAAATCAACTTAGCAAAAATAGGGAAACATGATTTGTTTTCAAGGAAAACTTCAGTTTTTAGCATGAAAAACTCTAAGATGAATTCTTTTATCAACAAAACTAAAAACAATCCTAATGTTTTTTAGTTGAAATATAAAAATATAAGAACATTTTAAGTGAAATAGAGAGTATGAAAGATGTTCTGAATTGAATCAAGATATTCAAGAAATCCTAGAACACGTAAATTCATGCAAGCTCACTTTCCACTCACTCAAACATGGTGTTTAGACATATCCAATAACTTCAAGTTAAATTTTCACTTTTCTCACTTTTTTCAAGGTGGCTTTCACACAGTTGAGTAAGCAGCTCATTTCAAAGGATTTCCAATGCTAGCAAACACGTTATCTCAAAAGTAGCCATTTCCTTCCACACTTTGATTTTTTATTTAGTGTGTGTGCCATTTTCTTTTAGTTCCTTTACTTTTCCAATATAAATCAATCCTTTTAGCCAATGACTTATTAAAGTATAAACATAAAACCATTAAGTCCAACCTATCTACAAGAAAATCTCATACAAGGAGTATGAAAGACCAAAACAATGAGATCACAAGTAGAAAGAAAGATAACATTTACTCAAGTGAATAACAGTAAGTAGGGGATATTATAAAAAATAAAGTACACATGACATATTCTCAATTACTTACAATACATCTCAATTCATTTTCCTTTAAAAAAATGGGATTACCATTAAAAATGAAAACAAAAGAAAAATGTTTTTAGATTTTTTGAATCACAAGGGCATGCAATGTAATATCTTGACCCAAGTGTAATCGAGCAAAGTGTTGTAATACCGAAATGTCAGAATTCATTTTACGATGTTCAATTTACCGTTTATTTAAAGTTTCAGAAACCCCGAATGTTCGAATGAATACGCGTATGCAATCATGAATGTATATATAACAAGTGTATACATGTGTATACATATTATGTGCATATATATATGATAGGGTATATATATAGGTATATATATAGGGTATATATATATATATATATATGATTCAGTATGTGTGTATATATATATGAAGTGTGTGTGTGTGTGTAGTATATATATATATATATATATATATATAGGTAAGTGTGTGTAGTGTTATATATGTGTGTATATATGTGAGGTGCGTGTAGGTCAGTGAGTGTGTGTCAATATATATATATATAATACATAAATATCAAGCAAAATAGAAAAGAAAAGAAAAGGAAAAAGAAAAGAACAGAAAGAAAAATATCAAAAGGGGGAGAGAGAGAGGACCGCCAAAGAGAAAGAGAGAAGAAAGGCGGTGGGTGTATTGCCTATATATATACATGCATGGGCAGTGCATGCTTTAGGAAGAAAGAAAAGATAGAGGAGAAGAAGAAGAAAGAAAGGAAGGAAAGAAAGAAACTGAGGAAGTGTTGAAGTTGAAACCAAGAAAAATGTGAGTTTCTTTCTAGCGTCCTTCAAGTTTTTAATCTTAGTTTTATAGCCTAAATTGCATATATGAATTTTATAGTTAATAAATAATAGATGAGGAAGAAAAATAGGGTCTGAAGGACTCAAGATGTAACACCTCAACCCGACTAAGAATCATTAAATTACTAAATATTAATTAGTAATCGAGAACTTAAGTAATGAGGTCAGTTTCAAACCCCAACACGTGAACTTTCAGTAAAAGTCTCGGAAACCCAGAACGACGGTACATCACTTTCATTGCAATCACCAACTTGTTCTGTTAATTCAGGTAAACTTATATACTTTCATGTCAACCGTCAATATTTGACTACGATTATAAAAATGTGAATATGAACATTACGAAAATAAATGAATCAATATTAATAATAATATTGTTATAAGAAAAATAAATAAATAAAATATATATGTATATATATATACTAATGTAGTTATATTATATGATATACAAGTATATATACATATACATGTGTACGGCTGCCTTAATATAAATAGGTTAAAAGAGTAAAATAAGTTGAAATGGGATTAAAAGAAATGAAACGGAAGAAATTAGAAATAAATGGAAAGTTCTAATGGGATTAAGAGAAAGAATCAATGGAGTAAACAGCCATGCAGCTGTTCTCCATATGAGGAATGCTGGTTGGCAGCCATGTGAATGCAACCTAGGTGTATACCATGCAACAATGGCAGCCAACAGGTGGCACCATCACCAACCTCAAGGTTGGCTTTAAAAGAGAAATTGGGAAGAAAGAGAATGAGAAATACGATACGTAGAGGGAGGGAGAGATAGAGTTGGAGAGAGAGAGAGAGAAAGAGAACTGGAGTAGCAGAGCAAGAACTGAGGAAGGAAACTCAATTCGAACAGGTAAATTTTGTTTGAATTATATTTAATTTTGTTTTAGATTTAAAGCATGCAAATGCAAGGTCTAAAATTTCATGTTATAAGCACTAATTTACAAAAATAATGACTAAAAATCGTGTGGAATCGAGTGAGAAAATTTGAATTACAGGTTGAGGAAAGGTTTGGAAATATTAGTGCAGGTCTGATTAGTTGTAAACTAAACCTAAATTGGTGTATTGAATCCACTAGTAAGACCTTATTAGTGTTTCCAAAATACTTGACCGCGACCTTAAATCTCAAAAATAAACCCTAAAACGAGAGTTGCAGGTTTCGGTTATAAAACCCAGTCTTTGTTTTAGACTCCTAAACTCACTTTTGAAGATAAGAACGTAAACCCCATGAAAAATAAATCATCCTAGAAGAAACCTCATGAAATTTGACTAAAAAATTAGCCTGTGGGGTCAAGTTGCAGGTTCGGATATCCAAGGTTAGACCGAACGATTGGGTTAGTTTTAAGATTTCAAATGGATGCCAAAAGATTGGCCAAACCCCTAGGAACACAGATCGCCCAAGAATAGAAGAAATCGATGGTTAAAAACGCACGAAATTAAAAGGAAAGAAACCCAAAAATTAGGGCGACAGAGGTTAAATTGTGACGAAGACGACAAGTTGACTCGTCGTTTTGAATCGAGTCACACGAGTTAACTCGGGACACGTGTAAGAAAGCGGGATAGCCACCGCATTATTAGAACGACACCGTTTTTGGTTTAGAACGGTTCGATGATAATAAATTAAACCGGTCGGTTAAGTGATTCTATAAACCGATTTAGGGTTCTGCTTAGTGAACACACTAGGTTCAGACTGGAAATTAGCAGAAATAGAACTTAACCCCAGAACTTCTGAAGAATTTTACTATGGCCCAACCGAAATTAATTTAATAATTAAATAAAGAAAATTTCAAAAATACCCCTAGGCCATAAATGAAGCAAACGAAGTCCAAATAAAATAAACAAATAGTGTATTTGACTATTTTGGACATTCTAAACCTAATGGTGGGGTCCGTTTCACGAGACGGGACTTTAAAAAAATAAGACAAGTTAAAGTGTAAATTACAAAATTGCCCCTAACATGTCCAGAGTCAAATAAAAAGCCGAGAGAGTCCAAATTGACTTTCTTCGACGTTCCGGACTCAATGGTGAGGTCCATAGTATGAAATAAAGTATAGAAAAATATGGCACGTAAATATGTGAAGTTAAGAAAACAACCCTAAAAGTTAATGAAGCTACCAGAAGAGTATACGTTAGGAGAATAACACTTAAGGTAAAGGTTAGGATTTAATACGATCTAAGCATAAATTAAGAACATCAATAGGAGATATTTAAAGTACATACGAAGTTAATAGATTATTTATGAATTATTTTTAGGAACTAAAAATGGGAAAGGAAAGGCACTGCAATAGAGCAACCCTAAGGACTAAGGTGAGTAACCTAGCATTTGAAGTGGAGATTTAACTCCACGGATTTGAAGAAGTTTTAAGTTCAAAATATCTAAAATTTTGAATATCAAATTCAGTGTTACATGATTCCTGTTTTAATTTATTCTATTATGACATGCTCAGTAAATATTTTTATATACAGTCTTTCTTAGAAAATATTTAGCATGTCTGAGTAAAATGCCAATTTCTTTAAATATTCTAAATTTGATTATTCCAAGTATTTGAAGTCCTATTGCAGAAATTTTATGTTACATGTTTTAAATGCTCATGAAAAAGCATTTATTGAAGAAGTTATGTTTTAATTGCTTATAAAAGCATTTCTTGAAGAAGTCATGTTTAAATACTCATAAAAAATATTTCTTGAAGAAGCTAAAGTTTTGCAAGATAATGATGCATAAGCATCACAAATTATTGAGCACCCTTTGGGTTCTCAATCCAGAAGAATGCTCGGTAGCAAGATCTAATCCCCCAAGCAATGAGATCTCTCAGAAGTAAAATGGGAGTCTGGTTTGAAACAGATTCCACCTAATCAAAGAGAAAAGATGACAAACGCTTTTAAAAATGGAAGCAGGTTTTACCCCCACTTTCACTATGCATGTTTATATGTTTTTGAAGTGCATATGCTCTATTTAAGAAAATGTATGTTTAGCTTGAATACTTTAAATGTTTCAAAGTTATCTATTTAAAAAATGCATATACTCTATGTTCCATGTATACGAGCAATTGGTAGTAAGTATTTTATAAACTCTCATGTGCGAAACCACTGCCAATTGAAACCCATGACAAATGCTGTAATTACTCACTGGGCTTTTTGAAGCTCACCCCATTCCCTAACATTTTTCAGGTATTGATGATGAATAGGAGCCTTGCCCTATTTGAGGATTAACAATTAGCGGTTCCATTCGGATCAGGAGTTTTGATGTACTAGGACCTGTAGTTGGTCAAAATTTGATGTAGTAGATTTTGGACAATTATGTACTTAAGCTCGAGAGGCAATTGAATATGTATTATGTATAAAACTTTAGAAATTTTATTATGCTCTGAATGTACTATCAAGTGAACCACTAGGAAGAGCGGCGGTACCGGGCGGATGTGCGAAAGATTTAAATAAGAAAAGAAATGAAAAAGTTTTCATGCTTCTACGAACACAGGACGCACCGCCGTCCGATACTGTTGCTTATGTGAGTCTTTCCCTAAAGCCTCGGCCGAAGGGTGGCGGTCGCAATACGAGATCCGCACAAGGTGGGTTTCGGGTCGTGACATAAGAAATCATAAAAAATTGAAAAACTGACATTGATAGACCTCTTATAGCATACCTAAACCAACCTCCATAGAACTTGAATCCATTGCTTGGAATGCAAAGTAGATCTCATAAGGGTTCTAAAAACCTTAGACCGCGACCTAAAAGCCCAAAGGAAGGCCCTTAACTTTCAAGTTGCAGGTCACGACTTAGAGAGAGAACCTCTTCATTTGAATATAAAACCTTAGTTTTAGAACGGGTATTGACTCCCCATGGTATGAGGATCATCACAAACCAAACCTTGTCCATTTTCATGAAGAAATGAGCATTTTATGAAGCCATTTTTATAAACCACCATGGCCACTCGATCGAGCTCTTGAGCTTATTTCAATGCCCCAAACCAACGCCAAAAGAACCCCCGTGATCTTAAGAGTCCATAGGACTTGAAAGCAGGCAAAATGGAGTTCTAAAACTCCACGAAATAGATAAAGAGTGAAACCTGCAATTAGGGCAACATTGCGCATAGGGGTGGGGAAGACGAGTGATGTAATACCCCAAAAATCCGACATGACCCAGACTATATTCTGACCTAATAAAAAAATAGGTTCTATGACATTAATAGTTCGAAATAACCCAAAATACAGTAAACCATGATTGGGGATATCAAGTGAATCACTTTTGGGATCACATGTGATTAAATGATCTTAGTAGATGATTTTTACTAGGATGATCGCCCAGTTTGATTCATGATGATATGGGTCTGATCATCGAATCTTGATGAGACCATACAATTGTGGTCATAAATCAGACTCAATGGGGATTCCTGTATCTGATATGAAATTTGTGTGAAACTATGATGATAGTATTGGCATAAAGAGAGGATTGAGCCTCCTAGATATGACCAACTAAGTTTTGAGGACAAAACTTCTTTTAAGAGGGGTAGGATGTAACACCCCGACCTTGATTAATTAATAATTAATTGCTAATTATTAATTAGAACTGACATAAAGAATAATTAAGACAATAAATCGGGAACCTCTCGACAGTCTGGAGAGACCAATAAAATAATTAAACACGTCAAGAGAGGTGGGTGTAATACCCGAACCTAATTACCAATTAATTAGGTGAAATGACGTCATTTTTACACTGTGAAAACTCGAATTAGCGAGCTATGATGGCCACAAATGAATAATAACTAACACGAGGCCTTTGACATCAAAGCTAACTGAAATAAGAAACCCTTTGAAGAAACTGCTTCGTAAAAAGAGCAATAGAAAAGAAATTATGAAGGAAAAAGCTAAAACTGAATTCTGCGCCAACCAAACATGGCCTAAGCCCAAATGAGGAAAAAATGCCCAAAAGTGAGGCCAAGGGAATTTGAACCCTTGACCAAGTGGGGCAAGATTTTAGGCATCCAAAAATTAACCAAGTGGGCTGCCAACAACTTTATGCCTAAATACACAACAAAATTGTACATAAGCTTAAGTCAACCAAGGCCACCTCCCAAATGGGCTAATAAGATTTCATGCAGCCAATAAAAAACATAAAATATGTTTATATGTGTTGTAATACCCCGACCCGAGAATGCCGGGTAATGAGGCACGTTTTACGAGGTTATGAAAAATGAGTGAAAATATTATGTCATAAGAATATAATAAATTAATTTAACGTAATTAATTTATTAACATGAGATATTAAGTATTAGATAACATAATATAAAATATGATGATTGAATAATTAATTTATAAATTAATTAAACCTAAGAAATTAATTAAATATATATATATATATAAGTGTGTGAGTGTGTGATATATATTATATATATATATAATGGGGGAGACATTGAATTAAGGTGAAGTATGGGGATGATGTACCATATATGTTTATTATATATGCAAGTATGAATAGAGGAATGGGAGAAGGTATGGCCCAAAATCAGAAAAGTAAGGGAGGCATGGCTATTGATTGTGATGGGGTATGGGAGTGAGAGAAATATACATATACACATCCATGGAAATAATTGTGAAGGAAAGAGAGAAAGATAAATAGAGAAAGATAGAGAGAGAATTCTGGAAGAAGAAGAAGAAAGCTGAAGCAAGGAGAGGAAGTTGGAAACCGAAGAGAGGGAGAGGAATCACTGTAAACAGGTAAAATCCTAAATTTTCATATTTTTCTCTCTCTAGAAATCAAGCACTGAAGTAGGTTATTTTTGGTTGTTTATGTATATATGATGTTTTAAAACTTATTTAGGCATGATCAAACATAAAATTAGGTTGTAAAAACACCTAAAACTACGTGACCCAACAGTGATCCGCCATTGAAGACCATGCTATAGCAGGTCTGAAACAATGGAAGCCAAGTTCTTTTTGGTGCAAAGGGACTTCAAGAAGAAGTCATGAGGGTCATGAAAACATAAATCCGCGATCAAAACTCAAAAGAATCAACCCTCAAATGTCAAGTTGCAGGTTACGGGTTTACACCCCAAACCTTTAAACTCATGATTTAATCCATATTTTTAAATGAAAACTGAATCCCCATGAATAGGGGATCAAAACAAACTAAACCCCATAAAAAACCATCAAGAAATAAGCATGAACCATGGGGTTACAGGTCGGGTTATCATGGCTTAAACCGAGCCTCTAAGCTATACTCGAAGCTCCAAATCAATGTAAGAATGTGCCTTAAGTCCACAGGAGATGTTTGGAAAAGAAAACAGAGAAAATAGGTTCTCAAAATGCCACGAAATCAAATTGTAAAAAATTAGGGTTTCAAGAGGAACAATATCGATCTCGTGGGGAAGATGACACTGTTCAGGGTCGGACCCTGGGTCGGTTACGGGTGTGGGTCAAATCCGGATCTAACGGGTTATGGGGTTATTTAAACAGTGACGTTTGGAGGTTTGAATATTTTAATTTTTAAAACATTTAGGGCTGACGTCATCATGACGTCAGCATTATGTAAAAAACCGACCAGACCGGTTGGTTTACAATCAGACCGGACCGGTTCACTTAACCCTCAACCGAATCCATTGGTTTTCTGTTTTAAATTAAATCTAATGAACCAGAACTTTTCATATTTACGGATTGACCCCAAAACTATGAGAAATCCCACTGTAGCCCATCTGATGAAAATTTTATACAAATATGCCCCTGGAAAATTAATTAAATAATTAATTTAATTATTTAATAAATAAAGTAAAATGACTATTATGCCCCTAATTCAAATATTAAGCAAATAAAGTCCAAATCAGACATATGAATAGTGAATTCTTACTATTTTGGGCATTCTGAAGCTAATGGGGGGGTTCATTTTACGAGACGGGGTCCCAAAAAATAAAGACACGTAAAGGGGTAAATGACCAAAATATCCCTTGTCCAAAATTAACAAGTTATTAGTGAATTCTTACTATCTCGGACCTTCTGAGTCCAATGGTGAGGTCTGCGACATGAGATGAGGTCCCGAAAAATTGGAGACCCGTAAAAATGCTAAAATGACCAAATTACCCCTAGTACCCCTAAAGCCAAAATGAAACCAGAGAAAGTCTAAATTGACTTTCTTCGACCTTTCGGACTCAATAATGGAGTCCAAATTACGAAACGAAGTACGGAAATATGTGACACGTAAAACAAAAAATTGACCATTTTGCCCTTTTCATATGAAAGTCCGAATTAAATTCTTGGAAAGCCTAAACCGACTTTCTTCGACGCTCTGGACTCAACAGTAGAGTCTATTTGACCAAAAAGAAAAGTCGAAATAAAAAGACATAAAATTTGATGAATAGCATCTGTTAGATGACTATGAACTGAAATATTGCCAAAGTACTAAACTAAGGCAATGAAATACGAAAACACACGACACGTAAATATGTGAAGTAAATAACTTTAAATTAAAGTTAATGGAACTACCAGAAGAGTATAAAATAAAATAAAGTTAATTCCTAATACATTAAGTTGTGTCATAGGTTAAGAATGCGAGTTAAATTAAGTACGTAAGAAATTTATGAAATCGTGTTAGGATCTAATACGATCTAAGCATAAGCTAAGAAGCATCAGTAGGAGATGTTTGAAGTTAATGTGAAGTTAATGAGGTTATTTATGAATTGTTCTTAGGAACTACAAAGGAAGTGGGAAAGCACATTATTAGCACTAACCCTAAAGGACCAAGGTGAGTAATCTTGCATTTGAAGTGGAGGCTTTAACTCCACGGATTTCAACTGATATTTTAAGTTCAAGATATTTTCGGCATTGATATATCAAACTCAGTATTCATGATTTCTGTCTTCCTAAATATTCTGCTTTGACATGCTCCACGATTATTTCCATATTATACCCGTAAATCTTCCCTTTTGAAAATAGTTAGCATGTCTGATTTCCTTAAATACTCTAAATTTGATTATTCCAAGTATTGAAGCATCACTGCAAAAGTTATATGTCACATGTTTTAAATACTCATGAGAGGCTTTTATATAAAAGTCATATGACAAATGTTTTGCCAGATAATAATAAGCACAGAGGTAGAGTTGTGAGTTCTACGAAACTCAATGGACCTATCATGTGCATCCGCATAGAGGTAAAGTTGTGAGTTCTACGGAACTCAACGGACCTATCATGTGCATCAGCACAGAGGTAGAGTTGTGGGTTCTACGGAACACTTCGGACCTATCATGTGCACATGCCTGGTAGCAGGATCTAATCCCACAGGCAATGAGATATCTCCATGTATACGTAAAATGGGAGTCTGGTTCGAAACAGATTCCACCTAATTAGAGAGAAAATATGACAAACGATTTTGGAAATGGAAGCAGGTTTTACCCCCATTTTCACTATGCATGTTTACATGATTTTAAGTTACATGTTCTGAAATACATATGCTCTTTTATGGAAATATATGTTCTAGCTTGAATACCTTGGATGTTTCAAAGCTATATATTTTAAGAATGCATGTTCTCTATGTTCAAGTATACGACCAATTGGTAGTTGAGTATTTTATAAATTCTCATGTACGAAACCTCTACCAATTGAAAACCCATGACAGATGTAGGAATTACTCATTGGACTTTTCGAAGCTCACCCCATTCCCCAACATTTTTCAGGTGATGATGGTTGGACACTTGCTCAATTTGGGGAGCAATGATTGGCAGCTCCAGTAGGATCTGGAGATATTTTGGAAGTATTAGGACCCTTCATTGGTCAAACTTTTGTAGTTGAACTTTTTGGACAATTATGTACTTAAGCCCGAGGGGCACTTGGATATGTACTATGTAAAAATATTTAGTTAATATCATTATACTCTGATTATTATATTTATGTGTACCGCTATGAAGAGCGGCAGTATTAGGCGGATATGCGACAGATGTTTTTTTTAAAAAGAAAAAAAGTTTTTCACGCTTCCGCAACCACCGGTCGCATCACTGTCTAATATTGTTGCTTATGTACGAGCCTTGCCCCAAGGCCTCCGGGCCGAAGGGTGGCGATCGCGATCCGGTAATCCGCATAGGGTGGGTTGCGGGGTCGTGACATGTGTATATATATATATGTATATATATATATGTACTGAATTTCTGAATATCATAAATGAGGTGGCAGCCCCTCATTGGACCACCACCCCCACCAATAGGAATTCATGCAACAAACTAAAACTATAAAATATATACATGTGTATATGTATACTTATATATATATATACTTTGTATGTTGTGTGGGGCTAGGGTGATTCAGAAAATCAAACAGAGATCTGTGTAAGTGTGTGCATGTGGGCTACTAGAGAGAGAGTAGAGAGAGAAACATTGTGTGAGAAATTGTGTGTTTGTGAGCTTCACTTAAGTGCACCATGAAGAAGGGGACTAAGAAGCACGCCCCAGAACTGAGCCAGCAACCAAAGATCTCACCTTGAGCCTAGGAGAAGGAAGAGGCCTGATCTAAGGTGTAAGGCACCCAAAACTTTAAAAGTTCCATTTTATTTTTCTTTCTCTGTTTCAGTTTTAATTGGTGTCTAGATTGTAATGCATAAGTTAAATGGACATCGAGGGATTGTTATAAATTAATTGAGAAGGCCAATAGGGCTTGAGAGACCTTAAACCATGAAGATCTGCCATTAATGGGTCACTATTGGAGCAGGTTTGAACCGACCAAAGCCACGCCAAGTTTGGCTTGTTAAGCCCTAAACTAGACCCTCTGAGGGTTTCAAAAACCCTATTCTGCGACCTAGAAGCCTAAACAAAGGCCCTCAAAAGACCATTTGCAGGTTTCGGGTTTTAGAGCTAATGTCACAAAACTGCCCCAAAACTTGATTTTAAAAATGAGGGCTTGAACCCCATGAAGAATAGAACCTAACCGAAGAAACCCCATGAGATTTGGGTCAGAAATGAGCGCGTACAAGCCAGTTGCAGGTCACGACTATCCAACCCACCATGGCTTCTCAAGCTTGATTCAAGGCTTAAAATGAATGCCAAAATGTTTCTTAAACATTCAGTAGCCCATACCACCTGAAAACAGAGACCAAATCAGCCTCGAAATGCATGAAATTGGAGGAGTTTGAAAACGGAAATTAGGGCAACAGTAGCCCTGCGTGATGGAGAAGACGATAAGTCGTTGAGTCGACTCGTCCAACTCGGCCAGACCCACCGTGTCGACTCAAACACGTGTTGAATCGTGGGTAAGCCACCGCATCAATGAAACGTCATCATTGGGTTTAAATTAAAAACTGAAGTTGGCCTGTTTGGTTACAGTTATATGAAATTGGAATTAAGAACGGGGATAACCCAGACCGTGAATAAGGTCAATAACTGGGATATGCTGTATCGGTTCTCTGAACTGACCTGAATCGGCTGGTTCATGGGTCGTTGGGTTCGGTCTAGGGTTTACTAAGGTAAACCCAGTGGTTCAATGAGTTTATTGAAATGAATAAAACCATAAGTTTAGTAAATTATACTTTGACCCCAACTGTTCTGCAAAATTATATTCTGGCCCAGCTTTTGAAAAATTAATGCATATAGACCTCTGAAAAATAAATAAATAATAAAATAATTATTTTATTAATTGCATAAAATTACTATTTTACCCTTGGACACTAAATGACTCAAACGAAGCCCAAATTAAATAAGTAAACAATGTATTTTTACTATCTCGGGCATTCCGGACTCAATGGTGGAGTCCGATTTGGAAAATTAAGTCTCGAAAAATAAAGACACGTAAATAGTAAATGACTGTACTGCCCTTGATGATACCTAAAGCCAAATAAAAAAAAGAGATAGTCCATTTTGATTATGTTGGGCACTCTGGACTCAACGGTGGAGTCCATACTAGTAAACGAAGTACCGAAAAACATGACGCGTGAAAGTGTGAAATTACCAAAATGCCCCTGATGCTATACGAAGTCCAAATGAAGTCCAAATGGGACGAAATTGATACCGATAGAAGCCTTGATACTCGTAAAACTGTACATATGATTAAATGATGAATCGGGGTCAAAATTTCACAAAATATAAAATGACCAAAATACCCTTGAGCATGGTAAGTGCAAAATAGAGGCCGAATAAAGGCCAATATGATCTAATAAATTGTCATAAGCATAATTATGAACATTGAAGGGCTAAATAAGACTCCAGAACAGTCAACGTATAAAATGAGAAATGACTGATATGTCCCAATGACCAAAAACAGATACCAAATGAAGTCCAAACGACTTAAGAATTCGTATATGAGATATATAGAATATTCTGAGGACCATGACAGGGTCCGAGAGAAGAATGGTGGAATTATCATTTTGCCCCTAAAGTTAAATAAGTACTTAACTGATAACAATTGGAGTCCAAAGGACTTAGAACTTTATATTTAAGATATGTGGACTATTCTGAGAACCACGACAGGGTCCGGGACAAGAAGAAAAAAATTATCATTTTGCCCTTAAGGTTAAATAAGTACTTAACTGATAATAATTGGAGTCCAAAGGACTTAGAACTTTATATTTAAGATATGTGGACTATTCTGAGGACCACGACAGGGTCCGAGACAAGAATGGTAAAATTACCATTTTGCCCCTAAGGTTAAATCAGTACTTAATTGATAACGATTAGAGTCTAAATGACTTAGATTACAATCCTTATGACTACTAAGCCTAATTAAAGAATGAAATAGCCTTGGATGAAACCCAATGAAAGGGTAATAGGCTATCAGGCTATCTTAGGTAATCCGATAGACACCTAAGATGATGAATAAGTCATGAATGGTTAAATTCTGATCTGTCTGTGATTGATGATGATTATTCAGGATATGCATAAAGGTGCCTAACATATTTGGAGGTTATCAGATTATCTGTACAAGGAGATAAGTGAACAGTTTTTGAGTAGCTTGGAACTTCTGACTTGGTGTATAAGTTGCATTGTCTAGATATTGTATCTTCATACATTGTACCGTTTTATGTGCCATACTATTTAAATGTGTATACTTAAATGCATACCTTTTTGTACTGCATTACACATGGCATGATTTTGTTCTTTTCCGCTCAATGTTGACCTGTTCTATTATTGATTTATTTGCCTGTGCTACGATTTATATACTGGCATCCTGCACTGTTATGTTTGTTCTAATCTGTTGTTCCATTTAGTTCAGTCCTGTTTTATTCTACTCAACTGTATTAAGTGAATTTATAAAACTGTTATTTCAGAAATAACTAAACCCTCCATATGATTTGTAAGTAAGAACTAGTTTTGAAACCCATGGCAGGGAACTTGTGTTACTCACTGGGCTTATTTAAGCTCACCCGATTATCCTAACATTTTTCAGGACTTATGTCACGACCCGAGACCCCACCCTATGCAGATCTCGTGTCGCGTGCCCGATCCGACTCTACTTGTCGAACCAAGGGTCTCAACTTGCTACACAATCAGTGCTACTAACATGCAACAACTAAAATGCGGAATAAATAAATAAAAGCTGCATGTAATTTATATAATGTTTACAAAATGCAGAATACAAAATTTCTTAATACAACTATTCATCCCCAAGACGTGGATAACATGGGAGAGCTATAAGACTGTCTGTACTAATTATTACACTGCAACTTCAAAAGCAAATGTCCACCTTCTAGCTATCAGACTCTAGGGTCCTTCCTCGATATCTGTGCCTACATAATGTTGTGTAGTATCTGATGAGCTATGAAAATTCAGTAAGTAATACTCTTTTACCCTGCCATGTGTACAGATGTATATAAAGATGCTAGCCAGTCAATGAATATATAACTCAATATCAAATGATAGAAGTCAAGTGATAAGAAAATGAAATCTATTCTGTTGACAATATTATACTACTACAGTCATGAGTTGTCTCAAGTATATATTGTTTACTCTCAATACAAAGCTATGAAATCTCATGATCATTCATAATGAAATAATATGATCAAGCTATGAAAATCAATAATAGATACTGATAACAACAAATGTGGATGCACTTTAACTTGGGGCCCAGCATGCCTCTTAATTCATTTTATTCTCTTTTTCCTCGATCTCTTAGCCAAGCACTAACCTATCGATTCAGTATTCGCCTCGCAGATCCCACTTTAGCTGCCATTTTAATTGCCACTTTTGATTTTCGTTTTCTCGACTCATAGGTCTAGTAAGCATCAAATGGAGTTTGTGACCGAGCACAAATCCGGCTACAATATAATATATCAAGATCATGCTAAATCCAATAAACAGTAAATGCAATAACACTATCTCAGCAGCAAAAAGAAACTGTTGCCTTAATAGGCCAATGTAAGCTGGGCCACTAAGATCATAAATCTTACCCCTTGAGGCCTATATACAGAGCGTACAGAAATCATGATCAAGATATATAACAGTTAATAAACACTTTCCACAAGATAGAGTAATATCAATGTGGACTTAATAAATATTCTGGCATGTATGGAGTACAATAAATAATATAAGAAAGACTATTGACATGGCTGGGAATGTAACAGATACAGAGATAAGATGTTTACTTACCTCTTAAACCATTTCTGTTCTTTCACAATAAAACCAAGTCATTGTTCCTTCCTCTTTGAAATCCCTATTCATCAATAGATAGTATATCTCAGTTTACCTTTTCATAAGTTATGCTATTCATCAAATTTTATGCCTCTTTACTATTAGTTCCTCTTTTACTAAATTAGACTCTATCATTAAGTTTGGAACATCGAAGAAAGTCAGTTTAGGCTTTCGCGGAATTCAATTTGGACTTCTGTACTAAAAAAGGCAAAATGGTTATTTTGCACTTTTTCAGGTCTTTTATTTTTTGGGACCTCATCTTGCTAAACAGACCTCACCATTGGTCTTAGAATGTCTGAGATAGTTAAAATACATTATTCATATATTTAATTTGGACATCGTTACAATAAAAGGTAAAATGGTCATTTAAACTTTCACGGGTTCTCACTTCTCGAGACCTCTTTTCACAAATTAGACTCTACGGTTGAGTCCAGAATGCTCAAAATAATAAAAATTCACTATTCTTTTATTTTAATTGGAGTCTGTTTGACTACTTTTTGACTTAGTGGCATTTTCATAATTTTTTATATTTTAAATTAATTAATTAATTAATATTTTATTCTGGGGGGTCAAATCATAATAATTAAAAGTTGGGGGGTCTGATTGTAATTTTCCTAACTTCTGGGTTCTTTTGTAAATTAGGAATACCCTATCCCCACCAAGAATAGCCAAACAGTGGTTAGGTTCCAAAACTGGAATAGGATATCCCTATTCCCAGATCAATTTCTATTTTAATTTCTTACGCCCGTAGCCAAACACTCCCAATTTAATTTTAAAATCTTTTAAACTTAAGTAAAACTGTGTCGTTTTGGCTTACCCGTTTCTATTTCGGTCAAGTCCCGACCCGAATCCGACCCATGACCCGAACCCGAACCCGAACCCAAGACTGAACAGTCTTCTTCCCCATTTTTCCGGTGGAACTCCGATAGGGTTCCGGTGTGAACAGTCGTCTTCTCCGGCGACAGCGAATATTTTTTCGACTGATTTTCAACTATTTTTAAATGCCTTCTTCTACAGTTTTTCATGGAGATCTTATATCTAGGGTTTGTTTTCACTTTCATTCACTAATTTCTCACGAAATAGAGAAAAACAGTGGCTCCGGCCAACTGATATTTCTCAATTTCGAGCTCATTTCTTGACTATTTTCATGTCTCTCCTTTTCATTTAGTTTTCTGCACTTCCTAGGATTAATTCTACACTATTTATATAAGGTTTTATGCATAAAATATAAAGAACCCGAAATATCTCATAAACCTGCAACTCCATTTTTCTCTTTTGATTCTGCACCATTTTTACTGATTTTTCTTACATTTGGTTTTTGATTTCATGCTTTTTAATACCATATAATTAAAACTAGCTATCATGCTTTCTATATTTAAAAATAGAAACTAACACTTACTTTAAATTTCTGATTTTCTTTAGGTGCAGGTTCCTCTTTTTCACTTCTGTTTCCTTCAATCCACCCTCAGCTTCTTCCTTCTTTTATTCTTTATTTCTGTTTTTCCCTTCACGCACATATACATATATATATATATATAGCCAACCCAACCGCCCACTTTCTCTCTCCACTCCTCTCTCTCTCTCTCTCTTTTCCTCTCTCAGCCCCTTTTGCTTGACTTCCCTCTTCTGCTTTATTTAATTCTCTTTTTCTCTTTTCTAAGAATGCAGCTTTGCATTCAATTTTGTAAAGATATTTGTGTGTATATATATATATATATTATATGTTTACACACATAACACACACACACTTAAGCCAACCGACACACACACACTGCACCAACATGCTGCTGCTTGGCAGCTTCCGTTCCCTTTTTTTTTTCTTTTCTTTTACATTTTAGACACACATACATATATATATATATATACTTATATATTATACTATATTATAATTATATATATGTATAAATACATAAGTTATACCCATCTTATACGTATATATACACGTATATACTGATTTCTGAGCACATATATATACCTTGATATGTCATGAGCTATGCATGTGTATGTACATATATATGCATAAAAATGCGTGCATGCACGCATTACGAGGCATGGTTCTGGGATGCTCGGGTATTGCCCGATACTAGTTATATAAGTGATACTATTTACTTCCTACAATCATACAGTACATTTGATATAGTGATATAGAGTTTAAACAGTTCGGGTTACAACTATTAGTACACTACCCGACCCGGTCTACCTCGGTATACGTGCTAACTTGGGTCAGGGTATTACAACTTATCTCTAGTGGATTAGAAGGCACAAGAAGATGATACTAGTAGGCTGTGAGGTATTCCAAGTAAGGATCTGATGGCACTGATTTGTGGAGACTTATATTCTTATGGACTGAATTTGGTTATTCAAGTGAGTGACATGATACGATTGACTTCATTGATATGCATTAGATGTATTAGGACATGGCTCATGGTAATGGTACTCTAGAGAGATTAGATATGCTCTGTGTTATTTGGTGACTAATTATAGACTTGCTCGGTGGTACATATCTCTATGACATTTATAATTGAGTTGCATTCTCGAGATGAAAGAGTTTTAAATTCCACTGCTCTGACCCTATATTTGGAATGCAATTCGTCGTTAAGTTCAGAAGTGTGCCTTTGGTTGGTCGCATTGTCGGTTAGTAAACCGGCAAGGTGGCTAACTGGCATCACGTCCTCGACATCCGCGTAGGGTGGGGTTCGGGATGTGACAAGTGAGACGACGTCGTTTCGAGTTTTGTTTTAAAACGAAACTGCATCGTTTTGATGTTTCTGATTTTAAATTAAACCGAATTAGGTCTGTTTAGCTTCGAGGTTAGGAAATTAATTTATTACTCCTATTCAAACCAGGGATATCCTATCCCTATTTTGCTCTCTTGTTCACTGTTTAATTTTAAAAAATTCAAAAAAATAAAAGGGGCTGCTGCCCTTGAGACTCGAATGCCTGACCACGTGCGTGGGAAGCACTTAACCCAAGTGGCGAACCCACTGTGTCACTAAGGCACCTTATGTAAGATCTTGTCTTAATATATATATATATATAATATTAAATTAAATAATTTAATTAATTTGATTATAATTAAATAATCCAGTACCTAAATAAATTAAAAGGATAGTATATTTTTACTATTTTAGGCATTCTAAACCCAATGGCGGGATCCGTTTTACAAGACGGGGTCCCAAAAAATTAGGATCAGTAAAATGCAAAAATTACCATTTTGCCCTTAATAGTGCCCAAAGCCAAATTGAGATTCGTAAAAGCGTAAACTGATTTTGTTCGACATTCCGGACTTAATGATAGAGTCCGTTTTACCAAATAAAATACTTAAAAATGTTGATATATGAAATTGACTAATTCTAGAAGAATAGGTTATACGTAGCATTAAACTGAGAGATGTTTACTGATTTATAGGAACTTCGAAAGGGAAAGGGAAGGCGATCTAACTCTCTATTGAAAAAGAACTATTTTTAAAGGTAAGTAAAACCCGATCTTGTACATGTGGTTATTCCTAGCCATGTCACTATGTTATTCCTTTATACTGCCAAATTGGTACTCTTATACATACCTGATGTTTATTGATTCCATAATTTGATACTTGTTCTATCTTGTAGAAATTATTGCGAATTGACTGCTATATCTTGATCATGAATGTTGTACACTTTGTACCATGCCTTGAAAGGCCAACAGTTATGTTCTCACTACTGAGGAAAATGATAATCCACATATGTACACTCTTCGTAGAATTATGATGATCATGATATATTATGAGTACCCGGAGTTGTTTTCAATCACAACATCCATCTGATGCTTTAACTAGACCTACGGGTCAGAGTCCATGAAGGACAGATGGCGTAATATACGTAATTATTGAGGGTATGTCGGGTCCTAAAAGACTAAGGGTATGCCGGGCCCTAAAAGACTGAGGGTGTGCCAAGCCCTAAAATAACTGTTCATCAATTATGTTTGATATCAATCTCTTATTGAATTCACGGGATGATCATATTTTTTCTATGACTGATCATATGTTTACAAACTTATCCATTGGCTTACGATTGATTATCTTATGATTGTGACAGTATGACTATTGTTTTGGCCAGATCCCTATTGATGATCTCATGTACCTTGTATCATTTTATATTCATTTTTTCTGACTATTTCGGGATGTGCCTTAGACCTAAGGGTCATTTCTATCGTTTCACACTTTTGATAATTGGTTATTGTGACGTTCTATTTTTTGACTGGCTATTATAACACTCTATTTCTTGACTGGCTATCTTGTTATCATATCCTTGCTTATCTTGGATTATGTTCTTTTCGATACTAAACCTGACCCATGGCAGAGCAAAGGGAATTTATTTATTAAGCTAAGTTAGCTCATTCAAATTTATACATTTATTTCAGGAAGGAATGATGCAAGCAGACATTAGAAGCCTACAAGCTATAGTGGACATTTTGTAAAATGTAATAAAAAATGATCAGTACAGTCTTAACTCTCCCATGTATCCACACCCTAGGGGTGATGTAAATGTTGGTTCTTTTTTTATATAGAACTTTATTATGACTTCCGCTGTTTAATTGTTTAATTATTTCATTACACATTATTATCACTGATACAGTTAAAAGAAAATGTTAGGGACGACCAGAGGGTCGGCCCGACAATCCCAAATTCATAGAGAGTGGGTTTCGGGTAGTGACAGCTTGGTATCAGAGCTAAACCCTAGGTTCTAGTCATTCATGGGAGATTTGGACTAGAGTACTAAGACTATTAAGTCTAAGAGTTGATTAATAGATAACGCCTAACATAGTGATTTGAATTTTACGTAAATGTTAACTATTTATCTTTTATAGCAAATGGTTAACACCAAAAGTGCTACGATAACGATGGACCGATTAGACAGACTAGAGTGCCTTATGGAAAGAGTCATTGAGGCTTTACCTTAAACTCAGGCTAGTACCAGTGAACCAGCACAGGAGAAGCGTCCTGTCAACTTGAGAGGCCGACAAGGAAATGACAGAGATCAGATATACCCGTACAAACGATTTTAGGAGTTGAAGCCATCAATTTTTTACGGTACAAAGGGCTCCATGGCTGCCGAGTATTGGCTATTAGAAATGAACAGGATCTTTCATATCCTGACCTGTACAGAAGTGCAAAAGGTGTCTTATGCCATATTTATGTTCAAAGGAGCTGCTCACAAATGGTGGCTATTAGAGAAGGCTAGGGAACCGAATATGGATTGGCAGCAATTTACCGAGATCTTTAACGAGAATACTTCCCTAAGGAAATGAAAGATCAGAAGGTCGCTAAGTTCTTGGTCTTACAGGAAGGCGACATGAGGCCAAATTTACTAACCTGGCTAGATTTGCCCCAATTATCATCAATACGGAGAACATGAGAGCCCGAAAATTTGAAAACGGGCTAAGATGGGCCATTAAAGACAGAATCAGGCCCTAGCGGTTGACCACTTACAATGACGTAATGGCAACTGCAAAGATCATAGAACAGAGCGACGAGGAATTCGCTAAAAGAAATGTAAACCAAAGGCCGAAAGGCAATCAGGATAAAAGGCAAGGACCCTCATTTTCTAGGCTCAAAGCCGGATCACAAAATGCAAGGCCCAGTTAGAGAAGAGTCAACTACAACGACAGAGGCACAGTTAAATGCCCTAATTGCCTAAAAGTCCACAGAAGGCAATGCCTTAGAAACACCAATGCTTACTACTACTGCGGCTAGATTGGGCATTTTATAAGAGACTGCCCCTAAAGTAACAGATGCGTGGCTAGCACTGTACCTACCCCATCAGCCCTAGTGACCAGATCATAGACCCGTAACAATAATGGGCCTCGGAATGAGCAACAACGTGTGAGAAGTTTTTTCTATTACACCAAGGGATGTTCAGGTTACTACATCGGTAGTCGTAGGTACCCTTTTAGTCTGTTCATAACCTGCTCATATATTATTTGATACTAGCTCTACACATTCATTTATATCCCCCACATTTTCTGCTAAGCTGAACTTAGAAATTGAACCCTTAGGCTATTTATTGACTGTTTTTATTCCATCGGGAGAATCATTATTGGGGAATGTTATACATAGAGGATGTGAGATACAGATCATGGGCATACAGTTATTAGCCGATCTAATACCCTTAGAAATTTATGGGTATGATTTAATCCTCGGTATGGACTGGTTGGTCAAAAATCATGCTACCATAGATTATGTGGCCAAAAGAGTCTTTATACAAAATCTAAGATGGTCGAGCATCAAGTTCGAAGGGATGGGAGTGGCTTCTCCACCCTATTTTATCTTTTCTATCCATGCTAGATGTCTACTTCGCAAGGGATGTCATGGTTTCTTATGTAGCGTCCTGGACACTATCAGACCCCTATTGCTAAAGAATTTTCCAAGGTATTTCTGGAGGATTTGCCAGGAATGCCTATCGATAGAGAAATTGAGTTCAATATTGATGTACTACCGGCTACTTCACCTATATCTAAAACCCCATACCGAATAGCACTAACATAGCTGAAAGAATTAAAATTGCAGCTACAAGAACTATTAGACAAGGGTTTTATGCAACCCAGTTCTTCTCCATAGGGTGCCCCAGTATTGTTTGTCAAGAAGAGAGATGGGATTATATGATTATATGTTGACCATGGCGTGTTGAACAAAGTCACCATCAAGAACAGATACCCACTACCAAGGGTGGACGATTTGTTTGATCAATTAAAAGAGGCATAGGTATTCTCAAAGTTTGACTAAGGTCAAGGTACCACCAATTGAAAGTCAGGCCTTCTTATATAGAGAAAACGACATTTAGAACCCGATATGGACACTACGAGTTCTTGTAATGCCTTTTGGGGTGACAAATGCCCCAGCTGCATTCATGGACTTAATGAATAGGGTATTTAAGCTGTACTTGGATGACTTCATGATTGTGTTCATCGATGATATCTTGGTCTACTTTAAGAACCAAGAGGAACACAAAATGCACTTGAGAAAAGTTCTGAAAAAGCTACAAGAGCAGAAAATGTATGCTAAGCTAAAAAAGTGTGAATTCTGGCTCCCTAGCATTTTATTTTGGGGACACATGATCAGTAAAGAAAGGATCTCAATGGATTCCCAAAAGATAAAAGCTATTGTTAGTTGGCCTCGGCCGACTAGTGTTATAGAAGTTCGCAACTTCATAGGATTGGTCGACTATTACCGAAGGTTCATAAAAAACTTTTCCAAAATGGCTACACCAATGACCCAGCTGACCCGGAAGAATGTTCCATTTGTCTAGACTGAGGAAAGAGAAAAGAGCTTTCAAGAGCTGAAAAATCGTCTGGTATCAGCTCCAATTTTGATTGTGCCAGATGGAACATAAGGCTTTGTGATCTATAGTGATGCCTCATACAAAGGCGTGGGCTACGTTCTAATCCAAAAGGAGAAGGTAGTGGCTAATGCCTCGGAGCAACTGAGGCCACACGAGAAAAACTACCCGACTCCATAGTCTATGTTTACTTTTAATTTTCAAACTCTATCCCTTTCACTCTACCGCGGGTCCCATACTCCGCCTTCCTATCAGATCATGTACTTCAAAACATTTACTTCACCTATCCGCGGGTCCATAGCCCCCCTTCTTGTCAATTCACGTACTTTAGAACATTTACTTCACCTATCTGCGGGTCCTATACCCCGCCTTCCTGTTAGATCACGTACTTCAGAACATTTACTTCACATAACCGTGGGTCCCACATCCTGCCTTTCTATTAAATCATGTACTTTTAGTATTTATTTCATGTAATACGGGTCACATACCCCGCTTTCAAATCAAATCATGTATTTCACCTAGGTTTCTCTTAATAGCTCATTTTCTATCCTTCAATATCTTAAGTAGCCTAGGACCTACCTAAACTTATAGTTCTGTTACTAGTCCTTCTAGTGTCACTTAATTCTTTTAAGTTAACCTAGTGCTCTGATACCACTCTGTCACGACCCGAAACCCCACCCTATATAGATCCCGAATCGCAATCGTCGCCCTTCGGCCCAGGGGCCATCGTGTGGACTACGTAAGCAGTGGCACCGGATGGCGGTGCGGTACGACCAGGATTGGCAATTGCGAAAGCGTGAAAAACTTTTTCTTTTACTTTTACATTTCGCACTCCCGCCCGGTACTGTCGCTTCTTCTTCTTCTTCAGAGCGGTAAACAAATATCATACATTTAGAGCATACTAAAAAATTTTCAAGTTTTACATATTAGATATTCGATTGCCCCTCGGGGCTTAAGTGCATAATCGTCCAAAATTACTACAACAAAATTAACTAACTATCAGTCTTAATACTTCCAAATCCCTTGATAAAAAATGAGTTGCCAATCACCAATCCTCAAATTTGGCAAAGCTCTCATCCATCGTCATCACCTGAAAAATTTTAGGGGAATGGGGTGAGCTTCAACAAGTCCAATGAGTAATTCCAGTACCTTGTCATGGGTTTTCAACTGGTAGTGAGTTAGTTTAAGAGAGACTTCATATAAACATAAACTACCAATTGTATATATACTTTAGATACAGAGTATAGAAAGCTTTAAAACATGTAACACGAAGTATTTAAAGCATTCGAGTAAAAACAGATATTTCACGTATGCAAGTACAAGGAACTTCAAAGAACTTGTAACACGAAGCATTTAAAAGCATTCGAGTGAGGCATTAAATATGTAGTTGAAGCTTGTAATACATACAGGGTGACCATTTAGTGGCCATGGATGTTTGAAACATTTACTTGTAAACAGAATGCATGAAATCCTTTCCATGAAAACAGGAGGATGCAAACTTCTTCTTCTTTAAAACATAAGGTTATATAAAAACCCAATTTAGATAAATGGAGGTTTAAAAACCTGCTACCATTTCTGAAAACATTCATCTTTT
This sequence comes from Nyssa sinensis, assembly GCA_008638375.1. Lineage (NCBI taxonomy): Eukaryota > Viridiplantae > Streptophyta > Magnoliopsida > Cornales > Nyssaceae > Nyssa > Nyssa sinensis. The sequence goes on from CM018032.1 coordinate 29,440,534, forward strand.
CACTTTAATTAGGTGAAAATTTGTTTCGAACCAGATTCCAGTTTTACTTCACGTGGAGATTTCTTATGCCTGGGGGATGAGATCCTACCACCAGGCATTCTTCATGTCAATTGAGTTCCGAAGGAACCCAATATCAGTTGTAGTGCTTATGCACTATTATCTTGCAAAACTTTTTAATTCTTCAATGATGCTTTTCAAAGAGCATTGAAAACATGGTTTCTTTAAACATGTGCTTTTCAAGGGCATTGAAAATATGACTTTTTAAGAAAAACTTTTTATGAGCATCTAAAAACATGGCTTCTTCAAGAAATGCTTTTGGATGGACATTTAAAAACATGGCTTCAATAAAAAGGATGAATTTTCATGAGTATTCAAAACATGAATTTAACGGAGTTTTTAAACACTTGGAGGACAATACTTGAAACATTTAACACATGAGCTTTAGGAATTTAAATCACGATGTATAGGAATTTATTAAAGCATAGATAGAATAAAAGCAGTCAATTCAAGAGGCATTTAATAAAATTGACATTTACATGGACATGCGGAAAATAAGTGTATCACCTGTCAGAAATATCAAGTAATAAATTTTGCATGCCATGTTAGAATTTATAAATAACAATGGTGCATTGAAATAAAAAACATATAAATACGAGAATTTAGAATTTAAAATACGATAGATATTTTCATAAAAACACTTCAGAATACTTGAACTTCAAATTATTTCAGAATCCATGGAGATTAAAACTTCCACTTCAAAGTACAGGATTACTCACCTTGTTCCCTCGGGTTAGTGCTACTAGTGGGCTTTCCCTTTTTCTTTGTAACTCCTAAGAAAATTATAAAGAACTCATCAACTTCATATTTACTTCAAATTATCACCCATTGATGCTCTTAACTTATGCTTGAACTGTGTTAATCCTCATTTTCTAGGATTGGTCTTATTGTTTTTAAACCGGCCTACTCGTGGTACTTAACTAAATTTTATTTTTCACGTGACTTATTTTTCAGTACCTATTTTGGTATTATGGACCTCACTGTTGGGTTCGGAACGTCGAAAAAAGTCAATTTAGACCATCTTGGCTTTTTATTTGGCTTCAGGCATATTAGGGTCAATTTGGTAATTTATACTTTAACGTGTCTTCATTTTTTGGAGTCCCGTCTCACAAAACAGACCCCATCATTGGGTCCAAAATGCCAAAAATAGTAAAAATTCACTATTTACTTATTTTATTTGGACATCAGATTATTTTATTATTATTAAATTAATTTAATTTAATTAATTATAAAACTATATAATATATATTATTTATGTTGAGAATTTTACAACTGAGCAGGGGTGGCTCGGTGGTCTTTGGGGCTTGGTTTAGGGCCTGGGCTATTAGAGGTCAAGGGTTCAAACTAGGGGAGCTACAACTCCCCTTTTATTTTTTTGATTTTTCCGAATCCAAACAGTGGACAAGGGCAAATCAGGGATACGTTATCCCTGTCCTGTTTGCGGCTATCAAATCAATTTCCTATTCATGAAGCCAAACAACCCATATTCAATTTTTAAAATTAAAAACCCTTAAACCTAACAACACCATATTACTAAATATTAAAACCATTTCATGTTTGGGTCAGGGCCTGACCTGAATCCGACCCAATACTGGTCATCTTCTTCTTCCCTTCTCCGACTGTGTTGCCATAATCGCAGCTTTTTCAAAGATTAATTCTCTCTGTTTTCTCTCCCAATCAACTCCCCTAAGCCCCTTCTTCTCTTTGGCATTTATTTTGTGCCTCAGATCGAGCTCAAGGCTCGGTTTAACTTCACCATGGCCGCACCTGCAACTCCTTGGTATGCCCTCATTTCATCACCATTTCATGCGTGGTTTGGCATATTGTGCCCCTTTTGTCAAGGGGTGTCATTCCCCATTCCTTAGGTTTAGTTTTAGTGCAAGTTTGTGAGGTTGGGTTTCAAAACCCGAACCAGCAACTCAGGTTTCTAGGGTTTTCTTTTAGTCTCTAAGTCACTACTTAGTGTTTTTAAAACACTTTGGGGGTCTAGTCAAGGTTTCCACAAGCCAAACTTGGTTTGGCTTTGGTTGGTTCATACCTGCTCCAATAGAGGTCCTTTAATGGCTGTTCTTCATGGCTTGGGGCTTGTCAAGCCCTTTTGACCTTCTAAATTTAATTCTGATACTTTCTAGTGTCAAAATTAACTCATGCATGCTTAAGAAAACCTAAAATAGCTTGTATGTAGTAAAATTTTAAAAGAGGAAAAATGGTGAGTTTTGAAATTTTTACCCCAACAGTGGATCCCCTCCTTCTTCTTGCTTGGATTTGCTCCTCCATACGCATCTAGGGTTGGTTTTTGGGTTGCATGCAAACCCTTCTTCTCCTTTCCTTCTTCTTCTTCTTCTTCTTCTTCTTCTTCTTCCTCATTCACTCACTTTCTCTCTCTAGTTCACTCTCTCTCTATTTCAGACCTGCTCTCACCATCAAGATTGATTTTTCTGAATCCCATTGCACTCGTGCAACACACAAATATATGTAGATATCATGACAATTTTTTATTCTAAAATATATATATGTGTTGCATCTAATGTGTGTGTGTATATATATATATATATATATATTATTATCTTTGTTCTAGATCATTCTTTTTATGCACATATATATATATATATATTATGTGTATTATATGACACAAAATGATTGGTAGCCCAAGTGCCTTCTTTTTAGGATTTAAATGCTTCATTTATTTTGGTCAAGGGTTCAAGACTCATTGGCCTCAATTTAGACTCCTTTTTGTTATTTCCCCCTCCCCCTTAGGCCTTGTTTGGCCAATTAAATTATTTATTTTAACTTCTCGCATTATTTTCCCCTTTGTGTATTTGAATTTTTAATATTCACTTCTTCATATTTTAAATTTTTATAAATCGTAGCCTTATTTGTTTGGATTTATTTTCTCGGAGTCAACTTCGTTATTTTAAGGTCTTGGAACTATTTTTGAAATCATCGTTTGTTTCCGATTGAATCTCCTTACTTATTCTATTAAAGGTCACTGATTAATAATTAGCGACTTAATTATTATTTAATCGGGCTCGTGTGTTACAAAATAGGTTGGTTCTAGAATAAAAAATTTCTCAATTGTTAATTTCAAATCTTATCTACAACAACAATGCCACAATAACAAAATCGCTCAACGTGATTAATCCAACAAATAAGCCCTTCCACCACTATAGAGACAATAATTGTTCAAAAATACAAACCTATCAATTACAACCAAATTAATCAATTAGTTCAATTTGATAATCAATTCAATGCAAAATTCAACTAAATGATCAAATTTCAATTCAATTTAATTTACAATTTCAATTACGCAATTAAGTTTTCAATTAATCAAATTTGTACTCAATTATGAGATTCATGAAAACTTAATATCAATATCAATATCAAGTAGAAGCATTTAATCAAAGTAATTTGTAAATTGTAAGAGATGAAGTCATTGGGAGATTTGCAAACCGATTGACGACGGAGAAACCACCAAGGACAACAATCCTAGGAGTAAAAATCCGGAGCCAGGCCAATGCTCAAGAAAGACTTCCACTATGATAACAATTGAATTACAACGTATCTATGAACCAAACTCTACACCTCAAGGTTCGTTCTACCCGATCACGTCTTCAATTTCTTCTTGAATCTACAAGCTCCTCATAGTCAAAATCTTCATACAACTAGAATCCTCGATGGTCTCGGAATCCTCCGATCTAGCCGCTCCACAATTGCAAATTCTCACAATCTCGGTGTCCACCGATCGCTACAATGCCAAATCCTCAAGCTTGAACTTAATTCTTCATCAATAGTGAAATGACATGAACAAGAGGCTCTTAGATCTGATTTTGATCTAGTGAATGATCTAAATCAATCAATCAATGAGAGTAGAGAAATAAATGATTGAAAATTATGATTGATCTCTCATGAAATCTTTTTAATCTCTCAAGAATATAGCTCTCACAATTGAAATCTCTCTTACTCTGTTTTCCACTGCTCTCAACTGAATTTTCATGATATTTCACAATGAACTTGTTCAATCCAAAATAAGTTTTTCCTTTGCTGTTCTTTCTTATCTTCTTTTCTATTTTCTCCTTCTGAATACTCAGAGACCTCTCAGTTTCTATCTTTTCCTTCTAAATACATGCTTGGTGCATGTATGTATATGTTCACAGTGAGTTGGCCGCCCTCACTCTTTCTCTTCTCTTTCCTCCTCCTTTTATTGACTTTTCTTTTCCTTTTACTGCTTTCTTTTCTTTCTTTATTTCCTTTTGATTGTGCTGCATTCAATGCAACTTGGTATTGTATATACATATTTTATATACAACACACACACTAGTACACTTCAAAACACGCACTTGCTGACACACACCAGCCCACTTCCTTTTTCCTTTTCTTTCATTATGTATATATATATATATATATATATTATACATATACACATCATATTATATCATATACATATACATGCATACGTATACCATTTATATTTATACTTCTATATACACACACTAATACACACACATATATATATATATATTCATATATACACTTATCTACTATATTCTTAATACACATACATATACTTATATTTAATGGCACACATAAATATGCACAAGTACACATGTATGGGTTTGCGTGCGTACATGCATTACGATGCTCAGTTTTGGGTTGCTTGGGCGTTGCCCGGCATTGGCTATACAAAATAGGTCATTCACATTCCAAAATCGTTCCGTCTATATGATATCATGATATAGAGCTTAATAGCTCGGGTTATAACTGGGTATTACATTACTCGACTCGGTTTACCTCGGTTTACATGCCATATCCCAGGTTAGGATATTACATTCTTACCCCCTTAAAATAAGTTTGTCCCCAAACTTAGCATTTCCAACTTCGGTGGTCCCCGTGGTTTCTCTAACATCTTGGTATAACTTGAATAGGTGTTTACATTTAACTAGATAAAAATTTTCTTCTGAGAATCAAGTTTTATAGTCACATCAGATTATTGTACTACTTTTTCTATATTTTCAAGTGTATTTCGAAACCCTCACGTGAATCTCAGTTCCTTTCTATGGTTCTCCTAGTTCTCCGTAATTTTAAGGCATCATTTGGTGAACAAAATCATGAAATTTTCTAAATGTAGCTTTAAACTCTATCCATTAAGTCTACTAATATATCTGGAGTATATATCATTCCAACAGTATCATATAGAACTCATATCGATTTCTAAGTGTCATTCCCTCTATAATTGGCCTGCCGTTCAGCTAATTGTTCTTTGACCTCAAGTCAAATGTTTAAAAATATCTGTGTCCCTGGTCTATATTTCATGTGTTTTGTATCTAAGATGGTTCAATAATAGTTCCCTTGACAAACATGTAGCAATGAGTCAAATAGTGTAGGTGTTCAGTTTCTACATTCAGTTAGCAATATATGGGGATATACTCGAATGTGTAAAAATAGCATAAAATGTAAACAGGTCATAAGTAACTAGAAAGGTACCTTTGGCCACTGATGTAGTACTAGAAACTCAAAAAAAAAATTCTCTGATTCCTAGCTTCCTGAAGAAAGTATCTCCTATTGAAGGCCTCTATAAACTATTGGCAATCCTCGTTAGGTTCTTTCAGACTATCTTTCATATCTTGATTCATTGTTATTTCCACTGCTTTTCAGAGTGTAAGTATTCTAATTATCTGTTACCTGTCATATATCTTGCCTTTTTAAGGTGTTACTATTCTGTCTAGATGTCACTATGAATTCTACTACCCTTGCAAGGTATTTCCATTCCATTTAGATATTACTGTCAAATTCACTGCTTTTTAAAAGCGTCATATTTCCAATTCTATGTTACTTCCTATCTTCCAATGAGTACTAACTGTTTTCCTCGTTCATTATGGAAAGTAATTTCAACTCTCACTAATTCTCACAATATAGAACAACCATCTAATCGTAAACATCAAGTTCATAATCCGTAAATAGAAATTCAATTCTCAATAACTCTCGCAGTATAGAACGATTGTCAAATCATAAACATAAAGTCTATAATCTAGATATAGTCATTTAATTCTCAACAGTTCCCTCAATGTATAACAATCATCAAATGGTAACTTAGTAGATATCACGTATATGCTTCCATAAGATAGAATAATCATCAAGGATTACTAATTCCAACATCACTATGATTCCTTCCAAGTTTTCTTAATCATCAAGGATTACTAATTCCAACATCACTATGATTCCTTCCAAGTTTTCTTAAGTATAACTACTATCTCCCATTCGAGCCTCGTTTATCTGTCTATATCATTTATTGAAACCTCCTTCAGTACTTCCAGTATTATCATCTTAAGCATTCTCATCATTTACCTTTAAGTATACTTCTATTCTTACAGATCTCTATTTACTTGCTCGTCTTAGTTGTTCAAGAATCATCAACATTCATCATAACATGTAGTCTTTTTTCAAAACTAGTTAACCTTTAGTATCTTAACTTGCTTTCATCTTCTAACAATCACAATTCATTTAGTTATTTTAAATCATCAATTCTATCTCAGATCGGCTAAGAATTGTACACTTATGATCTGTACCTCCTATATTCTATGTATATCATTCATTTATAATGATTTCTCCAATGTATGACATTCAGTGATAATGACTCTTCCAAGAGTCGCCATTCATTCTATCTCATCTATCAAGTAATCATTCATATTTATAATAGTATGTAGTTCATTCTAAAGATTATAGATCTTAGCATTTAAATATGTTATTGTTCTTTGAAGTTTACCAATCATGTAATGACTTAACTCGTCAATGTCTGTTAAAATTCTACGAGTATTAGATCAACTGATAATCGTGTATCTAGGTTATTTACTCTACTTGTTTCATGCATAATATCTCTCATCAATCATTATCCTTGTGGAAATTTGAACAATTAATATATAACTTAGGAGTTCTGTTTCTATGCTTAACTAGTAGTAAATGTTGGAGCTATAACTCAATATGTAGAGCTAACATTTAACAATATTGGGCATTTGTAAACAACTGAAAAAAATACTTGTGACTACTGGTACGGTAGCCTGATCATCTCCCCAAACTATTCACTGTAAAAGATCAATGGTCAGAATTCATATAATAGTCTATCTATCATGTCAGGATTTACTCTATTTGGGCATTGATAATACCAGTACATTAATCTCATCTCCCATGAACCACATTTTACTAATCTGTTCTAACACTAAATCTTTGATATCAACTGAGTCCAATAATTCAAACTTAATACTCTGATCATCTCCTATTATCACTGGGTTAGGTAGGATAGGTGCAGTGGTGTTGTAGAATTCCATTCATCAAGTCCAGTGGACATATGTCGTCCTAACAGTATCATAAGGAATTCATAGTATTTGTGTTAATTTCTAAATGTCATTTCTTCTATGTTACTATGCCTAACTTCCAAGTATAGGCCAATCATTGAGAATACCTGTGCTCCTGATCTGTTTCTCATGTGTTCTAGGTTTATCGTTTCTAAATAATAATCCTCATGGTAATATAAAAGTGGTTCAGTAAATAGCCTAAAGTTCACATGTTTTTCAGTTTAACATTCTCCAACAATAACTTTCCCGATGAAATGGAATCAGTAAATCAATAATCTAAGTGTTCAGTTGCTAAGTTCTGTTTAGCAAATATATGAAAACATGATCGAATGTGTAAGGTTATCATAAAGTCTAAGAAGGTTATAAATAACTGGGAGCATACATGTGGCTATCTACGTAGTAATTTGATCATTCCCTGATGTCACAGAGACTGGCATGGTAGGTGTGGCACTAGTCGTAGCCTTGGTTTTTCGAGAGCAATTCCTTGCGAAGTGTCTAGTCTGACCACAGTAATAGCAAATGTTTGTGTTTTTAAGGCATTTCCCCTTGTGAGATTTTCTGCAGGTAGGGCATTTTAGGTGGGTTGGGTGTCTAGTTTTTACTTCTTTTTGGTTGGGCGCCCTATGTTTGACTTTTCCTTTAGCGATTCCTTGTTCACCCCGTGTGGTGATCCTTGTTGGCGCCACTACTTCGATGCACGTAGTCAACTGTTGGGGTTGGGCTTGAGGCAGAGATTTGAGAATCTCTTCCATAAGGCGTTCAATTCGGTCTAATTGATCATTTCTTGTCTGGGTATTCCTGGTATGTACCATTACTGAAAACAATAATTTTTGGGTAAGTATTTCCATAAAAGTCTACTTGTTTATGGTCTAACCGAGTCAATATAATCTATTGAGGTATTCCTTGCGTTAAACCTATCTGTAAAGATAACCTGTCAATGCATAAGATAACAGTCATTGTTCACATGAAATCTATATCATAGAAACGTCAGTTTTATCTATCGATTCTAACTCTAAGCGATCTATGTGATTCATAACTATCGATGTATTCATTGTGTTAACCGTGTCTGTTTGTAAAGATAACCAGTAAGATGTCCACTCAATGTATAAGATAATAGTCAATGATTGCATGAAATCTAGTTATAGAACGTTAGTTTATCTATCGATTTTAGTTCTAATCATGTCTCCCATGACTCACAATCGAACTTATAGCTTTGATACCAAGTTGTCACGACTCGAAACCCACCCTATGAGGATCTCGTGTCGCAGGGCTGACCCTAAGGCTGTCTCTACTTTTTCCATTCATGTATCATAGTACTAATATGCAATGTACTAAAAATTTAAAACAATAATCAGTGGAAGTCTTTTCAATACAATAATCAGCGGAAGTCTTTTCATTACAATAATCAGTGGAAATCTGTAATATATCTGATGGTTATACAAGTGTTAATGTAAAACATAACCAGCACCCGTGGGTGGTGAATACATGGGAGAACTACATCATAAACTAGTACATTTCCTCAAAATGTCCTCCTATGCTCTCAGACTCCTACTGGGGTCTTGCAGCGTCACTACCTAAAAAATGGTAAGTAATATGGAATGAGCTACGAAAGCTCAGCAAGTAAATTCCCATCTCCGACACTGGTATCGGTGATCATAAAAAAATATGAATCCATGGATAAGAATATGATAGCCAGTCATAAGAAATGAGATGATGTGATAGCCAATGAGAACAGTTGCCATAATGGCCAATGGACAGTGGGGTCACAATATACAATCAAGAGTAATGGATATAACATCAACATGGCACTCTCAATAACAATGTACCAATATGAATGTACTGCCATAATAAATCGATCATAATCAATTCAATAAGGAATATTCTCTCAGTATAAGATAAAGCATAGGGAATGGTGTCATTCAACAATCGTAATCATATCAATCATATAAGAGATGCATTTACATTATTTCAGGGTTCGGCATACCCTCGATCTTTTGGGGCCCGGCATACCCCCCAACGGAAACTCCAATCAAACAAAACTCTAATGTATTGGCATATGTCCATTCACGGACTTGACCCATAGGTCTCTAGTAGATCAGAAAGCATCGGATAGATATTGTGACTGAACATAAATCCGGTATACATAAACATATCGTGATCATAAGTGATTCCATACGAGTATAAAAATGGAATATCATATATTCAGTAAATACATAACAGTAGGCCATTCAAGGCATGGTGTAGCATGATAACAATGATATAACAGTCAATCAAGGTCCACCAGATAGAACAATATCACATTGTGGAGAACAATAATATTAGGTACGTTCAAGAGTACAAGTTCGGCAGTAATGAAATAAACTTGGCTTGGAAACACCACATGGAAGAGAATTGGTATTACTTACCTTAAAAACATGTTCTTAGATCAATATCTCATTATTCTACCCTTTCTTTTCGAGTTCCCTATATATCAATAAACACATCTCAATTTTAATGCTATTCATCAAATTTTATGCCTTCTTACTATAAGTATCTCTTTTCCTAATTTAGACTCTACCATTGAATCCGAAATGTTGAACAAAGTCAGTTTAGGCTTTTGCAGAATTCAATTCAGACTCTGTACTAAAAAAGGCAAAACGGTCATTTTGTACTTTTACGGGTTCTTACTTCTCGAGACCTATTTTTAAAAATTGGCCTCCACGGTTGAGTCTAGAATGCTCGAATAAAAATTTACTATTCTTTTTCTTTAATCGGAGTCCATTTGACTCCTTTTTGACTTAGGGGCATTTTGGTAATTTCTCTTTTAAATTAAATATTATTTTATTACTTGGGTCAAATTGTAATTAACTATAAGTTCTGGGTCAATTAGAAATTCTAGAAATTCCTATTCAAATTTGGAATAGCCAAACAACGGATAAGCCCTAACCTTGGATAGGCTATCCCCATTTCTATTTCAATTTTAGTTTTTACTTCTTATACTTGCATCCAAATAGCCCCAATTCACCCTTTTAAAAATCCTCAAAGCTGCACCGTTTTATGTTCTAACCCATGTGTAGTAGGGCGGGTCGACCTGACCCGAACCCGTGACCCAAAAGCCCAAAACTCCCACACGTAAGCAGCGCAGAACGTGCTGCCCAGCCGTGCGCCATCGCCTTCTCCGGCGACAGCAGCCCCTTTTCCAGTGACTTTTCGACATCCGACCAATAAGTTCCTCTTCTAATCCTCATGGGCTTTCCATATCTACCTTAGGAATTCAGTTTGCATCACCGGAAGGCCTCAAAAAATGGAGTTGCAGCCAACTCTGGTGAGCTACCCAGATTTTTCGACGAACTGAATTTTTCATTTTTCCCTGCTTTTTAGCCATTTTTTTGAGCCCAAATTTTACCTACAAGTTGCTGCACCTATGGGCAATAATTCTCCATTCATAAAACAAGCTAAATCGATCAAAAACCCAATGACCCAAAATTCTCCTTCAAACTTTAAATTGGTTTTTCTCACTCATTTCTCCACCAAATGAGCTGCGGTTTCTTCCTAAATTTACCATTTTTTGTATAGAATTTAACCATGCAATTCTTTCTAAGCTTTAAGATATTCTACAAAAAAAGCCAGTAATTGAACTTGAAAATTACAGAGAGTTTTCTCACATTTTCCTTTGCTGCTCTTTCTTCTTTTCTTTTCCATTTTCTCCTTCTGAATACTTAGAGACCTCTCAGCTTCTATCTTTTCCTTCTAAATACATGCTTGGTGCATGTATGTATATGTTCACAGTGAGTTGGCCGCCCCTTACTCCTTCTCTCTTTCCTTTTTCTCTTTTCTTCCTCCTTTTGTTGACTTTTCTTTTCCTCTTACTTCTTTCTTTTCTTTCTTTCTTTCCTTTTGATTGTGCTTCATTTAGTGCATCTTGTTATTGTATATACGTATTTTATATACGACACACATACTAGTACACTTCAAAACATGCACTTGCCGACACACAACAGCCCACTTCCTTTTTCCTTTTCTTTCATTATGTATGTATATATATATATATATATATATTATACATATACACATCATATTATATCATATACATATATATGCATACGTATACGATTTATATTTATACTTCCATATACACACACTAATACACACACATATACATATATTCATATATACACTTATATACTACATTCTAAATACAAATACATACACTTATATTTAATGGCACACATAAATATGCACAAGTACACATGCATGGGTTTGCATGCATACACGTATTATGATGCTTGGTTCTAGGTTGCTCGGGCGTTGCCCGGCACTGGCTATACAAAATAGGCCATTCACATTCCAAAATCATTCCGTCTATTTTACATCATGATATAGAGCTTAACAACTTGGGTTACAACTAGGTATTACACTACTCGACTCAGTCTACCTCGATTTACGTGTCATATCCCTAGTCAGGATATTACATAATCTAAAACAAGTTTAATCACTGATCATCTCCAAGTGGTGGTGGAGGAGGAAAGGCATGTGCGAGAGCCTTTGTCAACCCCTGCATAACTCTTCGAAGATAGGTCGTCTCCTCTATCATCTGCACGAAGAAGTCTAATCATACTCGAAGATAGTGCGGCTCTAGCCTCTGATCAATGTGAGCAATGATTTGATCGTAATGTAGTTATAGATGATCCTCTAACTTATTTCTCATGATCGATTGACTAGCTGTAGATGAAGAGGTTCTTGCTGACGCATGAAAGTCTACACCCAATGGGGTACAAAATTGCGGCAGAGTCTGGTCAACAAGGAAGTCCTTAACATGAATATGATCTCTAAACTACTACTGAGGTGCCAGTGCCGATGTCAGTGGTTGTTACTACGGTGCCAGTTGTAACACCCTGACCCAATTATCAAATGATCAAGTCGCTAATTAAATATTAAAGACTTTAAGAAGTAAAACAATGATTAAAGAAAATCAAATCAAGAAAATAATGGCTATAAAAATAATAACATTACAAATTTCCTGCTAGTAAAAACTAACACATAAAGAAAATTAATAAAACTAGCACATTAGTAAAAATAAGATTAGAGCACAAAAGCCTAACTAAAGGAAAATAAAAAGAAAAGAAAAGAAGTAGGCCAAAATGTTGTCCCAATGAGTTGAACCCAAGACCTAATCCACTAAGAGACTTATTCAAAGTCAACACCCACTAGGCTGTCAGCACACATGTGCTATGATAGCCAAAAGATGAGCATGTAACATGGAATTGGTGGGGAAAATGCTGAAGCAATGAGGTGTCAATACCTCATTGCACCACTTTCACAACTAATGAGGATTCATGCAAATACCTCATGATAGTACACAAGTTATTAAGGGAAATGGTCAGCACTCAGACCATTGTGTGGGGCTTGAGAGTGTGTCAAACCAGACCTTGGGTGTGCGGCTAGAGAGAAATAGAGAGAGAAAGAAAAAAGAAGGAAAAAAGAAAAAAAAGAAGAAGAAGAAGGAAAAAGGGAGAAAAAAATGCTTGGATGCGAACCTAAGCAAGCTCAGAAGGCTCAAGAAAACTCAGAACTGAACCCAGAGAGAGGAAAACTTCACTATAAAAGGTAATACCCAAAACCTAAATTTTCTCTCTCTAAGAAAACTTATTGTTACATGTTTTTTAATGAAGATAGAGCACATGCATGACCTGGTTGGTGTCGTACCCTAGTTTAGGAGAGAATAATGAGACCTAAGAGGGCCTAAAATAGTAAGAATACAAAACACCACCATTAATGGTAGCTACGAAGCTTGGGTCTGAACCGACCAAAACAAAACTCGTTTCTTTCATTTAGGATTGACACTAGACACCCCAACGATTTGAAAACAACAAGAATCACATTAAATGGACAAAAAATAAGAAAGTAATACCGATTTATAGGTCGCGGTCCAAGAACCGGACTCCACAAATTGGGCACTAAGTTGAATTTTCATTGGGAATCGGCCATTAACGAAGCGATTATTCAGAACTGTAACGAAGCGATTATTTAGAATTGTCACGAAGCTTCAATGGAGCTTTTAAGCTCATTTTGATCTTCCAAACTAATGCCAAAACCTTCCTTAATATTTCAGAAACCTATAGGAGCAAAAATTAAACCGAAAAGATGCATGTTGTCACGACCCAAAACCCACCTTATGCGTATTAGGGCTTAGTGATCGACACTGTCACTCAGAGAGGTTGTACAAAATTAAATGAATTGCATAAGAATGATAAAAAAATTTTTATTAAATACGGAAGCTACACACATGCAACTCATCTGATAAAAATTCAAACTCTAATAATCATCAATAAGATCATCTCTAAGTACAATATCCATCATCATAAATCACCATTTAAGTCTAACATCATTTCTAGTGTCCCCATGTCACAATATCTAATATTAACATTAACCTTACAGGATGTATATACAAATTATGACTTGGAGTAATACATCGTCAACGTTACCCACAAGCACATCACTGGCTCCACTAGTCGCCATCATTGCATTCCTTTCATATTGTGTTACATGAAATATGTTTGGATAATCCATGTGAGCTACACTAAGATCGTGAGTAATTCCTGCATCCTGTCACAGGTTTTGCAAAAGGTAGAGTTTTACACAAAATACCATAGGCACCAAGTTTCCTCAAGTAGATAACATATACACAATAATATCTTAAAACACATTTTCAAAACAAATCACGTATGAAACATACTGAAGGTTCAAGCAGATATAACATATGCATTTCTAAAACACGTCATTTTTAATAACACAGTTCGAATATCAAAACACAAAGCAGATGATGAAGAGTTATTCACAAAACGTATAATAGCACACTCATTTCTTAAAACATGGTTCAGATAATTAATCATGTAATGGATAACATAATGTCAAATAACAAATGCACACGAGAGGGTACTTTTGAAATCTAATTTCGAATAGCGGATAACACGAGACAGATGACAGACACATATTACACACATCAAAAAATCACATATTGAGTTGAAGTACTACATAGGTAAGTCTCAATAAGAGTCGGAGCGCCACATAGGTAAGTCTCAATCATGAATTCCACAACGAGTCAAAATGCCATGTGGGTAAGTCTCATCAAACGTCTAAGTACCACATGGGTAAACCATGTGTAAACACAAGAATCGAGTCAGAGCGCCATGTGAGTAAGTCTTATCAAGAGTTTGAGTGCTACATGGGTAGGCCTCGGATAGACATAAGAATCAAATTACACATTGAGTCAGAGCAGCTGTCATGACTCGAAACCCGCCCTATGCAAATCTCAGGTCGTGGGGCCAACCCAATGGCCATCCCTACTTTTTCCATTCTTTGTATCAATTATAACAGTAAATAATGTGAACATAACATTAAATTTCGGAAGCCTTAATACAAAATATTGTTTAACCACTGAGAAAACTGTAAATTGACATAAACATAACATACAACCACTCTTAGGTGGTGAGTACATGGGAGAGACTCTATTCACTTCTATCATGCTCCCTGACTATCTCCCTACGCTTCTGAACTCCTACTGTGGTTCTGTAGCATTTTCACCTCAAAAAGATAATAAGTGGGGTGAGCTAACAAAGCCTAGTAAGTAAAAGTCTATCTCAAATACGGGTTAGGGATTACATAAGAAGAGAATATAATCCCAAAGGTAATACGATAGCCAGTCATGACAATGATTACAGTTAACAGTAATGTGCCACAATGGCCAATGAATAATAGGACACAAAAACAATCATGAGTAACGGTGTACCATGAATATGGGTAAGCTCAATAATCACAATCCACATGAATATACTGCCACAAATAAACGGTCACAGTCAAGTATAATTAATAAGTGAACGTTCATCATTTCAATCAAACATAAGTGATGAATCTATTCTGGTTGGCAGACCCTAGGTCATTTGGGGCCCGACATACCATCCTTTTAACCTCAATGCATATAAAATGCCCTTATAACTCCATGTGTAAAAACACCCCCATCACCATATTTTCTGTTAATCAACCCGAAGGCCCTGTCAATCGACCCGTAGGTCCTGTCAATCAACCCATAGGTCCTGTCAATCGACCCGAGGGTCTTGCCAACCTAGAAAGCAATCAGATGGATGTTGTGACTGAGCACAAATTCGCCATTCAGTTATAAATCAGGTTCCTATCATAATTGCATAAGAAGTAAATAAGGCATGGAACATCATGACATAAGCATACAATGATAGGCATCAGTATAATGAATCAATCATGAGATATCAATCAGTAGGCATTCACTAGATAGAACAATATCAATTGTGGGAAAACAATAACGGATACATACATGAGTACAATTTTTGGCAGTAATAGAAATGATGTGGCTTTGAAAACCATGTATAAGATATAAGAGTTCGCTTACCTTTTATTTGTGTGATTTACCTTACTATTCCGTAACTTTTTCTTTTCCCTTGAGTTCCCTATCATTCAGTAAACATATCTCAGTCTTAAATTCTATTCATCAAATTTTATGCCTCATTATTATAAGTATCTCTTTTACTAATTTAGACTCTACCATTGAGTCTGTAACATCGAAGAAAGTCGATTTAGGCTTTCGTAGACTTCAATTTGGGCATCTGTAGTAAAAAGGGTAAAACGGTCATTTTTCACTTTTACGTGTTCTTACTTCTTGAGACCTATTTTCATAAATCAGACTTCACCATTGAGTCCATAATGCTCGAAATAATAAAAATTTACTATTTGCTTACTTAAATCGGAGTCCGTTTGACTCATTTTTGACTTAGTGGCATTTTGGTAATTTTTCTTGTTTTTACATAATTAAATTAATATTTAATTAATTATTTTATTTTGTGGATCATATCGTAATTATTACAATTTCTGGGTCAATTTCTAATTTCCACAACTTCTGGGTCAATTCTGAATTTCAGAAAGTCCAATTCCAGTTTGGAATAGCCAAACAATAGCTCAAGCCTATACCTTGGATAGGCTATCCCTACCCCCAATTCCAATTTAATTTCAATTTCCTAAACCTACAACCAAACAGCCCCAATTTTATTTTAAAACCCTTTTAACCCTAACCCAATACTTTGTCATTTTGAACAATGGCTGGCCCGCTTCTGTTTCGGTTGATCCTCATTGTTTAGAGTCTCCTAGGTTCTATTTTGGATCCTACGCTACTGGTTATTATCATGAAAGTTCACATATTCAGTTTAAATCAATAGTTTAATGGCAGCTATAGCAAAATTCTAGAGAGAGAAGATTACCTCATTTTCTCTCCCTTCCCTCCTTCAGCCACCTTTCTTGACTCCCCCTCTTGCTTTCCTCTTTCCTGACTTTCATTTTCTCTGAGTCCGGCCGCTTCCCTCTTTTTCTTCCTTTGTTTCAATTGCTGTAATTCCTCTCAAGACTTTTGCATACATATGTATATATAATATATCTTACTCACATATTTCTCTCTCTACCTTTCTCTCTCTAATCTTTTCTATTCCAATCTCTCTCTCCCTCTAATCTTTTCTATTCTGAATCCCTTATCAGCTTCATTTTTTTTTTTTTGAAATAATCTCCTAGATCCCTAAATCATGGCCCCCTCCCTTATCACACCCATTGCATGCTTATCCAAGGGCTTATATACATATACAGTTTGTTATATATATATATATTATACTTTCATTCATTCACTGATATATATATATATTTATTTATACACCTACATATACACATATATACCTACTTCCATATATATATGAATCCCTTATCAGCTTCATTTTTTTTTTGAAATAATCTCCTAGATTCCTAAATCCGTCCATGGCTTACTCGGGCATCGCCCGGTATTATTCGTACTTTCGAAACTATTGATATTCTATCCTGTCCATTTATTCAATGTTATAACAAAAAGCACTAACGGCTCGAGTTTACTTGGATCGCTCGGTTTCAATTTGGGTTGGGGTATTACATTTTACCCCCCTTAAATTGAATTTTGTTCATAATCCATGAAACTCTGTTATCTCCTCATGCCAATTTCATCATTATAGTTTTTTTTTTTTGTCACTTAGACTTATGCCTGGTATTTAGAAACTATATCCTTAAGCAAGAAAATTTCTTTATACAAGGTTCACAGTTCTTTTGTATCCCTCTTTGTTTTGATTAAATAGTGATTTTGAAGGTTAAGGGTTTGACCTTTTAACTTCTTTGGGACTTTCACTCATTGTCTCCAAATTTTAATATTAGCATTCTCATGCGTATTTCTTTAGTTCTCAAAGCCTTGGCTAGGGATCTATTACTTCCATTACTCACCCTGAATCACCTTTTCAGTTACTTGACTATCCATCCTTGCTATCAGTATCTTGACTAGTTCTACGTCTAATCATTATATTCATCTCATTTGGTACTAGATTGCGATTACCTTACTGATCATGGTCTGTCAACTTCTGTTGGCGTCGTATGGCGCATCATGTGTTAGGTAAAGGTATATAGTACCTTAATCTGTTCTTTTCGATCCGTTTCTTTGATAGTGGTCATAGGAAGTCAACGCTGGAACTAGCCTACACCACTTTTATGGTTTAAAGTGTTTTGAACTTCTCATTCAAGTACTTTAGGTTTTACTAAGGGCAGAGTATCATGTTCCCTTTTTGTTTCCATGTGTAACACCTCGACCCGATCAATTAATAATTAGTTCGCTAATTATTAATTGAAACAAGATGAAGAATAATTGAGAAAACTAATCCAGAAATTCTCGATGGTTACGAGCCTAACTACCGATTAATTAATGAAATAATATCATTTTGGAAAGTAATGCATTAATATTGCCAATTTAGCTTCATTTTAACACTATTAAAACTCAAATTAACTAACTACGAGAAACACAAAGAAATAATAATCGACACAAGGTATTGGACATCGAAGCTAACCAAAATAGGAAACGACCAGAAGAAGCCGTTTCGTACAAAGAGTAATAGAAAAGAAAATATAAAGGAAAAAGCCCAAATATGCATTTTGGTTTGCCAAACAAGGCATAAGATAAAAAAAAAAAAAAAATGGCCAAAAAGAGGCAAAAAGGATTGGACATGGGAATTGATCCCTAGACCAAAAAGTGTAAGAAATTATCCCTAAAAATTTAACCACTTGGCCACAAGCACTTTTGTGCTTTGTTACACACAAGATATCTATATTTATCATATAATACCCCTAAATTTTAAATATTAAAAATAAGGTGGCAGCCCCTCATTGAACCACCACCTCTACCAATCTGCTTTCATGCAAGAAAAGAAACAAAAAAAAAAAGAGATAAAATATATGATATATATATAACTGATATTGCGTATGTGGAATTGCAAGATCAAAATTCAGAAGTATATGTGTGCAGTGTATTGCTAGAGAGAGAGAGTGAGCTAGAGAGAGAAAGAGAGCGATGTAGAGAGACAAAGAGATTTGTAAAGAGAGTGAGAGAGAAGTTGTGAAGAAAGGACTGTTGAGAGAAAAAAGGAAGAAGAGGAATAAAAACACGACGAAGGAAGAAGCAGAAGCAAGAAAGTTTGGAAAAGGGAAGGAAGCTAAGGCATAGAAGAAAAGAGGAAGGAGAAAGAAATTGTGAAAATTTGAAAAGCTGGAAAAAGTTAACAAAATATGAACAATTTCATCTGAGTTGCGTTCATTTGTCTTTTAGATTGTTGTAGCTAATGTTAGAATTAATTAAAATCAAAGATCTTAAGAAAACGTCAAGAAAATTAGATGGTGACTTCGGTAAAAAATGGTGAATCTGGACAGGGTAAAACAAACACGATTTAAGGCCCTAATATGAGTAGAAAATTTGTCTTAGGGTTTTAAAATAGTTTAAATTAGATGAAATGGCCAGAAAATGGCCACTGTACAACCAAATATTCCTCACCGGTGTAGCGTTGAAAAGTTCATGTGGGTGTCGAGAATTTGGTTATTTGAGCTTTAAAACTCTAGGATTTTTTGCGCAGAAACCTATCGAGTGGAGAAGACAACACTGTAGCAGATGGGTCGGGTCGGACGGTTCGAGTCGGGTCAGACCCACCCGACCGCACGCGTTGGGGCAATGACAACACGACATCGTTTCATGAGGAATAGGTTTTAATTTAAAATGAGTCTGGGGCTGTTTGGTTACAGCCATAAGAAATTGGAATCTAGGAATGGGGATAACCCATCCGTGGATAAGGGGGTTAAGTGGGCTATGTTATCACAATGCGAGACCCACCCTATGCGGATCTCACATCGCGAATGCCCTGGCCCGATTCTGGGTGCCGAACTGGGACTGTCTCAACTTGCTACACAATCAGTGCTACTAACACGCAACAACTAAAATGCGGAATAAATAATTAAAAGCTACATGTGATACATGTAATGTTTACAAAATGCGGAATACAAATTTCTTAATACAACTGTTCATCCCCAAGACGTGGATAACATGGGAGAGCTATAAGACTGTCCGTACTAAGTATTACACTGCAACTTCAAAAGTAAATGTCCACCTTCTAGCTATCAGGCTCTAGAGTCTGTTCTCGAAATCTGTGCCTGCAAAAAGTTGTGTAGTATCTGATGAGCTATGAAAACTCAGTAAGTAGTCCTTTACTCTCCCATGTGTACAAGGGTATAAAAAAATGCTAGCCAGTCAATGAATATATAACTCAATATCAAGTAATAGAAGTCAAATGATAAGGAAATGGAACTATTATGCCAACAAAGTCATACTGCTACAGTCATGAGCTATATCAAGTATGGAATGTAAGCACTGTACTGGAAGCTGTAAAATCTCATGATCATTCAATAACAATATAACATGATCAAGCTATGAATATCAACAATAAATGATAGTGATATCAACTAAAACTAAGATGCACTGGTGGGGTCCGGATATCCCCCTAAGCTAGTATTCAGATCCATTCAGGGCTGTATGAATACTGCTCTGTGTACACTATAACTCTACGTCCCATGCCTCACATAGCAACGTAGTAGATGTTCCACTCGAAACTTGGACCCAAAGGTCATAAATAGCATCAGAATAGAAATGTGACTGAGCACAAATCTAGCACTAATAATATATTGGGATCATGCTATCTTCCACGAAGGGTATAATGGAATCATAACTGATTCTAGGCAATCTGACGTAACAATAGTTTTCGAGGCTATGGTTACTAGACTACTTAGAATAAATTTGTCTGGCCCTTGCGGCCCTAGGTACAAGTGTACAAAAACGAATCTGTGCACAAGTATACAATCATGATCAAGATATATATGAAAATCAATAACTGGTTCCCACATGATAGGACAATATCGATGTGGCTAAATAAATACTGGTATGCATAAAATACAAATAGCAATATGTACAAGGGACGAATGAAATGGCTGGAAATGTAACACATGCAGAGATCGAATTTTACTTACCTCTTACTGTATATGAACTAGAAGGATTTAAACTGCCTTCTCTTTGCCTTCTCGTGTTCCTAAAATTCATGAAACACGTTTTAGTCTATCGCTACATGAATTATGCTATTCATCAAATTTTATGCCTTTATATCTTAAATTCTTCTTTTATGCAAATAAACCCTACCATTGAATCCGGAACGTCGAAGCAAGTCGATTTAGGCTTTCGCAGAATTCAATTTGGACTTTTATACTAAAAAGGGAAAAATGGTCATTTTGCACTTTTATGGGTTCTTACTTTTCGAGACCTCTTTTTGCAAATCGGACCCCACGGATGAGTCCGGAATGCTCGAAATAATAAAAACTCACTATTCTTTTATTTTAATCGGAGTCTGTTTGACTACTTTTTTACTCAGTGGCATTTTCATAATTTTTCTTTATTTTAAATTAATATTTTATTCTGGGAGGTCAAATCATAATAATTAAAATTTGGGGGAGTCTGATTGTAATTTCCCTAACTTCTGGGTTCTTTTGTAAATTCGAAAACCTTTATCCCCACTAAGGATAGCCAAACAGTGGTTAGGCTTCAAAACTGGAATAGGATATCCTTATTCCAAAATCAAATTCAATTTTATTTTTTAAACCTGTAACCAAACACTCCAATTTCTATTTTAAAAACCTTTAAAGCCTAACCTATACTGCGTCATTTTGGTTTACCCCTTTTCATTTCAGTTGGGTCCCGACCCGGATCCGACCCATGACCCGAACCCGAACCCAAGACTAAACAGTCTTCTTCCTCGTTTTTTCGGTGAGTCTCCGGCAGGTTTTCGTCGCCATCTCCGGCGACGGCGACCTAACTCCAATCGATTTTCGAGGGTTTTTAAATGTTGTTCTCTTCATCTTTTTATGCAGATCACGAATCTAAAGTTAGTTTTCCATTTAGATCACAAACTCTCCACGAATATGGCAAAACCCGAAGATCCGGTGACCTGAAAATCTTGCGTTTCATGTTTGGTTGCTCACTGTTTTGACTTCTATTTTGTCCTATTACTTTTCTGCACTTCATAGGATCATACTTGGGTCATTTAAACGAAGTTTAATGCATAAAATACTAAAAATCCAAATCATTCATAGAACCTGCAACTAGCTTATTCTATCTCATTTCTAACTCATTTTAGTTGATTCTTTTTGCTACTTGATCTATATTTCATGCTTATCAAAACCCAAAAGTCCAAACAAACTATCATGCTCTTTACAAATTTAAAACAAAAAGTAAGCATGGTTCACCTATTTGCAATTTCTCGGTGCAGTTCCTCTCTATTCCTTCTGTTTCGACTTCTGGTTTCCTTCTGAATTTCCCACTACTTCTCTACTTCTAACTCAACCTCTCAAATCAGTCTACTCTCTCTATTTCCTTCTCTTACGCAATACATATATATATATATATATATACATATTTTACCCATAAACACACTCCACGGCCCAGTCACTTCTCCCTTTTCTCTCTCTCAGTTCTGCCCCATTTGCTGACTTCTCTTCTGATTTCTTTCTTTTCTTTCTGCTTCCATTAAATGGTTGCTTGTAATTTATGTTATATATGTATATATATGTATATTATGTAACACACACAAATGCACCTGTCGAATTTCACACACAATCTGTCTAGACCTCCCATCATTCAATCCATCTTTCAATCAGCCACTTGCTGCTCTCTTTATATGTATATTCATACATATATATATGACATACATACATATATATATATATACACATTCCTATGTACATGCATAAATACACATAATTATACACACACTTACACACTACACCACACATGCATACACTAATATTTAAATGGATTATGCGTGCGAGTATACGTATGTATGCATGGGAATGCGTGCGTGCACGTATTTCGAGGCATAGTTCTGACTGCTTGGCATTGCCCGTCACCGGCTGTAAAATCGATACCGTTTACATTCTAAAATTGTACAATACATGTGATATCAAAATATAGAGCTTAAACAGCTCGGTTTACAACTGATAGTACACTCCTTGACTCGATCTACCTCGGTATACGTGCTAACCTGGGTCAGGGTATTACATTTTTTCCCCCTTAAAATAAGTTTGTCTCCAAACTTAGTACATACTAGGGTGGAAATATAACTATTAAACTGAAAATAACTGAGGATACTTGGCACGCATGTCATCCTCTCGCTCCCAAGTAGCTTCCTCTATCTGGTGGTACTTCCACAGAACTTTGACTAAAGGGATAGTCTTGTTCCGTAGAACCTGATCTCGACGGTCCAGAATCTGTACTGGATGCTCTATGTAACTCAGATTCTCTTGGACGTCTAATGGCTCGTGTTCTACTATTTGATATGCGCTCTGTACACACTTCCTCAACATCGAGACGTGAAATACACTGTGTATATGTGATAACTCTGAAGGCAAAACAAGCTGGTAGGCTACTGGCCCGACCCTTGCCATGATCCTGAAGGGTCTAATTGTATCTCGACCCTAGCTTTCCCCTCTTTCCAAACCTCACTACACCCCTCATGGGTGACACCTTCAAGAACACGTAGTCACCTACAGCGAACTCTAACTCCCGTCTATGAGCATTAGCATAACTCTTCTGCCAGCTCTGGGTCGCTAGTAGTCGTTGTTTGATCAGCTGTATTTTTCCTGTAGTTTGCTCCACTATCTCTGGCCCATAAAGCTTCTTCTCTCCCACCTCTGTCCAACACAAGGGTGATCGGCACTTCCTGCCATACAATGCTTCATATGGCGCCATACCAATACTAGCTTGGAAGCTATTATTGTAAGTGAACTCTATCAGTGGTAACTGATCTTCCCAACTTCTTTTGAAATCCATGACACAGAACCGTAGTAAGTCCTCTAGAGTCTGTATCATTCTTTCTAACTGACCGTCAGTCTTAAGATGGTATGCTGTGCTAAGACTCAACTCTGTGCCCATGGCTTGCTGTAGGCCTCTCCAAAACCGTGATACAAATCGTGGATCCCAATCAGATATGATCGATACCGGGACTCCATGAAGTCTGACAATCTCTCTGATGTACAACTCTACTAGTGTCTCCAAGGTCTGCGTCATCTTTGTTGCCAGGAAATGAGCTGTCTTGGTCAGTTTGTCAACAATGACCCAGATAGAATCACTCCCTCTCGATGTCTTTGGCAACCCTAACACGAAATCCATTGTAATATGTTCCCACTTCCACTCGGGAATAGGTAGAGACTGTAGGAGTCCACCAGGCTTCTGATGTTCTACCTTGATTTGCTGGCACTTGGTACATTGTGCTGTGTACTCAGCTATGTCACTCT
Organism: Nyssa sinensis; assembly: GCA_008638375.1. NCBI lineage: Eukaryota > Viridiplantae > Streptophyta > Magnoliopsida > Cornales > Nyssaceae > Nyssa > Nyssa sinensis. The sequence goes on from CM018032.1 coordinate 29,464,653, forward strand.
TCATCCCAAACCACCAATATGTGCTTTTGACGTTGTGATACATCTTGGTGCTCCTTGGCTAGTAAGGCAAATCTCGAACTGTGTGCATCTTGAAGGATCTCCCTTCTCGGCTCTGGCACATCAGGTACACAAATCCTGCCTTGGTAGCATAACATCTCATCTTTCACTGAAAACTCGGAGTCTATGCCTGACTCAGCCTCCTGACGAAGCTTGGAAAGCTTCTCATCCTAAGTCTGCTGCTCTCTGATCCTGTCAACAGTTGATAAATTGACTGTGATATTGGTACACAATGCCCCAGAGCTAGGTAGAACTACCTCAATCTCCATATCCTCCAAGTCCCTCAATATCTTTGTCTAAATGGTTAATAGGCAAGCCAAACTTCCCGATGACTTCCTGCTAAGAGCGTCAGCTACCATATTCGCCTTCCCTGAGTGGTATTGAATGCTGAGCTCGTAGTCTTTGATTAATTCTAACCAACGGCACTGTCTCATATTGAGCTCCTTCTGTGTGAACAGATACTTGAGGCTCTTATGGTCAGTGAAAATCTCGCACGTGGTTCCGTATAAGTAATGCCTCCATATCTTCAAGGCGAAGACAATGGCTGCTAACTCAAGGTCATGTGTCGGGTAGTTCCTCTCATGTGGCCTCAACTGACGTGAAGCGTATGCTACTACCCTCCCACTCTGCATCAAAACACATCCCAAGCCCTTTAGTGAGGCATCACTATAAATAACAAACCCTTCGGTTCCATCTGGCACAATCAGAATCGAAACTGTAACTAGTCGGTCCTTGAGCTCCTAGAAGCTCTTCTCTCGCTCCTCTATCCAGATAAATGGAACGTCTTTCCTGGTCAACTGTGTGATTAGCGTAGCTATTTTCGAGAAGTCCTTGACAAACCTTCTATAATAGCCAGCCAATCCCATGAAACTCTGCACTTCCGTGACACTGGTAGGCCAAGGCCAATCCACGATTGCCTCGATCTTCTAAGAATCAATTGAGATCCCCTCCTTGCTAATCACATGCTCTAGAAATGCTATGCTAGGGAGCCAGAACTCACATTTTTTTAGCTTAACGTACAATTTCTGCTCCTTCAACTTTAGTAGGACCTTCTTTAGGTGTACCTCATGTTCCTCCTGGCTTTTGGAATAAACCAAGATGTCATCTATGAACACGATCACGAAGTCAACTAGATGTGGCTTGAAAACCCTATTCATTAAATCCATGAATGCAGCAGGAGCATTTGTGACCCCAAATGGCATTACTAAGAACTCATAATGCTCGTAGCGGGTTCTGAAAGCCGTCTTCTCAATATTTGCCAGTTGTACCTTCAGCTGGTGGTACCTGGACCTCAAATCAATCTTAGAAAAGACCTGTGCTCCCTTCAATTGGTCGAAGAGATCATCTACCCTTGGCAGAGGGTATCGGTTCTTGATAGTGACCTTATTCGGCTCACGGTAGTCAACACATAACCGCATGGTCCCATCCTTCTTTTTCACAAATAACACTGGGGCACCCCACAGTGAAGAACTAGGTCTGATGAATCCCTTCTCTAGCAGATCCTGAAACTAAAGCTTCAGCTCCTTCAGCTCTATCGGTGCCATACGATAAGGATTTCTAGATATCGGAGAGGTACCTGGCTGCACATCAATGGTAAACTCTATCTCTCTATCCACAGGCATTCTTGGTAAGACATCAAGAAAGACTTTGGGAAACTCTCTAACAGTGGGAATCTGATCTAGGGGTGGTTGTTGCGAGCGAGTGTCCAGAATGTTACACAAGAACCCATGGCAGCCCTTACGCAATAAACGTCTGGCCTGGATAGAAGATACAAAATAGGGTGGGGTAGCTACACCCGTCCCATCAAACTGGATGCTCGAACATCTGGGTCTCTGTACACTGACTGCCTTGGCCACACAATTTATAGATACATGATTTGCGGCCAACCAGTCCATACCGAATATAACATCAAAACATAAATGTCTAATGGTATCAGATCAGCTAATAAATGTGAGTCTCCGATCTGAACCTTACATTCTCGATACACAGTGTTGCTATATAGTGACTCTCTTGAAGGCATAGAAATGGTTAACATATAACCTAAGGGTACTGTTTCTATCTTTAATCTGGAAGCAAAAACTGGTGATATAAAAGAATGTGTGGAGCCAGTGTCAAAGAGTACTCTAGCATGTTGTGAACAAATTTGAAGGGTACCTGCGACTACTGAGGTGGTAGCCTCGTGTCTCCGGGCGTTAGTGCGAAAACCCTCCCTGAGTGCTGCGGCTCAGTTCTCTGTCCATTACCTCGGGGCTGAGCTGTAGTCGTAGCTGCTGATACAGATGGAGTACCAGCTGTACTTCCAACTGACTGGGTCCTCTGAGGGCAGTTAGTCTTGAAATGCCCTTCCTGACCACATAAATAGCAAGCACGGGAGTTAGCCTGGCAGGGCCCCTTGTGACATCTGTGGCAGGTGGAACACTGAACTACACTCCCACCAGTAGAATTGACCCCTGATGGTCTAGGTCTAGAACTCCTAGGTGCTAGTCCTACTCTTGGCTGAGTGAAGGTTGGTCCTATCCCCCTACCCTGGCTCCCAGTTCGGCCCTCTATTCTGACTCCCTGATGGTCTCGAGGTAGGCTGACTCCCTCTTGGCCTCGATGTCCGTGTTTGCTCTCCTCTGGGCAAACTCCTCGCCACTCTGCTCTATAATCTTTGCAGTGTTCACCACGTCATCATAAGTGGCTAACCGCATGCGACTGGCCAGTTAGGCACCCATCGATTTTTGTTTTTTTTTTAAATCAAAATGCCGACGGTAATCCTAACCACAGGCCATTCATCAGTAACATCCAAGTACAATGCATTCAATTAATATAAGTTGCAGCGGAACTAAGGGAATGCATAACACCTTGGCAGAGCCATTAGTACATCCATGATTAACTATTACATCATTGTCCTACAAAAGATACGAGTCTTAGGTTTCAGTACATCATATTCAGAAATGGAGTTAGGTACAAAAATGGTTAATTCATAAGTTCTTCAAAATAGTTCTCCGGGTCTCCAACCCGCTAATCCTAAGTGCTGGGTCCCTCACCTGAAAAATGTTAGGGAAGGGGTGAGCTTTGAAAAGCTCAGTGAGTAACACGGGTCCCCTGTCATGGGTTTCAAACCATTGTTGTTTATAAAACAAGTGGTTGAATCAGGCATTTCAGAAGAAATAGTTAAATCCGTATATTTGAACAGTATTTAAAAACAGGGATACAGTCAAAACATCAGAGCGACAGAACAGTTCAACAACGAGCAGAGCAAAACAGTATAACAGGATAACAGTACAGTATACACAATTCAAACAGTGCAATATGCTCATGTAGTGCTCAAGACTGAATTTGTGAATCAGTTGTTCTTTCAGTAAAAACAGGGATAGTTTCATTTCAATACGGAACAGCGAAATCAGACAAAGTAAAATATAATCACGCATTGAGTAGAAGCATGAAAGACAGTGTATCAGTAGGAACGGTACAGTACAGTATTTAAAAGTACAATAACTAGACGGTGTACTTATACACCAATTCAGGAGTCTAGGTTACTCACCTTGTGCGGTAACGGGACTTAACTGAGAAGCCTTTCTCTTCTTCTTATCCTTCTTTATCCTAGAAAATTTATGAACATTTCGTAAATCTCACATGAAACTTAACTTGGTTTATTTTAATTCAAAATTCAACCTGAGTTAGACTATCTCGCTGTCTATGTGTTTTTATGATAATTGAAAATCACCTTTGTATCCACTCTTTCAGGGTTTCAGTGTCTTCTTGTTTCTTTAATTTAGCCTCTGTGATCATTGCCTTGGTAGGCATTTTGTATATAAACGGTCGAACGGAGACTACCTCGGTTGTCTTGGCTATCCTTATGTGCCGTTCGATAATCTTTTGTTGCCATAATAGTTCTCGCATGAACTCCTGTTGCTTCTTGTCAGCTAGTCTTTCAGCTTTAGACATAATGGTAAATTTCTTGTTTTTCCCTTCCATGACTGGCTTGAGTTTTTATCCTATAGCATAATCCCAAGATGTCAGGATGTGTACTACCTCTAGGCAGTCCGGTCATGAAATTATTCAAGCTTTTATTGGGTTAGTTCTTAGTTCATTCGGATGTTATCTAACTTGATACAGGGCTAGGGGTATTTCGGTCATTTCACAGTTGTGAAGTTTCGACTCCGATTCGTCATCCGATCACGTGTATAGTCCCATACGTGTCAGGGTTTCTATTGTTTTCAGTTTCGTCTCAATCGGACTTCGTTTGGGTTCTAAACAGTGTTAGGGGCAATTTGGTAATTTCATGTGTTTTATTTTTCGGTACTTTATCTACTAATACGAACCTCACCGTTGAGTCTGGAATGTTCGACATAGTCAAAATAGACTATCTTTTAGTTGTATTTGGGTTCGGGTATCATCAGGGGCAGTATGGTCATTTACTCCTACGTGTTTGTATTTTTCGGGACTTAATTTCCCAAATCGGACTCCGCCATTGAGTCCGGAATGTTTGAAATAGTGGAAATACACTATTCATTTGACTTATTTGGACTTCATTTGACCTATTAATGACCTAGGGGTAATTTGGTCATTTTTACTTAATTAATAAATTAATTAAATAATTTAATTTATTATTTATTAAATTATCAGGGGTATAAATGAAGTAAAATATCAGAAACTGGGCCAGAGTTAAATTTCCTAAAACTGTTAGGGCTATTTTGTAATTTTTCAAAAGATTTAAACTGAACCAAAGGGTTCAGTCTGTATGCAACTGAACCAGACCGGTCCAGTCCAGTTCTAACAGGTTCAAAGTAATGTGCTGACGTCAGGCTGACGTCAGCCCTACACATTTAAATTTTTAATTTAACAGTACCAAAACGACACAGTTTAGGTTATGGTTCATATCCGTTTTTATTCGGGTCGGGGCCCGATCCGAAGACCCAATCCAAGACCCGTTACTGTTCATCGTCCCCACCCGTCTAGGGCCACTGTTGCCCTAGAAATTTCAAAATTTCTTTCTCAAATTCGTGGGGTTTTAAGCAACGATTCTCACTGGTTTTTGTTCCAAAAGATTTCTAGGAGTAATGTCGTTCATTTGGCATAAATTTCAAGCTTCAAACTCAACAATGGGGGCCTGTTCTAACGGATTATCGTGGAGAGTTACAGTCAGGTCATACAGCCTTATTTCTCCACCATTTTGCATGAGGTTTGGTCCTCTGCAACCCTTACAACGTGTACTTCCTTTCCCAATTCACCAATCTCAGTTTAGGGGCCAAATTCGAAGAATTCATTTTTGGGCCGAAAAGAATAATGTTATTTTTTAGGGTTTAAACCTAGGTTTCTAGGTCACGGTTGGGGTTTTTCGGGGTCCTAGGATGGTCCATTTCATGTATTGATAAGCAGAGGGTCATTTGGTTAAGGTCGATTCAGACCTGTAACCCGAGGTCCATCAATGGCGGTTTGCTACGGGTTTGGGTTTTTGGGGCAGTTCTATAGGTCCAAGTATGCACAAACACTCCAGGTTTCAATGTCTAACCATTATACATGCATTTACAGTCCCAAAGGAAATAAAACAGTAGCCAAGAAATCCAAAGAGAAAATTTAAAATTTTGGCTTGCTTACCTTCGAACAGTGGTCTCTCCCAGGGTTCGTATTCAAGCAAAAGCCTCCCAATGGAGCAGGTCTAGTCCAGCCCTTCAGTTCTCAGTCCTTAGCTTCCTTCTAAGCTTCTCCAATGGATTCCAAATGCATACACACTTGTATTCTCCCACTCTCTCTCTCTAGGATTCTCTCTCTCTCTCTCTCTCTCTCTCTCTCTCTAAGAGTTAGTATACAAGGCCTCTACAGTTCTGATCTCCCTCCATGCATATATGGAGATTATCTAAAAATCAGATTTGTCTTGACCCTTCATCTCCCCAAATGCATGATTATCTTGCATGAAATCTGGTTGGAAGAGAGGCTTAATAATGAACTATAGGCATGATGGCTATGGCATAGCATGATGTAAGGCTGAGGTGTTGCATGCTTGTCCATTGGTCACTTTGGGGAAAGGCCAAACCTAAATGCTATTTAAATATATATCTTTGCATATATATGCACAAAGGTGCTCTTAGCTTAGTTGGTAAATTTTTGGTAAACCAAATTCTGCCTAGATTGGTCAAGGGATCAAATCCTCTTGGCCACATTCATGGTTATTTTCCATACTTCGGGCTTAGGCCCTGTTTGGCTGCGCATTAATGCAGTTTCACTGTTTCCTACCTAACTTTCATTCTGTAGCTTATTTTTCGACGCGGTTTCTTCTGGTCAACTCCTAGTTAGGTTAGCTTTAGTGTCTAAGGGTTCAGTGACAGTAATCAATTTCTCAGAATTTTGAAATCAGCTAACATGGGTTTTGCCAGTGTTAAACAGTTGAGTTTAAACAGTTAAATGCCAGATCAGATTTCAGAAAGAGTTTTTCATTACATAATTTAATCAGAACATAAGTCTGGGGTGTTACATAGGATATCCTTATTCCAAAATCAAATTCAATTTTATTTTTTAAGCTCGTAACCAAACACACCAATTTCTATTTTAAAAACCTTTAAAGCCTAACCTATACTGCGTCATTTTGGTTTGCCCTTTTCATTTCGGTCGGGTCCCGACCCGGATCTGACCCATGACCCGAACCCGAACCCAAGACTAAACAATCTTCTTCCTCGTTTTTTCGGTGAGTCTCCGGTAGGTTTTCATCGCCATCTCCGGCGACAGCGACCTAACTCTGATCGGTTTTCGAGGGTTTTTAAATGTTGTTTTCTTCATCTTTTTGTGGAGATCACGAATCTAAAGTTAGTTTTCTATTTGGATCACTAACTCTCCACAAATATGGCAAAACCCGAAGCTCTGGTGACTTGAAAATCTTGCATTTCGTGTTTGGTTGCTCACTATTTCGACTTCTATTTTGTCCTAATAGTTTTCTGCACTTCATAGGATCATACTTGGGTCATTTAAACGAAGTTTAATGCATAAAATACTAAAAATTCAAATCATTCATAGAACCTGCAACTAGCTTATTCTTTCTCATTTCTAACTCATTTTAGTTGATTCTTTTTGCCACTTGATCTGTATTTCATGCTTATCAAAACCCAAAAGTCCAAACTAACTATCATGCTCTTTACAAATTTAAAACAAAAAGTAAGCATGGTTCACCTATTCACGATTTCTCGGTGCAGTTCCTCTCTATTCCTTCTGTTTCGACTTCTAGTTTCCTTCTGAATTTCCCACTGCTTCTCTGCTTCTAACTCAGCCTCTCAAATCAATATACTCTATCTATTTCCTTCTCTTACGCAATACCCATATATATATATATACATATTTTACCCATAAACACACTCCACCACCCAGTCACTTTTCCCTTTTCTCTCTCTTAGTTCTCCCTCATTTCCTGACTTCTCTTCTGATTTCTTTCTTTTCTTTCTGCTTCCATTAAATGGTTGCTTGTAATTTATGTTATATATATATATGTATATTATATTACACACACAAATGCACCCACACAATACACCAGCTGAATTTCACACACAATCTACCTAGACCTCCCATCACTCAATCCATCTTCAATCAGCCAATTGCTGCTCTCTTTATATGTATATTCATACATACATATATATCTATGACATACATATATATATATACACATTCCTATGTACATGCATAAATACACATAATTATACACACACTTACACACTACACCACACGTCCATACACTAATATTTAAATGGATTATGCGTGTGAGTATACGTATGTATGCATGGGAATGCGTGCATGCACACATTTCGAGGCATAGTTCTGACTGCTCGGGCATTGCCTGTCACTAGCTGTAAAACCGATACCGTTTACATTCTAAAATCGTACAGTACATGTGATATCAAAATATAGAGCTTAAACAACTCGGTTTACAATTGATAGTACACTCCTCGACTTAGTCTACATCAGTATATGTGCTAACCCGGGTCAGGGTATTACATATGTTAAACCGGTTCTCTGAGAGAACCTGAACCGGTTGATTCAAGGCCCACTTGGACCGGTGTAGGGTTTCCATCCTTAAACCCTTTGGTTCAAAGATTTAATTAAAAATAAATAAACCAGAACTTTTAAAAATTTTGGATTGAACCCCAAATTCGTAAGAAATTCTGTTATGGCCTAGATTTTAAAGAATAAATTCAAATGAGCCCCTGGATAATAATAAAATAATTTATTTTATTATTTTATTAAGTTGGTGAAATGACCATTTTACCCTTAGGCACTAAATAAGTCAAACGAAGCCCAAATTAAATAAATAAATAGTGTATTTTTACTATTTTGAGCATTCCGGACTCAACGGTATAGTCCGATTTGTGAAATTAAGTCTCAAAAAATATAGACACGCAAATGGTAAATGATTGTATTGTCACGACCCGAAACCCACCCTCTACGGATCTCGTGTCACGCACCCGATCCGACGCTGCTTGTTGAACTAAGGGTCTCAACTTGCTACACAATCAGTGCTACTAACATGCAACAACTAAAATGCAGAAAAAAATAAATAAAAGCTACATGTGATATATATATATATATGTTTACAAAATACGGAATATAAAATTTCTTAATACAACTGTTCACCCCCAAGACGTGGATAACATAGGAGAGTTATAAGACTGTCTATACTAAGTATTACACTGTAACTTCAAAAGCAATGTCCACTACTATCTAGCTGACTGCTACTGCTCTTCTACAACTTCCCTTCCTGAAATGGTTAGTAAGTTTTGGGGTGAGCTAACTTAAGCTCAATATGTAATTTTCCTTTGCTCTGCCATGTGTACAAGAATATAGAAAGCATTATCCGTAAAAGAACTAGGATAAATGCAAATATGCTAGCCAGTCAAGAAATAAGGAAGCTCATCAAGAAATATCAAATGGTAGGAACTCAAATGATAAAGCAATGAAATCTGTTTGATAATATAATCATACTGCTACAGTCATGTGCTGTCTCAAGTATAATCATATGCACTCAAATAAAAGCTGTGAAATCTCATGATCATTCATAATGATATAATATGATCAAGCTATGATAATCAATAAATGATAGTGATATCAAAACTGGTTGATGCACTCGGCTGGGGCCCGGAATTCCCCTTGAGCTTGTATTCAGTCCCACACAGGCTTTCTGAATAATTCTGCTCTGTGTACACTATGTATATAAATGTTCCACTCGGAACCTGGACTCGAAGGTCGTAACTGGACCCGAAGGTCATAACTGTATCAAATGAAGATGTGACTGAGCACAAATCCAGCACTAATAATATATCAGGATCATGCTATCTTCTATGAAAAGTATGGTGGAATCATAACTGATTCTAGGCAATTTGACGTAACGATAGTTATCTGAACTATGGTTACTAAACTGTTTCGAATATAATTGTTTGGCCCTGACGGCCCTAGGTACAAGTGTACAAAAATAAATCAATGCACAAGTGCACAAATCATGATCGAGATATAAATAGAAATCAATAAATGCTTCCCACATGATAGGGCAATATCAATGTGGCTCAATAAACTCTGGTATGTATGGAATACAATAAGCAATGTATGAAAGAACTATTGACATAGCTTAGAATGTAACACATGTAGAGATCAGAGATTACTTACCTCTTTCTGTATTTGTCTAGAAGCTCAAAATCGCCTTCTTCTTGTCTCTCGGTATCCCTATGATTCAGGAAACTCAATCTCAGTCTATAGTTATATGAACTATGCTATTCATCAAATTTTATATCTCTTTACTATTGGTATTTATTTTACTTAAATAGACTCTACTATTTAATCTGAAATATCGAACAAAGTCGGTTTAGGCCTTCGCAGAACTCAATTCAGACATCTGGGCTAAAAAGGCAAAATGGTCATTTTGCACTTTACGATTGAGTCTGAAATGCTTGAATTAATAAAAATTCACTATTCTTTTATTTTAATCGGAGTCCGTTGGACTACTTTTCGACTCAAGGGCATTTTGATAATTTCCCCTCTTCTAATTAATTAAATTAATATTTAATTAATTTATTCCTCGGGTTAATTCATAATTAACTATAATTTCTGGGTATAATCATAATTTCACGACGTTTTATTTTAATTTGAAATAGCTGAACAATAATTAATTCTAACTTTGTCGGGTTGCATTCGATATTCCACCAGCATTGAACTCGTCAGTCAATAACTGTTCCTGGTTCGGCAACCGTTGTACACAACTAATGACCCATCATCTAAACCACAAATTTCAAGGCCTCAAAATTTAATAAATTAGCTCCCTAGAATCCCGTAGCACAAGGACCCTTCCAACAGTTTCCTTAGCTTCCGGCGAGACCCGATTTCACCCTTTGATTTAAACCTCACGGCACCACTAGCTGCTCCCTCCATTTCCTATATATATATATATATATATATATATTAAACACTACAGGCAGTGACAGCAGCACTAAATCATATCAACTCTCCAAATTCAGAATCCATTAACTCTTATTTTTCTTCAGTTTTCTCAATAACCCAAAACGGAATGGAAGGGATAGAGACAGCCCTGGTTTAACCTCACAGCAACCAAATCAATTCTTCTAAACTCAGCACCATCTCCCCACACGCTTCTGCTGTGCCATCGCTACTACTGCTCCAATTTTTCTTTTCTCTCTTTTCTTTCCCTTCTCTTGGCTGCTCACTTGTTCTCTTGTACCCTATACCTATACCTATACACACATATTCCACCTGTTGCACGTTACACGCACAACATATCCACCACATGCCGCTACTGCTTCCCTTTCCTACTGCTTCGATAATTGCTGTAGCAAGTGCTGCAACAACAGCTCCGCTTATTGTTACTTTCTTTCCTCTTTAATCTAATCCACCACAGGAACTGAACCAGTCCCCCAACAACAGCTCTCTCTTCCTCTATAATTTACCTCTTTGCTCCACTACTCTTTGTAGCATCTAATGACCTTACGATCCGAATTAAACCATTTTTCGCTCCTTCTACTGCTGTTGGATTACAGCAGCTGCTGCTGCTACTACTATCCCCCTGCTCTAATCCATCACAGGAACCCAAATCAGGCTCTTCACCGCCTCTGTACTTTTGTCCCCCCCTGCTGCACCATTACTACACACACACACAAACACACACACACACACACATATATATATATATATATATATATCTTTACCACTTATGGCACAGCTACAAACACACACCACACAATGCAGCACACGCTGCACCTGTTGCAGCGCTGTTGTTGCTGCATCTTCCTCTCGGCTGCTCTCTTCATTTCCCCCACTGCACAGCCATCTTCTTCTCCATTTTTTTCTCATTTTTCCTTTGTTGCACCACTGCTGTACTCCACTGCCACAACACACACTATATAAATATATATATATATATATATATCTCCAAATATCCTTGTTGCACGCCCCTCTTTACTTCCACTTTCTCTTTCTAACAGCTACGGCTGTAACAGCAAGCCTTTTTTTTTTTACTTTGTTCCCCACTTTTTCAATTCTTGTCCTTTCTTCTCCCTGCTTCTTTGTCTCACTTGAGACATTATATATGTTATATATAATATATATGCTACAAACTCACAACCCAATATGCCGACACCCCCTTTTCTATTCTTTTGTTTTTCTATTTTCTTACTTTATTGCTTCACTTGTATATATATAATATATATTATATTATATTACAACCACACACCACGCACATATACAGGAATATAAGCCGCCTCCCTTGACCTTTCCATTGTTCTTTTTCTTCATTTATTTATTATTATTTTTTTTTATTCAATTGCATGCCTTTGCATGCTCATATATATATATAATAAAAATCTCCATTTTATTATATATATATATATATATATAATATATCCATTATACTAATACATATATTTATATAATACATATATATACATAACCGTATATATATATACTTGTATATATATATATCTATATATTTATTTTTATATATACATATATATATTATCTCATATATATATATATATATATTCTTGCATTTATTAAATATACTGTGCACGTATATCGAGGCATGTATTGGCCTACGTACACGATTCTTCGTACTGCTCGAGTTTTATCGTACGGTACTACTGGATACTCGGAATTGCTTGTAACCACTTCTCATTATTTTAAATATCATATTTTATTCTTATTTGTGATTCTCGCTATTTGTTTCAAATTATGTGCCTAGTACTGTACATAATTTATTATGATAACTCGGGTCTATTTTGGTATTATTTTTATCAGCTCGGTTTACTCATACTTGGCTTCTCTTAATCTCGTAATTCCATGAGATTATAACTTCTACTATATGTAACACCCCGACCATGATTTATTTAATAATTAGGTTGCTAATTATTAATTAGAACTGATATAAAGAATAATTAAGAAATTTATCGAGAACCTCACGATGGTCATAACAGACCAATAAAATAATTAAACACCTCAGAAGTGAGGGCGTAATGTCCGAGCCTAATTACCAATTAATTAGGCGAAATGATGTTATTTTAACACTATGAAAACTCGTATTAGTGAACTATGACGGCCAGAAATAAATAATAACTGATACGAGACCTTGGATATTGAAGCTAACCTAAATAGAAAGTGACTGAAAGAAACCGCGTCAAAAAAGGAGCAACAGAAAAGAAAATGTTAGGGAAATAACCGGAATGGAATTTTACATCTGCCAAATGAGGCCTAAGCCCAAAATGTGGAAAAATGTCCAAAAGTGAGGCCAAGGGGATTTGAACCCTTGACCAAGTGGCAAGACCTTATGTGTCAAAAAAATTACCAAGTGGGCTGATAGCATCTTTGTGTATGAAAGTACAACAAATTGTATTTAAAACCAATTCAGCCAAGGCCACCTCCCAAACTGGCCAATGGCCATCCATGCAACACCACCCCACTTCAGCCTATGCACCTAGCCTCCATCATCACCCTACTTCAGCACTTGATCACCTCTCCCCCAACCCATTTACATGCAACCAAATGATGGTATATCTTAAAATCAACAAACAATGCATCTGTGATATATTGTGGTGGTGAGATCAGAATTGGTGGTCTGGTGTACTGATATATATATATATATAGAGAGAGAGAGAGGGTGAGTTAGAGAGAGGAAGTGAGACATTGTGTGTGATGTCAAGTGTGTGCATGCTTGAGTGGCCATTGAAGGAGCAAGGAAGAGGACCGAAGACTGGGACTGTACGACTGGGACAAGGCCAACCCACTGAGGTCTCTTCTTGAACCCCGAACGGAGAGGGAAATTCACTGTAAAAGATAAACACCGAAAACCCAAGATTTTCTCTTTTGGATTTCCTCCACTGTTTTGGTATATCTTGGATTATAACTGCATGTATGATAGTTAGACAGTAAAAATCTCGGTTAATGCATGAGTTTAGACCACTGAAACAGCCTAGAACACAAAAACCTGTATAAAACTGCCATTGATGACCTTAGTTAGAGCAGGTCTGAACCGATCGCAACCAAACGACATTTGGCTTGTTGGAACTTCAAATAGAGGTCACAAGGGTTCTAAATACCCTAAACCGCGACCCCAAAGACCAAAAATTGACCATCAAACCGCGAGTTACAAGTCTGGGTTTTAAAACCCAACCTCACAAAAACACAATATAACTTGCTTCTTGGAATGAGATAACAGTCCCTATAATTGTACGGTGACAACATACCAAGAATCATCACATTTGGTTGAAAAATGAAGGTGTATGATCTGATTATTCAGTCGCCCATCAAAGCTTGGATCAAGCTTTTTAAGCTTGTTTCAAGCCACGAAATGAATGTAAAAACATTTACAAACCTTCCAGTAATGATTTAGAAATGAAAACAGTGAGGATCGATGGCTGAAATTCCATGAAATTGCAAAGAAAAATTCTCTGCAATTAGGGCAATAGTACACTGTTTGATGAAGAAGACGACGAGTCGACCGAGTCGACTCGTCCAACGCGTCCAGACCCACCAAGTTAACTCAAACACGTGTCGAACTACAGGATGGCCACCACATTATCGGAACGACAACGTTTTGAGTTAGGCTTAAAATTTAAAATGTTAGGGCCGACGTCATCATGACATCAGCATTTCATGTTAGACCGGCCCAAACCGGTTGGTTTAGTGAAAACCAGACCAGCCCAATTAAAAACGAACTGAACCCACTGGTTCAGACCGAAAGTTTTCAAAATTAGATTTTGACCCCCAACAATTTTACGAAATTTGGTTCTGGCCCGTAGTTTAGAAAAATCCTTTCACATATGCCCCTAAAAAATTATTTTATAAATAAAGAAAATTCTAAAAATACCCCTAGGTCATAAATAAAGCAAACAGAGTCCAAATAAAGTAAAAAAATAGTGTATTTTAACTATTTTGGATGTTCTGGACCCAACGGTGGGGTCTGCTTCACGAGACGGGACTCCAAAAAATTAAGACGCGTTAAAGCATAAATTACCAAATTGCCCCTAATATGCCCCGATGTCCAAATAAGGTGAGTTATTAGTGTATTCTTATTATCTTGGACCTTCTGAGACCAACGGTGGGGTCCGTTTCATGAGACGGGACTCTGAAAAATTAAGATGCATTTAAGTATAAAATGACCAAATTACCCCTAGTGCCCCTAAAGTCAAACGGAAGTCCAAAAGGGTCTAACTTGACTTTCTTCGACGTTCCAGACTCAATGCTGAAGTCCATATTATGAAACGAAGTATGAAAAATATGACACGTAGGTATGTGAAGTTAACAAAGCAACCCTAAAAGTTAATGAAGCTACCAGAAAATTATACATTAAGAGGATAGCGCTTAAGAAAAAAGTTAGGATTTAATACGATCTAAGCATAAAATAAGGACATCAATGGGAGATAGTTGAGGTACATATGAAGTTAATAGATTGTTTATGAATTGTTCTTAGGAGCTACAAAGGGGAAAGGAAAGACGTCGCAGTAAACGCCAATCTTGGAGTATAAGGTGAGTAACCTTGCATTTGAAGTGGAGATTTAATTCCACAGATTTGAATGATGTTTTAAATATCAAATTCAGTCTTTATTCGATTCTTGTTTAAAATATTCTGTTATGACATGCTCATTAAATGTTTTTATATACAGTTCCTTTCTTCGAAATATTTAGCATACCTGAGTAAAATGTCAATTTCCTTAAATATTCTGAATTTGATTATTCCAAGTATTTGAAGATCCTATCATGAAATCATGAACGTCATGTTTTAAATACTCATGAAAAATATTTATTTGAAGAAGCCATGTGATAAATGCTTTACAAGATAATAATACAAAAATCACATAGCCAGGATTTTGGGTTTCTTCAGAACCCAATTGCCCTATCATGTGAAATATCGCATAGTTAGGATTTTGGGTTTCTTTGAAATTCAATTGACTTGAAGTGTGAAATGCCCGGTAGCAGGATCTAATCCCCCAGGCAATGAGATATCTCCATTGTAGCATTGCAGTAAAATGGGAGTCTGGTTCGAAACAGATTCCGTCTAAATCAAAGTGAAAAGATGACAAATGTTTTCCGAAAATGGAAGTAGGTTTTACCCCTATTTTCAGTACCATGTTTATATGTTTTGATGTAACACTTTTGAAATGGAAGTAAGTTTTTACCCCCATTTTTATTATGCATGTTTATATGCTTTTGAAGTGGATATACTCTATTAGAAGAAATGTATGTTTAGCTTGAATACTTTAAATGTTTCAAAGCTATCTTTATGAAAAGTGCATGTACTCTATGTTCAAAGTATACAAGCAATTGGTAGTGAGTATTTTATAAACTGTCATGTGTGAAACCATTGCCAATTGAAAACCCATGACAAATGCAGGAATTACTCATTGGGCTTCTCGAAACTCACCCCATTCCTTAACATTTTTCAGGTACTGACAATGAATGGGAGTTGTGCTCCATTTTGGGATAATGACTAATGGATGTATAGGATTATGAATTTTTGGAAGTAGTTAGAATCTGTAGTTGGATGGATTATGTTGTAATAGACTTTGGACAATATGTACTTAAGCCCTAGAGGCATTCGAATATGTAATATGTATAAAACCTTATTACTTTTATTTATGCTCTGAATTTATTATCATGTGTACCGCTATGAAGAGCGGCAGTACCGGACGGATGTGTGAGAGTTTTAAATAAGAAAAGAAAAGAAAGAAAAAAAAATTTCACGCTTCCGTAACCACAGGCCGCATATCTATTCGATACCGCTGCGTATGCGAGCCTTATCATGAGGCCCTTGGGCCGAAGGGCAGCGGTCGCGATGCGAGATCCGCACAGGGTGGGTTTCGGGTCGTGACACTATATACCTCGATAATCGTACCCGTCGCTACATATTACTCATTAAAATAGTTCGTATATTTTGGGGTCTACTATTCTCGATCTGGATCGGTCTCGGTTTACTCTTGATATTATGATCATTGCTTGGTTAAAGCTCGGTATTATTATTTGACTCTTTTTAGATAAAATGGAATTATTCTATTTATTTGAAACTCATGTTTAGTTATAACTGGTGTTACGCTACTCGACCTAACCTATCTCGATTTACGTGTACTTGACCGGGTCTACCTCTATCACGACCTGAAACCCACCCTATGTGGATATCGTGTCGCGCACCCGATCCGACGCTGCTTGTCGAACCAAGGGTCTCAACTTGCTACACAATCAGTGCTACTAACATGCAACAACTAAAATGCGGAAATAAATAATTAAAAGCTGCATGTGATATATATAATGTTTAAAAAATGCGGAATACAAATTTCTTAATACAACTGTTCATCCCCAAGACGTGGATAACATGGAAGAGCTATAAGACTGTCTGTACTAAGTATTACACTGTAACTTCAAAAATAAATGTCCACCTTCTAACTGTTAGACTCTACGGTTTGTTCTCGAGATCTGTGCCTGCAAAATGTTGTATAGTATCTGATGAGCTATGAAAACTCAGTAAGTAGTCCTTTACTCTGCCATATGTACAAGGGTATAAAAGAATGCTAACCAGTCAATGAATATATAACTCAATATCAAGTGATGGAAGTCAATGATAAGGAAAAGAAACTGCTATGCCAACAATGTCATACTGCTATAGTCATGAGCTATCTCAAATATGAAATGTAAGCACTGTACTGAAAGCTGTAAAATCTCATGATCATTCAATAACAATATAACATGATCAAGCTATGAATATCAACAATAAAGGATAGTGATATCAACTAAAATTGAGATGCTCTCGTGGGGCCCGAAAATCCCCCTGAGCTCGTATTCAGATCCATTCGGACTCTCTGAATAATACTACTCTGTGTACACTGTAACTCCACGTCTTATGCCTCGCACATCAATAGGTAAATGTTCCACTCGGAACCTAGACCCGAAGGTCATAAATAGCATCAGAATGGAGGTTTGACTGCGCACAAATCCGGTACTAATAATATATCAGGATCATGCTATCTTCCACGAAGAGTATAGTAGAATCATAACTGATTCTAGGCAATCTGACGTAACAGTAGTTTTCGAGGCTACGGTTACTAGACTGCTTTGAATAAACTGTCTGGCCCTCACAGCCCTAGGTACAAGTGTACATAAGGAAATCTGTGCACAAGTGTACAATCATTGTAACACCCCGACCCTGATTGATTAATAATTAGCTACTAATTATTAATTAGAACCGACGTAAAGAATAATTAAGAAGCTAATCAGAAACCTCGTGATGGTCATGACAGACCAATTAAGCACATAAGAAATGAGGGCTTAATGCCCGAACCTAATTACAAGTTAATTAGGTGAAATGATGTTATTTTAACACTAAGAAAACTCGAGTTAGAAAACTACAGAAATCCCAAGGGATTAATAACCGACACTAGACCTTGGAGATTGAAGCTAACCTAAATAGGAAATGACCAGAAGAAACCGCATCGAAAAAGGAGCAACGGAAAAGAAAATATTAAGAAAATAGCCAAAAAGGAATTATGCGCCCACCAAACAGGGCCTAAGCCCAAAATGTGGAAAAAAAATACCCAAAAGTAGGGCCAAGGGGATTTGAACCCTTGACCAAGTGGGACAAGATTCTTGTTATCCAAATAGTTACCAAGTGGGCTATTGGCATCTTTGTGCCTATATATACAACCAATTTTTATTTAAACCCAATTTAGCCAAGGCTACCTCCCAAATTGGCCAATGGCCATGCATGCAACACATCACCATCACATCACCCTATGCACCCTAGCCCATCATCACCCTACCTTAGAGCACTTGATCTCACCTTCACCAATTACTTTACATGCAAAACCCAAAATAATCATTTTGGTTCAAATAAACCAAATAAGTAAAATACATATGATCCTATGGTGTATGGACGGCTAAAGTAAAGAATCAGAAAGTGAGGTGCAGTATGAAGTTTTAGAGAGAGTGTGAGTTAGAGAGAAAGTGGAGAGAATCTAGAGAGAGAAAGTGAGACCTTGTGTGTGCATGCATATGAGTATCACCAAGTGTACTTGAAGAAGTCTGAGCAACCCTAAGGAGCATTGAGAGGGCCTAAACCAAGCCAAAGAAGAGAATAGCCACTGTCAAAAGGTATAAACCCAAAATTGTAAAATTTTCTATGTAGAATTTTGCTACTGTTTTTGATGTTTTGAGCCTAAATAACTGCATGCATGATACCTAAAATGTAATATCAGGAATAAGGCATGAAATTAGAGCATTGAATCGACCCTAAAACACCCACACAGTGCACATCCGCCATGAACGGACCTCAAATTTTGTAGGTCTGAACCGACCATCGTTGATCAAATTCTGGCCTGTTAGAACTTAAACTAGAACCTTCTAGCATCTCCAAAACCTAGATACGCGACCCCAAAGATTCGGAATCAACCATGAAATCACGAGTTGCAGGTTTGGGTTTTAGGACCCAGCCTCACAAAAACACGATGAAACCTGATTTTTGGAATGAGGATTGAATCCCCATGTCATGAGGGTCACATAGAACCAAACCAGAATAAAAATGGCGAACAAAATGAGGGTTTACCAAGGAGTTGCAGGTTTGGGTATTTTGTATGAAACCGGACGTTTGGGTTAGTTTTAAAGTATCAAACAAATGCCAAAAGATTGGCCAAATCCCCAGGAACGTGTATCAACTAAGAGCAGAGAAAATCAGTGGCCAAAAATGCATGAAAATGGAAAAGAATAAACCCAGAAATTAGGGCAACAGTACACTGTTTGATGAAGAAGACGACGAGTCAACTGAGTCGACTCGTCCAACGCGTCCAGACCCACTGAATTGACTCAAACACGTGTCGAGCTACAGGATGGCCACCACATTATTGGAATGACGATGTTTAAGTTAAGTTTAAAATTTTAAACTATTAGGGCTGACATCATCATGACGTCAGCATTACGTCTTAAACAGACCAAACCGGTTGGTTCAATGAAAACCGGACCGGTTCATTTAAAATGGAACTGAACCGACTAGTTCACACCGAAAGTTTATGTAATTTGATTCTGACCCCGGAACTTCGGGATAATTGTACTATGGCCCAACCAAAATTTATTTAATTTTAAGAAATATTTCAAAAATACCCCTAGGTCAAAAACGAAGCAAACGAAGTCCAAATAAAGAAAATAAATAGTGTATTTTGACTATTTTGGACGTTCTGAATCTAATGGTGGAGTCCGTTTCAATATACGGAACCCCAAAAAATTAAGACGCGTTAAAGTATAAATTACCAAATTGCCCCTAATATGCCCGATGTCCAAATAACACAAGTTATCAGTGTATTATTATTATCTTGGGCCTTTAGAGATCAATGGTGAGGTCTGTGTTATGAAATGAAGAGTAGAAAAATATGATACGTAAATATGTAAAATATAAAAATCAAACCTTACAATTTAATGAAGCTACCGGAAGAGTATACATTAAGAGCATAACGCTTAGGTTAAAAGCTAGGATGTGATAAAATCTAAACATAAAATGAGAACATCAATAAGAGATATTTGAAGTACCTAGGAAGTTAACGGATTCTTTATGAATTGTTTTAGGAACTACAAAGGAGGAGGGAAAGGCAGTGCATTATTAGCACCAACCTTACGGACTAAGGTGAGTAACCCTGCATTTGAAGTGGAGATTTAACTCCACGGATTTGAAGATGTTTTAAATTTCAAAATATCTGAAGCATTGAGTGTTAAATATTTCATGATTCCTGTTTTAAAATATTCCGTTCTTATAAATCCTGTTACGACATGTTGAATGATAGATTCCTATTACAGTCTTCCTTAAAAGTATTTGACCTGTCCACATGTTCTAAAATTTGCTTATTCCAAGTATTTGAAGATTCTATCATGAAGTCATGAACATCATGTTTTAAATACTCATGAAAAGTATTATGAAAAGACACATGATAAATGTATTTATATGCAAAGATAAATTGTGCATAAGCACCACAGATTTTTTGGGTTTCTATGAATAAATGCCTGGTAGCAAGATCTAATCCCCCAGGCAATGAGATATCTCCATGAAAAGTAAAGCGGAGACCACTCTCTAAGGATTCCATCGAATCTGTCTTAAATGAAAAACATGAATTTCTCACATCAAATATCAACAAAAGAAAATTCTAAATAGAGGAATTAACTGTGTCCGCTTGTAGTATGTCCAAGGCCTCCCAAAATTTCTGCACCACATTCACCCCCCGGGGAGTTTACTTATTCGTCTACCACCATCGCTACATGCGAGGAAACGTGTTATCTTTTGCCTCTACCAATGATTACGGCAACAACTGGAGAACCTCATAGGCCCAAATTTGTCCAAATAGGAAAGTCAATTAACATGATATTTTCTCAAAAAAAAAGTGGGAAATTTAGAAATTCGTACCTCTAAAACAATGTTGAAACCACCGAGTCCCTTGATAACCGCCCGTGATAGCACATACATTTAGCAAAGCCTCCCTAGTTGAAGCGCCCGAAGTTCTCCACATCCTCCAAAGTAGAGAGGCACCAAAAGTGGGTGGTGTCACCAACGTTAGCTAAGAGGGTCCGACCAAAGACAAAATACATGAAGGCCCTCATCAACTGGTCATCTTCAAAAGGGTTACAGCACTCCTGAAAGTGAAAGTTTTCCAACATATACCTAACTTGTACTGCACCACCGGAGGACAACGTGGGCCGCCACCTTAGAAGCTGAAAAATCTCATCACCCCGGCTATGAATTTCACTATCCCATAGCACTTGATCATTACCGACCTGAAGGCTCGTGATCATTAAGAAGTCAATGTTACCTCCCTAAATTGGAGGTGGAAAGTGTTGGTGGTGTCCTACCATCTCTCTACTAAAGCATAGAGAAAATTTTTTAGTCATGATCAACATGGATTATCTAGTCTAAGAATGGCCCAAAACTAGCTACTCCCACCTGCCCTTGGCATCGGAGGGGCAAATCAGCCCATCACTCCGTTATGTCTACCGTTGAGCCTCGAGCTCGAATTTCCAAATCTGATTACAAGGAATTCAAACCAATATGTTAGAAAATCCTTTCAAATGCCATAAGTATGAAAAACAAGCAAGAACCAATTGCAAGAAACCAAGGCAAAGCAAAACTGCCCATTCGAGCATTTTCACAAGTGCAAGGAGTGCACCTTCCAAAAGGCACGTGGGTGAAATACCCATACATGCATGCAAAATTTCATGCAAAATGCTTTCAAATCATGAAAAACAAACCAAATCTATCAAGAATCAACTCAAAAATTTGAAAACAATCAGAAGAAAACTCAAGAAAATCCATACTTGGCCATTGCGGTACCGTTGCAAAAAATGATGTGCCGCCTCTTAGAGTAAGCTTCTGTTGTTCTGAAAGCCCGGAGCTGGTTTATATCAAAAGATTGCACAACGCAAGAGTCCAAACATCCCCAAATCCTAGTCAATATCAAACATTGGGTCTGAGTCACTAGCGCCTTTACTTCACTATTTCTCTTGAAATTTTCAGATTTGTGGTTAAGAATTGAGTTGTTTCATCTTTCGAGAGGTCAAAACAAGTGCCGAATACTTCCATCTAACCTCCTTCACAACTCTGCAAAAAATGGTCACAAAAGTGGTAGGAGAGAGCTCAAGAACACGATGAGAAACCAAAAGTTGCAACATTTTAAAGCATACTACCCAGGCACCCGAGTGCCGATCGGCACTCACAGGTAGCCAATCGCCACATAAAGGGTGAAAACACCCCCTTTCTAGGTGCCGATCGGCACGCAAGGGCTAGGCAGGCCAATTTTCGAGCTTGGGCCTATTTGGCCCATTTTAGCTCGTTTCTTGTCAGAATTAAGCCTTTTGTTCAAAATATCCATCGTGATTCAACACCAAACATCAAAGGAAAAAGTGATTATTTTCTAAATCTAGTCAATGTAGACAAACGTGTCATTTAGTGACGTAGGCCCACTAATTCAAAACTGTCATCAAGTAACTCATGATTTCTTTCAAAAGATCGTGCACATAGTATTTTCTTTAATGGTCCTTCAAGATCCGGACCACATTTTCTAAGCGAGACACAACTGCTCATTTCTCAAACAAATCAAGATCACTAAGTTAACTCAGCTCATTCCCTAGTGAAATCTAAACCATCATCTTTTGCTTAGAGAAATTCATCTCCCTAGCAAAATTTGTTCTGTCATTCCCTATGGAGTCTTTATTCTCTACACAAAAAAAAAAATTTCTGAGGACGTAATTCATCTCGAAAAAAAACCATCTAAGGGCGTAATCTATCTCGACAAACCGTCTAAGGACGTAATCCATCTCGGCATAAAACTGTCTGAGGACGTAATCCATCTTGGTAAACGTTTGAAGACGTAATCCGTCTTGGTAAAATTATTTGAGGACATAATTCATCTTGACAATCTATTCATTAAGGATATAATTTTAGAAAAATTCTGTTAGGATAACGTTCCTTTTAGGTAAGTCGTCTATCGCATCACATTTTATCATCCTGTTAGGATAGTGTTCCTTTCGGGTAAGCTGTCTATCGCATCACATTTTATCATCCTGTTAGGATAGCATTCCTTTCGGATAAGCCGTCTATCACATCAGTCTATCGCATCACATTTTATCATCCTATTAGGATAGCGTTCCTTTCGGGTAAGTCATTTATCGTATCACGTTTTATCATCATATTAAGATAACATTCCTTTCGGGTAAGCCATCCATCGCATCACTTTTTATCATCCTATTAAGATATCGTTCCTTAAAAGTAAGCCATCCATCGCATCACATTTTTTCATCCTATTAGGATAGCGTTCCTTTCGGGTAAGCCGTCCATCACATCACATTTTTCATATCAAAATAACATTCCTCTTGAATAAGCCATCTATCGCATTCTCTCTTATCAACCTACTAGGATGGAATTCCCTTTTAGGTAAAACATCCGGGGATGTAAGATCATCGCATGAGGACACAACCTCTTGAAAAACATGTTAGGATTGCATTTCTTATCAAATAAGACTCTGAGGAGTCTTTTTCGAGGGCGTAATCTCACAACAATCCTATTGAGATGAGTCTCTTTAGAAAAATCTGGTAAAGGCATCACTCATTTTTGCTAGTCACGAGCTACGAATGGTTTGATTTTCCTGAGGGCGATACATAGGAATCTCATAGAGGAATGAGTCTGACCACATCAAACAAAAAATCACAATCAAGGTCAAAATAGTTGTCTTTTTTTTTTCTTTGCGTTAACGTTCACTTGCTTACAAGTTCCATTAACCAAGGTTTTTTTTATAGACACCTCATTTTGTGGCCCTTGATTTAGTAGCAATTCTGTAGTGGTACCAAGAAACCTACTTCCGTTGGGACTTCTCCTAACAGAGTCTTATTCTTGATAGGACTCTCCTGCCAAAGTCCTAGTTCCATTACGAGTCCTCTTGACAGAGTCCTATTCTCATTAGGACTCTCCTGCTAAAGTCCCAGCCCTAGTAGGACTCTTTCTGATAGAGTCCCACTCTCGTTAGGGCTCTCTTGCCAGAATCCCAATTCCATTAGGACTCCTCCAAATAGAGTTTCATTCCCATTAGAACTCTCATTGCTAGAGGCCCAGTTCCATTACGACTCATCCTAATAGAGTCTTATTCCTACTAGGACGCTTCCACCAGAGTCTTAGTTCCATTAGGACTCCTCTTGACAGAGTTCTATTCCCGCTAGGACTCTTCTCCCAAAGTCCCAGTTCTATTAGGTCTCCTCTTGATAGAGTCATATTCCCGCTAGAACTCTCTTACCAAAGCCCTAATTCCATCAAGACTCCTTCTGACGGAGTCCTATTCTAGCTAGAAGTCTTCTACCTAAGTCCCAGTTCTATTAGGACTTCTTCTGACAAAGTCCTATTCCCCCTAGGACTTTTCTACCAGAGTTCCAATTCCATTAAGACTCCTTCTGACAGAGTCCTATTCCCGCTAGCACTCTTCTACCAAAGTCTTAGTTCCATTAGGACTCCTCCTGACAGAGTCCACTCTTCTACCAAAGTCCTAGTTCCATTAGAACTCCTCCTGATAGAGTCTTATTCCCGCTAAGACTCTCTTGCTAGAGTCCCAGTCCAAGTAGGACTCTTCACTATAAAGTCTCACTCTCGTTAGGACTCTCCTACTCGTGTCCCAATCCAAGTAGGACTCTTCCCAATACAGTCAAACTCCAGTTAGGACTCTCCTGCCATAGTCCCAGTCTAAGTAGGACTATTTTTGATACAGTCTCACTCTTGTTAGGATTCTCCTAGCAAAGTCCCAGTTCAAATAGGACTCTTCCCGATAGAGTCCTACTCTCGTTAAGACTCTCTTGCCAAAGTCCCAGTCCAATTAGAATTCTTCTTGATAGAGTCCCACTCCCATTAGAACTCTCCTAACAAAGTCCTAGTCCAAGTAAGACTCTTCCCGAAAGAGTCCTACTCCCGTTAGGACTCTCCTACCAGAGTCTCAGTCCAAGTATGACTTTTTTCGACAAAGTCCCACTCTTATTAGGACTCTCCTGATAGAGTCCCAATCTGAGTAGGACTCTTTTCCAACAAAGTCCCACCATGGTTAGGATTCTTTTACCCATCGAAGGGCATTTCGGTAATTTTGGTACATTTTTGCCCACTAAGGACATTTTGGTAATTCTAGCACGATCCTACCCTCAATAGGACTTGCTAGTCACTTGAGGGGTATTTTCATAATTTCTATATCATTTTATCCATATGGGGGCATTTTGGTAATTTAAGCCATTTGGTGACAAATCAAGCATAATTCGATCATTTTATATATGTTGTGGCAATCTAGAGATTCTTCACCGAGTTGGGGGTTATTTGATAATCTTGAGTGATAGTAGTCTATTTAGGTATAATTAGGACTTTCTACTCTTAGAGTTTTCATAAATCTAGTTGCTTGATATTTCTTTAAATGTAAATACATTGAACTTGGACATTTTCATTTTAGAGTTTATTTTCCAATTAAAATCTATTTCTCTTTTATCTTATTGGTTCTTCTATGTAGATATCAATTCTATTGGTTCGTGCATTATCATAATTATTTATTAATTCATTTAGTTAGGATAATTATTCCTAGGATAATTATTTATTTTTTTATTTATTTAATTAGGTAATTATCACTCAAGACATGATCCTAGCCCTCCATTCTAGGGTTTCATCTTAGACTCTTCGATTGAATCTCCAAATTTTCTTATAAATAAAGGCCCCTAGCCATTAGTTTTAGAGGACACAAATTTCCATAGCCTCACGCTATTAGTTTAATTCTAATATTCTCTCTATAAGAACTCTCATTCTCTCAGGCCGAAGCCTTACCGAAGTGACAACCTCCCTTCAATAAGCAAGCCAAAGTGACGCTTTCCAAACCCAAGAACAAGTTGGAGATCTACCCGATTAAAGCTTCCGATCTAGACTTTCCTAGCCGAAGTGTTACCCAACTCCCACATCTGAATAAGGTACCCTCTCAAACCCTTAACAATTTTCTTTAGATCTAGTTGATCTCACCTATTTTATCACTCTTGATAATAGAGGGTAAATCGGAGAACTACGTGACTCTTATTCTGTTTTTTAAACGGATATGTAGGAAGCTTTTGGGCCCGAGTCAGATTTTTTTCTTTCTTTTCTGCTTTATTTTGGTTATTCATGCTAGATTTATTATTATTTATTTTTTCCAGACTCACATCTCTCTTTTTGTTTTCTCATGACAAAATAGCCTTGTAAGTGAATATTCAAGGCCGATCCATTCAGATCGAGAGGGGTAGGTGCCTAACACCTCCCCACTCCGTACCTTAGCCCCCAAGCTATTTCTTTGGTGTTTTCGCTTTATTTCAGTGCTTTATCCTTCTTTTGATCCATGACAAGGGATCTCTTAATATGTATTTAGGATTAAAAGTAATGTGATTTTCTTTCCATTTCTTTCAATTTTCCTTCATGTGTATTCTTCAATTCGTAAGGGTTTGCTTATTTCTTGCCCAAAAATAAACTAGCGACTCATCAATCTCTCTATCTCCTATAATAGGCATTCCTTCCTACCTTTAAGAAATGAAACAACTGAGATCCCTCTAAATCCGCAAAAAGGATTACTATTTTCCTTTTTCTGGTGTTGGCACCCACAGTGCTCAATTATGAAATTCATGAAAACTTAATATCAATATCCATATCAAACGGAAGCATTCAAGCAAAGCAATTTGTAAATTGTAAGAGATTTTCAAATCGATTGATAATGGAGAAACCACCAAGGACAACAATCATTGAGTAAAACTCCAGAGTTGGGCCAATACTCAAGGAACACTTCCAATATGATAGAAGTTGAATTACAACGTATCTACAAACCGAACTCTATACATCAAGGTCCGTTCAACCCGATCACGTCTTCAATTTCTTCTTGATTCCACAAGCCCCTCACAGTCGGAATCTTCATACAATTGGAATCCTCGATGGTCTCAGAATCCTCCGATCTAGCTACTCCACTATTACAAATCCTCACAATCTCGGTGTTCACCCATCGCTTAACGCCAAATCTTTAAGCTTGAACTCAATTATTCATAAATGGTGAAATGACATGAACAAGAGACTCTTAGATCTGAATTGGATCTAGTGAATGATATAAATCAATCAATCTATGAGAGTAGAGGAATGAATGATTGACAATTATGATTGATCTCTCATGATAGATTTTTGATCTCTCAAGAATATAACTCTCACGATTGAAATCTCTCAAGAATATAACTCTCACGATTGAAATCTCTCAAGAATATAGCTCTTACAATTAAAATCTTATTACTCTATTTTTACTGTGCTCAACTGAATTTTCATGATATTTCGCAATGAACTGGTTCAATCCAAAATGAGTTTCAAAATAGATTATAAATTTTTTTCCGCCCGAAGTTCATTTGAACAAACCACCACTCGTTCGAACGAGCTCTCATTCGTTCGATCAAATACGAAGCGAATATCAACCGAGCACATTTCTGAAGTTGCAGTTCTTCGTTTGATATAGGTTTTCAAACGAATGAAAATGAACTGCTATTGTTCATTCAAACGGGCCTTGAGCAACAGAGAGTTTCTCATTCTAAGCTTATCTTGTGAACATAATTTTCCCTTAAGTTTTTAAGATGCATTTTTGAAAAAATTCTTTCACAATCACAAGTTTAATACACACATGATGTTATGATGAAAACTATATGCAATGCATGCAATGTGTGAGTGTCTAAGATCCAAATCAAAATAAAAGTCCAATATATCATTCGTGAACCAAGTCGGCTAGTAAATATGCACAGTAATGTAGCTTAGACCATCTTAAAGTAGAACGAGCATTGAGGTACTCATTCATATAACTTATGTAATGATTACACACAAAATATATTTTTTCAAACCAGATTAGCCAATTACAATATCGGACCCCTTGGTCCTAACAAATATAATCTAGGAAGGGAGTTGAATTAGTATATACAACTTTTTCAATTTCTCCAATTTTTCAACCACAACACTAACAACTACAAAAATGGCAACATAAATGACTTGTAAATTCAAAAAGTATTCAACAATAGTACATAATTCAATAACAAATCATAATCCATCCAATTTAGTAATCAAGTAGTGTTTGTCAAGATATATCATTCAACACAAGCCTAAATGATCCACTAGTTTAATTTGATTATCAATTCTACAAATCAAATTGAAATTTAACTAAGTGATCAATTGTCGATTCCACAATTCATTTTGTTATTCCAATTTCGCAATTAAGGTTCTCAATTACTCAATTAAAGATCAAGTTTCATAATTTATGGAAACCCAAATCTCTATATAACAAAAGCAATTGATTCAAGCAAATTTGAAATTGTAAAGCATGAAGAGTAAGAGATATTACAAACCGAAGTGATGACGGAGAAACCACCATGGAAAACTATCCGTGGTGGAAAACTCCGGAGCCGGCCATACTTGAGGAAGAGTTCCACTATGATTAAGATCGAATTATAATATAAAGATGAACTAGACTTTATACCTCAAGCTCTGTTCTACCTGTTCACATCTTCAATCTCCCTTGAGTCCACAAGCTCTTCATAGTCAAAATCTTCATACAATTGGACGCTCTCCACAGTTTCAGAATCCTCCGATCAGGCCATTTCACAATTGTAAATCCTCACAATCTCTGTATCTACTGATTGCTCAATAATGAATCCTGGAGGTTGAACTCTACACTCTTCAATGGTGAATTGACATGGAATTGAGTCTCTTTGAAATAACTTAGATCATGTGAATTGATCTAAATCAATAGATGATTAGAATAGAGATATGCATGATATATAATTTTGATTGTTTACTCATGAAAGCTTTTAGATCTCTCAAGTGTACAGCTCTCACAATTAGAACTTTCTCTTACTCTGTTATCACTAAATGGAACTGAGTTTTCTTCAATTTATATTCATGAGGTCGGATCTCAAATTCAGCTTGAAAACAAAAAAAGTTCGATTTTGTTTGGATAGTTTTTGAGAGTTAGAGTTTTAAGAAATTTTTTAAGAAATGTTTTTGAGTAATTTCTTGGAATTTGAACCATTATTTGGATTGATTAATTTGAAAAAAGATAAAAAAAAAAAAAAAAAAGTAGGTTATGTTTGGTTATGTTTTCAAAATAAGATTTTTAATTTCAAATTACAGGATATGTGTTTGAAATTAATTTTGTTTTATTTTTAAAAATTTAGATTATCATATCGAAATATATTTTTATAAATTTTAAAAAATTAATTACAAAATTTTTTAAAATATTTTTCAAAAAATTTTATCTAAATTACTATCAGGTAAACATCCAACATTGATTCATTGACAAGCCATTCAAATTCTTTTTTGTTTCAAAATTATTATTATATACTAGTAAGCCTTGATTATTATTATTTTTTTTATAGGAAATGGTCGTCCAATAAAAGGCATGGCTTACATGATCTTTATTTAGAAAGATCAACTACTTTCCCAACGAATAAGACCGTTGACGGATTTAAGATCAATATCCTATTCGCTTGGGGTGAGTATTTATTTTTTAAATATAAGAAATTTATATTTTTTATTATTTTATTATAATATTTTTAAAAAATAAAAACTGCCCCCCTTTATTTGTTTAGATTTTAAAAAATAAATTTTTAATTTTAAAACGTGGGATACGCTATTGACAAACTATTAATTTTAAATTTTTTTACTATTTTATAATTTAGATTATCATATCCAAATACATTTTCACAATTTTTAAAAAATCAATATTT
The DNA here is from genome assembly GCA_008638375.1 of Nyssa sinensis. Classification (NCBI taxonomy): domain Eukaryota; kingdom Viridiplantae; phylum Streptophyta; class Magnoliopsida; order Cornales; family Nyssaceae; genus Nyssa; species Nyssa sinensis. Next base: position 29,494,461 of record CM018032.1, read on the forward strand.
TGAAACAAATTATATCTGAATTACATTTTCACAATTTTTAATATTCTTAAAAAATGTGTTTGGTAACGTTTTTACTGTATTTTCACAATTTTTAATATTCTTAAAAAATGTGATCAGAATTTAATACATTTAATTAAATATGATATAAAAAATTTAATTTTATTCAAATTTAATAATTAATTTAATAAAAATAACAAGATTTAACAAATTCGATTAATTAATATAACATATATTAATTATTAAATTATATAATATTTTTTAAAATTAAAGTTGTATAGCATAAGTTTAGCATATTATAAAATAATATTTTATATGTATAATATAAATTATAATATAATATTTTATAATATAATATATATTAATATCATTGTCAAATCAAATAAAATTTAATTTGATAATTAATTTATTAGAATTTGAACCATTGTTTGGATTTAATTTCTTGAAATTTGAACCATTGTTTGAATTTAAGATTAAGTTTTGGATTTTGTTTTTTTATTGACTAAACAAACAAGTTTTTAAAATGTGAAATGGGAAAATCTGTTTTTGAATTTATAACCAAACACAACCTTCTATTTTTCGCGCAGTGTTCATTAATTGTTCGAATGAGCACCTCTTTGTTCGAACAAGCATGGAACGAACATCAAACGAGCAAAGTTCAGAGTTGTAACTCTTTGTTTGATGTAAACCCATCAAATGATTAAGAACGAGAAAAAAATGAACATTTTTTTGTTCGTTCGAATGAGCCAATAGTTTATTCGAACGAGCAACATAGAGTTGCTCATTCTCTGTTCGTCTTATAAACTCAATGTTCCTAAGTGTCTTGAACTATGCATTTTTGAAAAAATTGTTTCACAAACACAAGACAAATATACACATGATGATATGATGTCTAATATATGCAATGTATGTAATGTGTGAGATCCAAATTAAAAGAAAAGTCTGAATTACCTAATTTACCCTTCAAGAACTAAGACGACCAGTAGACGATCTCGGCAATGAAGTTTGAACCATCTTGGGGTAGAACAAACATTGAGATATTCTAAGCCTAAGACTAATGCAATGATTACAATCAAAGTGCGTTTTGTCAAAATTAGACTAGCCAATTACAACATCGGACCCCATGGTCCTAACAGAGATAAAATCTCCTGATCATTCCTATAATGGAAATAGTGATGCCTGCAACGTTTGGTAGGATAAGCTAAGATTTTAATGAGTCTTATACTTTAGTAACACAAGGGGAGTATAATAGGATTTTCTTAATAAGAATCACTTATATGAGTGTGAACTAGGTTGGTTTTATGAGAATGATAAGGTTGAATTCTTTAAGAGCACTCATGAAAACCAGGAGTTGTTTAAGGCCAAAATTAACATAATCATGAAAACCAACTATGCCCGGAAAGATTCTATGTGAATGCTATTGTCTTGATTTACTCAAATGGTTGAACAATTCAAGATGTAAGTTCACTGCTCAACCAATAACTTCGATAGTATTTCACAAGAGAAGGTTCAAAGCCACAAGCTACCTTTCTCTATATAGAAGATTTTCAAATGTACTATCTTTGTGTCTGCATATCATTTGCATTACTTTTAATCAAATTTATTCATCTTAGGGATTGTTAGCTAAAATGGGTTTTGAACACAGTTAATTGGCCAACTTTGAGCTAAAATAAAAGTTGGACCCACACATTTATTAAGGTGGATCCACATAGAAATATGTTCTCTTCCATGAGTAGATTAAGAACATATATTGGGTTGATCAAAATCATTAATAAATGATTGAGAAATTGACTCCAAATATCACCACTTGAACATAATAACATAAGCTTGTGAAAAGCTTGTGTCCCACATTAGTTGGGTACAAAGCTTTAAGTGAGTATATATATAATTACCTTAAAAGGGGGTTTAGGGACCTAAGGGGCACCCTAATTTTGTAGGAGGAAGAGGACCTAGCCATTGTGAGTTCACCACACGTGCGTGTGCGTAAGCGCTACCCTACACCCAACCGAACCGGGTCAGGTTGGGCCATAGCCCACTGTATATATATCTTTTTGAAGAAAATTTATTTAATATTTTTATTTAAATTTTATTTCTAAAAATGTTATCACTTCTATTACTGTTAAACTAACCAAGATGCAGTCATTTTGAATTTGACTGAATAATCGTCTCTTTCAAATGAACAGTTACATCCATTCATACTAGTACACGTGTTCGTCATTAACAACCGCGTCCAATAGAGTTTTGTGACTGTTTTGACTAGACGTGATTAAATCTATAAATATCCACCCCTTATTTGCATTCACGCATTTATTAATACAATCTGATACTTTACTACAATCATAAGAACCAGTCAGTTAGTTAGAGAGATTTATAAACACAAGTTGGTTCACTCGGCACACAGACTACATTGCCTCTTTTGCGTGTAATTCGATCATTGTATCTTTGGGGACAATCGTCTAAGGGCTTGTAAGCACCACTACGAGTGGCGTAATTTGTTGTAAAGATATAGTGTAATAAACTAGTCTTGATCATCTTATGTATTTTGGTTCTACAAAGATTACTGTAAGTTAGAACTATTTTATTTTTGATTTTCATCTATAAGTTTAGTTTTATATTCTGTTCAATTAATTCTCTTTTGATAAAACAAGTTTATGTTTTTCTAGTTGTAATTGTATTTTATTTTCAAAATATAGATTTTGGACTTTGATTTAAATCTGTACTTGCAAAGTAAAATTGATACCATTTTTCTAACACTGCGAGTCATATCCGACACGTATATTTTATATTGATTTCCTACAAAATTAATCGGAGAAATTTAAGCATTGAATTCTTCCTCAGTCCACCCCGAACCAAAACATGACTTTAGTATTTGTGTATTTTAATTGTTTGGGACATAGTTACCAGAACTAGACTGAACCAACCGGTTCAAAACGTTGAATTGGGCATTAGACCTGTCTGGTTCAATTAAAATACTGGTTTTGCTAAAGAATTAGAAAAAACTGGTTGAACCGGCTGATTTTAAAAAAAAATCGGTTGAACTACTTTTTTTCTTTTTCTCACCTACAACTTTTTTTTTAATTACAAAACTGCTTATATTTGATAATTAAATGATAAAACTTAGTATAAAATAAGATATTGTTACATATATTTTTGTTCTATATACAAATATATTAAACTTATACATTAAGATAATTTCAATGATTATACTTATATTTTGTTATTTATCACTAGATAATAAAAATATATATATTTTTCTTGTTATTTTCTTAATTTTTAATATATTTATTGATATTTTTAATATATTAATTAAAAACCTGTTGAACTAGTGAACCGTGAACTGGTCCCTTCACTGGTTCATCGTCCAGTCCAGTTCTAATAACTATGATTTGGGATTTACATCCGTGAAACGTACAAATGGCGCCCCAGCCTCAATAATTGCGATTTGGGTTGGCATTTAATATCATTCCTGAATCCCACTAACTAGGGAGTTGTCTCAATTGGATTAACAAGTGAGAGTAATGCAACCTGTGACTGACCATACTAAAAAATTGATTTATCTTTCCTCATATTTTTCAAAAGACAGGGATGAATGCACTCTAAGCTCGTTTGAATCGAGAGAATTATAAATAATAAAAGAAAAGATTAAGATAAAGAGATAACTAAATCTTTCGTTTAGAAATTTTTAATTGAGAGAAAAAAAAAATGAATAGAAGAGAAAGTTTGAAAATTCTAGTCAATTTCTCCAACTCTCCAAAATTAGAGAAATTTCAAAAGAAAAAAAAAGTATTTTAATAAATTTTGATGAAATATTACCCATAAATGAAAGCATTAAAATTCTATAAAAAAAAGAGATGTATAATTGTCAAATAATTTTTTTACCTTTTTTTTCTTTCTTTTCATACTAATATTCAAATAAAAATTAATAATATATATTGATATGCCACAAAATGACAGACCAGCATCCGAGTGGCACGTGTACACACAGAGCACCTATGCATACAGAATAGCTAAAGCTTACCCATTCACAGCAAACTTATGTGTATAAGGTTCAGAGCTTCCTTGCTTGGAGTCCCGCACAACCTCAGATCTCATCTTTAGAGTAGAAGACACTGAGCACATGCACGAAAGGGTCCCGAACTGATTGCCGTCTCAAATACCCTATCAACCTAAGGATAAGAAAATAATGCGTGACAAGGAAACTGCCATTCATGGATATTGTTCACTTCTTATTCTTATGGAGCGCATAGATCAACATGGTAACTGCTATTATTTGATAACAATTAAATCCCTATTATTACGACTCCAAATCCTACTCAAATTAAGAAGATCCGTAGCCTATAAATTGAACCCTAAGGTGCGCCTTTCAATTAGAGTTATTCAATTACTTTCAATTACAGTCTTTCCTTTATTTTTACTGACTTCATCATCGGAGCGGCTACCACTGATGTCACGACCCGAAACCCACCCTGTGCGGATCTGGCATCACGACTCCGATCTGACCCGACGGCCGAACCCGATTTTCCCTTTTCACTTAACTCGACATTTATGTATGAGTTAGTTAACCTGCAATCAGAAATTAAATACACAGCAGAAGACTTTATAAAATTTTACGTTGATAGTACTAGAGTTCTTTAATTTTACAAACCCAAAAATTTCAAAATACAACTATCCCCAGGACGCGGAGTGATGGGAGAACATAGGACAAACACTATACCTTACTATCAAAAATGTCTCTACAGTACGTCATCTGCAATCACCCTACGCCTATTCAGAGTTTCAACCCCTACTTCAAGGTAGGGCATCGTTACCTGCAAAATGTTGTGTAGTATCTGATGAGCTATGAAAACTTAGTAAGTAGTCCTTTACTCTATCAAGGACAATTCAGCATATGGGGGTTCACATAACAAGATACATAGTTCATAGTAACACGATAACCAATCGAGATGATATAATATTAACAACACTAAGTCACATCACATAATGATGAAATAACAATGATTATCCAATCAAATGCGATGATGCATAGAATGATTTCCATGATATATATATATATATATATATATATATACGTAGAACTGAGCATACCCTGTTGCAAACAGGTCTCACCACCTGACTTGCTCATGTATACCCAGTTTACAGTAGGACTCAGCATGCCCTGTTGCAAACAGATCTCTCTATCTGACTTGCTCATGTATACCCAGTCTACTATAAGACTCAGCATACCCTGTTGCAAACAGATCTCTCTATCTGCCTTGCTCATGCACACCCAACCTACACCCTTTAGTAGGATCCAGCCATACCCTTTTGCAATCAGAAACTACCGTCTGACTTGCTCATGTAGACCCGACCTACTTCCCATAACAATAGTGGATTGTAGTTATTTATTGAGGTATGAAATGCTCATAACTCTCGTCCAGAGTATAACATATGACGATGCAATATTCAGGCATCATAACCCAACAGTATAATAATCACATGCTCAAGGCATAGCATTTGATTCAATACTCGCATCATATTTCAACTATATAATAATCACATGCTCAAAACATAACATTTACTCCTATGTTATTTACAAACTAGAACAAGCATCAATGTAATTTAGTAACATTTGATGGCATAACACAATACAGCAATAACAATCAACACATGCATAACACAGCGAGGTCTTTGCCACGTATAGAGTTCGGATTTTACTTACCTTATAGTACAATCAAGCAAGTCCGCTATCCTCCTCTTTTCCCTTTGACGTTCCTTGTCTGGTTGCAGTCAACGTCCTACACGCACTATAATCCCATTGAGACTGTACACTTTCACTCCAACCGCCAACCTTTGGAGAATTTGCAGTCGAGTGTCACAAGCCCCAACTATGTGTCTTGCTTTGACCTTCCTTCAATTAGCCATCTCTCTCCGGGGAACTACATTTGTTTGCCCAAATAATTTCCTATACTGAACTTCTCAAACAATCCCTTTAAATCTATCCCATATATCAGGGCATGCCTAATTGAAGTCTCCTATATACTGTTGCAATATCATCATTCAACTGCTCCTTTGGACTCCATAATAAACTGTTCTGCAACACCTCAAGGTCTGCTTGAGCAATCTCCTCAAATAATTCTACTAGCAACTGCAACCTATCAATAAACATCTCGGTAGCTTCTCATACTCATTCTTCACTACAGAAGTATCTTCATGATCAAATACCTCCTAAAATCAAAATCAGTCGCACAAGAATTTCCAGCAACTCCCCTATCAACTGCCAATTCTTTAATTATCATCCAAAACCCTCAAGGCATCTTTAAATATTTAGGACTGCAGCTCTAAAGACCACTGCACAAGCCTTCAATCCAGCCGACATTACTGCCCCTGAACTGCAAAAATCCCCCTGTTCTGGTGTAAATGGCTCCCCTTCGTCCAGAATTCCGGCTACTTCAATTCACCCGTTACAACCTGAACCATCAGCCTTATTCATTTTCAAAGTATTGATTCTATTCTGATCCAAAACTCACAACAATAAGGTGCATCGATTATTTCTAAACATGGCCAGATCAGCAATTTCAACCCACTTGACATCGCTGCTATCAACCATTCGTTCTGCTTAAACTAAAATCTGTATCCATTCTCCACACAATACTTCGTTCGCTATTGGTTACACCAATTGTGCCATCATCCATTCAACTCAATAGACTAACTTAGCTACAGAGAGCTCAGTCCTATGGCCCAACTCAGCGACCAACAGAACTCATAGAACTTTGTTGAATCACAACCTTAAAGTCATCTTCACCCAATTGGAACGATTCCTGTATAAACATCAATATATTGCAGAACCTTCATTGTTCTGACCCCAAAATCCTGTGGCTACCAGCGCCGCTTCTAGTTAGCAGCAGCAATTGACCAACACCATGTCCAGGAACGGAGGCTCCCCTGTCTACACCGTCACCTCGGTACATATATATATATATATATATATATATATATATCACTGTATCGAATTGAACACGAGAGAGTCGCCCACCAAGTTTTCAAAACAATCTCCATGAACAGCCCCTGTTCTCCCCTTTCCTTTTCAACCGATTCCCCAGTCGGTGGCTTTTGCCACCTGTACCGTGCGGCATACCCACATAACACGCACACACACACGGCTGCCATGCAGCCTTCCCCTTCCCAATCACCTTCCACCGCTTCCTTTTCTTTCAATTTCTTTTCCCTTTTTTTTTTCTTTTTAAATTACATTACATTATAATATATATATATATATATATATATATATCCAACCATATATATATATATATATATAGGTATATCTAATATAAATTAATAAGTATATATTAATAATCATTATTTGTACACACACACACACACACACATATATATATATATATAAATTTACACTTAAACGTGTGTATACCTACTTGCACGTGGTTCCGTAAAATTAGTCTCCCGGTGCGACGGCACCCGGAACACTTGAGACTATCAAATTAAATGTCGATTTTATTTACGTAGTCAAATTTTGGTGCAGCTTGGGATTACACGTCATGGCCCAGTCCAACCTGAGTCAGGGTACTGGCTAACTCGGGTCGGGGTATTACAACCGAAGCGAACCTGGTAGCCCTCTGATCTCTCTTTTAAGTTCTTGACAAAAGACGAAGAGCTGAAGCCCCACTGATCAAAAAGTACAGCATCAATTTGGTGCCGTCTGTGCAAAACGAAAATCGTTTCTTGCTAAATCCCTTCTCCAAAAACAAGCTTTTTTGTCTTTCTCACTGAAGGACCATGGCTCCCAATCTTTGTCCGAGGAAGAACCCTAAAAACCCCTGAAACCAACCTCCGGCCAGGAGAGAAAGAGGACAAGCACCCAACCCTTTGTAGCAGCAACCCGATCGAGTTCAACGACAGTCCGATCAAATGCAGGAACAGCTCTTTGCCATCACTAGAACTTTAGCATTGCTCATCTAGAGCCCGTGGAGCAATCTCACTCATCCTCCCACCAGCGCGGCTGATGGATGGGCTCGCCCTCCTACTACCACCATGGATGGAGGACACCACACGGAGACTCCCAGTGAACAACCGACGCACCCCCAGGGCACCATTCACATGGGAGGAGATCCCCAGCAATCCACCGCAGCGGGCAGGGGGATGCCGGCCTTTAATCCGGTCGTCTATTACCAAAGTAGGACAAGGGTCCCAACTCTGACAGCTTCAGGGGCCAACCCAGCGCCGCATGAGTTTCAGCCTCAACCGATACCGATTCCTCCGATCCAGGAAGACCGACGTCCTCTCCCTACTACTGGACAAAATCCTCCCCTCCATATATAGACAGAGGCTGCAAGGAAAGACCAACAACAACCAGCACAGCCTAGAGGCCCACAAAGGGTCGAGGAAGTAGTAGACTCCATGGATCACAATGTTATCACTAAAGGTACTTACCTCCCTCCAGAGCAGGATGAGCTAGCAAAGCTGCTCGGGAGATTCACCACACCGTTCACTCTTGCCATAATGGCGGAAGAGGCGCCAAAGAAATTTATTATCCCAAAGTTCACTCTGTACGATGGGTCTGAGGATCCCAGAGACCATCTTTCTCACTATCAACACACCATGGCACTACATGGAGCCATCGATGCCTTCATGTGTCGCACCTTTGTAACCAGCCTCAAAGGTACTATTCTGAAATGATTCCACAGCCTCCCTCAAGAGTCTATCATCAATTTCTATGAGCTTAGTAAGCAGTTCCTTGACTGATTCATGACCAGCAGAAGGTTAAGAAAAGGGCCAGAATTCCTACTAAACATAAAGCAAGCCAAAGGTGAATCGCTCTGAGAATACATCGCACGCTTTAATGCCGAGATCACAGATTATAGTCCGAGCTTCCTGGTAGCAGCTCTCACCTCTAGCCTAGCGCTGGGGCATTTTTAGGATTCCTTAACAAATAATCCTTCCACTGACATGGCAGCTGTCACGCCCCGAATTCCCAACCAACCCGAGGACACGATTGAACGAAACAAAAGAAAGGAAATAAATAGATAAAGTAAATAAATAACAATTTAACTAATTTAGATACAAGCCTACATACATTCCTGTTTTAAAACAATTTCGGCAGAACCTCTTTTGTTTTTCGAGCCTTTTTCCCCTTGATAATCACAATACAACATATATATATATATCTTTCTTCCAACAGCTTTCTCTCTTTCTTTTATGTTAACACCCCCACATCTCAAGCTCCACTTGCTTTTAAATTTCCTTTTAAATTTAAATACATTTTTATTTCTTTATTTTATTTTATTTTATTTTTCAAGTCTCTACAGCAGCACTCATGGAACGAGCTCGAAAGTACATAAACTTTGAGAAAGCAAAGATATCCTCTCAAAAAGTTAAAGAGCAAGCTCAGAAGGACGATCACAAAAGAGACTCCAGCGCAACTAAAAAGAAGGTCAGGAGTCCCGACAAAAGGACGGCACCTAAAACACCAAACAACCCCAATGTTGGGAGGTATGGCACGTACACTCCTCTGAAAGCCTCCCTCACTCATATACTTCGACAGGTACAAGCCCATGAAGATTTGAAGTGGCCAAATCCACAAAAGAGCAATCTCGATACCAGAGACCAGAACAAATACTATAACTTCCACAAAGATCACGGCCATACTACCGACGAATGCAGAGCCCTCAAATAAGAGATTGAGCAGCTCATTAGGTGAGGGCGATTGCGAGAATTCATTAGACAGGATAGGAGGCAATACCCTCGTAATGATAGGTCGTAACAGAGGAGGCAAGAACAGAAGCCTGAACACAGGAATGGCCGGAACGAGCTGCAACAACAGAACAACCAGGTCATCTTTGTCCTTCACGTTGATAACCTGATCACAGAAATGTTTAACCGAGCAAGAAAGCAATACGCTCGGGAGGCCAAGACAACTCTTAGCGTCTTCCAAATCTCTGCAATCAAGAAAAGACTAAAGCCAGCACCTAAAATCTAGTTTTCAGAGCGAGACACTGTTCCCACAGCAATGCCCTCGTCATTTCACTCAAAATTGCCAATTTTCATATCAAAAGAGTCTTAGTGGACACGGGGAGTTATGCCAATGTACTATTCTATGAGCCACTCAAGCATATGAAGCTCAACTCTAGTGACATGAAGACCACCACTGCAATAATGGCAGGTTTTGATGGGAACCTCAGCACCCCGCTGGGTAAGATTGAACTACCGACAACAACGAGAGAAGGGGATGGACAGAATACCTTGATCTCATAATACATGGTTCTGGATTCTAGATCCCTTTACAACGTCATCATCGGGAGACCTTGGCTCCACCAAATAGGAGTGGTCACCTCGACCCTCTAGCAATGCCTGAAGTATGTGCACAACAACATGGTATATTCTATCAAAGGCTGCTAGCCAACGGCCCGAGAATGTCACGCTCTCGCACTAAGAGAGAAGGCCCCCAAAAAGCAATCACAGCATCCTTAAGAAAGCGGGAGTCTAGCCCTTTCCCCCCTTCATAAGACAGATGAGTGCCCTCCAGAAATAGACGAGCCATTAAGCCCCCGAGGTAGGGACAGTAAGGCCAAGCCAATAGGAGATCTCGTCAAAATTCCAATAAGCTTTGAAGGGGGAGGACGCTATTTGCAGATCGGTTCAGACCTATCCCCTTCAGAGCAAAAGGAGATGGTGGAGTTCCTTAAGAAAAAACTCTCGGTATTTGCTTGGGAAACCAAAGATATGGAAGGGATAGACCTTGGCCTTATCTCCCACAAACTAATGACTGGTCCTGACCACCCTCCTCTAAGACAAAAAAGGAGAACATTTGCTCCAGAACTTCACAAGATCATTAATGAAGAAGTACAGAGACTACTGGATGCCAAAATGATAAGGGAAGTGTTTTACCCAAAATGGCTCGCCAATACCATTCTTGTCAAAAAGAAGAACGGCAAGTGGAGGGTTTGCGTCAACTACACAGACCTTAACAAAGCTTGTCCCAAAGATAGCTTCCCCCTTCGAGGATTAACCAGCTAGTTGATGCCATAGTTGGGCATGAGCTCATGAGCTTCATGGATGCTTACTCTAGATATAACCAAATCCAGATGTACCCCCCAGACCAAGAAAAGATAGCCTTCATATCCGAACGAGGTCTGAAGAATGCTGGAGCTACATATCAATGTCTGGTGAACAAGATGCTCCGTCCTTTGATCGGTGACACAATGGAAGTCTATATAGATGACATGCTGGTCAAAAGCCTACAGAAGAGCAGCCACATCCAGCATCTGAGTCAAACATTCAATATCTTGAAACAACACAAGATGAAATTAAACCCTCTAAAATGCACCTTCGGGGTAACTAAGGGAAAATTTTTAGGCTTTCTAGTTTCCTAGAGGGGTATCGAGGTAGACCCTACACAAATCAAAGCCTTAACTGAACTGAAGTTTCCAAAAATAAAGAAGGAGGTCCAGGCCTTAAATGGGAGGATCGCGCCTCTAAACTGGTTTATCTCCAAGTCTACCGACCGCTGCCTTCCATTCTTCAAAGCCCTAAAGAGGAATAACGTCTTACAGTGGACCCTAGAATGCGAAAAATCTTTTCAAGAATTGAAGTAGCATCTAGCATCCCCCGAACTCCTCTTAAAGCCGATCCAAGGAGAAAAATTGCTCCTCTATCTCGCGGTTTTTGAAAATGTTGTCAGTTCTGCACTAGTCAGACAGGAGAAAGGAGTCTAGAGGCTTGTTTTTTATATCAGCAAGGCGCTCCTAGACACAGAAACAAGGTACCCTGAGATTGAAAAGTTGGCCTTCGCTTTGATAATCTCTGCTTGGAAGCTTAGGCCCTACTTTCAGGTGCATTCTATTGAGATCCCGACCGCTTATCCACTAAAGTTAGTGCTACGAAAACCCAAAATCTCAGGGCGCCTAGTTAAGTGATCTGTGGAGTTGGGAGAATTCGATATATCGTACGTACCACGGACTTCCATCAAAGGGCAAGCACTGGAAAATTTTGTAGCTGAATTCACTCCAATAGTGCACGATAAAGCACAACTCGAGGTAAACACCTTGGTATGCCAACTTCATACTGACGGATCATCCACCGACAGAGGCTTTAGCATCGGCATAGTGCTTCAATCCCCCGACGAGGTTATAATAGAAAAGACAGTCAGCTTGGGATTCTGGGCTTCCAATAACGAAGCTAAGTATGAAGCCCTCATCCTTGGAATGAAACTAGCTCTAGAACATGAAGCTCAGAATCTCGAAGCATTCTCTGATTCCCAACTTGTGGTAAGCCAAGTCACTGGAGAATTCTCCACTAAGGGTGAAAGAATGACCCAATACTCAAAGCTGGTAGGATTATTGAAGCACTCCTTCCAAAAATTTATCATCCAGAAGATCGAGAGAGGTTAGAATTCTAAGGTCGACGCCCTAACAAACATAGCCTCCCATTTCAAACTAGATGGGGACTCAACACTGATGATCTCTCATCAAGTCAGGCCAAGCATTGAAGAGGTACAATCCTCCCGGGTTTCAGAGTAGACCTAAAACTGGATGACTCCCATTTTCTAATATATAGAAGAATGATTGCTCCTAGAAAACAAGAACCAGGCCCGAAGGATCCGAATCAAGGTAGCTCGGTACCTAATCTTGAATAGGAAGCTCTATCAAAGATCCTACACGCAACCTTTTCTGCGGTGCCTATCTCTAGAAGAATCTCAATATGTTCTAGCAAAAAAATACGAGGAATCTGCGGCAACTATAATGGTGGTGGAACCATAGCCTATCGAGCTCTAACTCAGGGCTACTATTGGCCAACATGTTAAAGAAAGCCAAAGAATATGTCCAGAAGTTCGACAAACGCCAACGATTCGCTCTATATCAGCACCAACCCCATCAAGAGTAAATTCCTACTGCCAACCTATGGCCCTTCGCTCAGTGGGGGATAGATATCGTAGGGCCATTGCCAAAGGCCTCTTCAAACAGGAGGTACCTACTGGTCGCCATTGATTACTTCTCCAAATGGGCAGAGGCCGAGCCTTTAACCCACATCATAAAAGTAGAAGTACAGAGTTTCACATGGAAGAACATAGTTTGTAGGTTTGGCATACCTTGCGTCATCATTTCGGACAATAATGGGTAGCTTGTTGGCAAAATCTTTAAAAAATTTTGCAAAAAACTGCACATCAGTCACCATTTCTCTTCACCGGGGCATCCCCAAGCCAACGGGCAAGCCGAGGTTACCAACTGCACAATTCTTAATGCCATTAAGAAAAGGTTCGAAGAAGCTAAGGGAAGATGGGTCGAGGAACTCCCTGGAGTGCTCTGGGCCTACCGAACTACTAGAAGAATACCAACCGCAGAGACGCCATTTTCACTTGCATATGGTTCGGAAGCAATGATTCCTATCGAAATTGGCATGTTGACCTTTAGAATAGATGCTTTTGACCAAGAAGCCAATAACTAGCAGCTTGCAAAAAACTTGGATCTACTTGAAGAAAAAAGAAATCAGGCCAAGATCAAGATCGAAGCATACTAGCACAAGCTGGCCAATAGCTTCAGACAAGGGATAAGGCCCCTCAGTTTCCAGCTCAGGGATTTCATCGTAAGAAGAGTATTCCCTAACACCAAAGATCCCACCATGGGAAAGCTCTCACCCTACTGGGAAGGGCCCTACAAGGTAACCAAGATCGTCAGGCCTATGACGTATTAGTTGGAGGACATGACGGGGAAGCCTGTACCCAAGCCTTGGAATATAGACCACTTACGAAAATACTATTAATAAAAATTCTCTTTTTTACTTTCCAAAGTGTTCTCATATCAATGTACAGACTCCTAAAAACCTTACAATCAATGCAAGAGTTACAAGTCTGGTCCATCTCAATGTACAAACCCCTAAAAACCTTACAAACAATGCAAGAGTTACGGGTCTGGTCCATTTCAATGTACAGACCCCTAAAAACCTGGCAACCAATGCAAGAGTTATAGGTCTGGTCCATCTCAATGTACAGATCTCTAAAAACCTTATAGCAAATGCAAGATTATAAGTCTGGTCTGTATTCAGTGATCTCTAAAAAAGGCTTTGTATCCATTACAAGCGCTGAATGCTTGGTCCATCTTTCAAGGAGGACTATCAAAATATCAGAGGCATTGATCGCTCGGTATGAATTCAATTACTAAGGATTATCACTAGTTTTTATTACAGACGGTTGGATCAATTGCTGCGCTTGAAGGACAGTACTTGATTTCAAGTCTTTTTTGCTCAAAAGTTAGTTATCAATCCATGCTTGATTTAATTACAAGTTAAGGGGAGATCTAAAGCTTAAAACCTGATCTATTTCCCTGAAGATTCTTGTAACACCCTAACCCGATTAGTAGAAATTAAGTCACTAATTAAATATTAGGGACTTAAGAAAATTTGATCAAGATGACGAAGGCTAAAAATAAAACAAATATATGATAATTAAAAACGGTACGTGAAGGAAATTAAAAATACAAGGCTTCAACTAACGAAGTCGACACGTGAAAAAGATGAACAAAACTTTAAGACATCGATTTATTAAATCGATACGAATAAGAATACATGTGTAACACCCTGACCCGATTAAATAATAATTAAGTCGTTAATTATTAATTAGTGCCCCTTAATAGAATACTTAAGAAAATTTAATCGGGAACAAACGATAATTTCAAAAATAGTTTCAAGACCTTAAAATAACGAGGTCGACTCTGGGGAAAATAATTTAAGGCTACGACTCATAAAGTCGATACATGAAAGAGTGAATATTAAATTTAAATTCACAAGGAGAGATTAACGGGAAAAAGTTTCAATAAATAAATTTAAGTGCCAAGCAAGGCATAAGCACAAAATGGGAAAAATATTCCCACATTAAGGCCAATGGGTTTTAAACCCTTGTCCAACTGAGACCAACATTTAAAAGCCCAAAAAAATAAAAATACCACTTGGGCTGCCCACTTGTTTGTGTCTTATTTTACAACATATATATATATATACACATTTAGAATAAAGCCACCGCCCAAATGACCCAATCACCTTTCATGCAACAAAACAATCATTTTTAAAATAAAATAAATAAAAGATATGATTATATTTGAGTGTTGCGTGTGTGAAGTGAAGGGAATTCAGAAAGAAATCAGAATTGTGTGTGTGCTCGGGTAGAGAGAGAAAGTAAAAAGAGAGTAGAGAGAGAAAGGAAGAAATGAGAGGAAGAAGAAGAAGAGGGAAGAAAGGAACTTGTGGCTGATCTAAAGGACCTCTAAAGGAGCAGGACTTAGCCACCAAAGGAAAGGAGGGATCGACCAAAGGTATAAAACATAATATTTTAATTTCTCCCTCTTAGTTTATTTAACACTGTTTTAGTTTTCTTTAGAGACCGAGGTTGCATGCATGATATCTAGTTGTTTTGATCTTGAAAAAAGAGCATAAAATAGACCCAAAAATAGTGGTTCAAGCTTGAACCACCATTGTTAAAGCTTGAGGAAAACTCACTTAAAAATCCAACTTGCATAGTAACCCATTTATGAGTTTTAAAATGTGAAACACACAAGAAAAGAGGGAGGAAAATCATAAAACCCGAAGAGATGGCTCACGGTTGAGCACTATTTAAGAGAGATACCAAAATGTCAACAATGGCAAGTCCAAGTAGACATGTTTAAGCTTGCATGCATGAATAAACCTAGACACCCCATGACTCAAGGATTCTAACGCAACAAGTCACATGAAAAATGACCTTGAAATGGGATATGAAATGGGTCTAGAACCGAAGCCACCTATAGGTCTTCTATTGGGCTTTTGAGCTCGAATTGAACCACTAAACCAATGCCCAACCCTTCTTAGCACACGCAGAAACAGTATGATACCATCCAAACCGCACGAAATACACTGAAAATCCACGAAATAAAAAAGAACTGTAGCTAGGGTTTACAGAGCTACAGTGCTCGAGCATGGGGAAGAAGAAGACCCCGTTGAGCCAACTCGTGAGTTGACTCAGCCGATCTTGACCGAGCTAGATTAGCCATTGTGTTAACTCAGACACGTGTCGAGACGTAGGGTGAGCCACCGCATTAGTAGAACGGCGCTGTTTTGGAGTTGTTTTGTTTTTTTTTTTTTTTGGCTGTTTGGCTACACGGTCAGGAGCCGATTTAATAACCCTAGTTGTAATAGGGATACCTTATCCTCGTTTGGTCTCTCATCCGCTGTTTAGCACGCAGATTATGTGGAAAAAAAAGGGGGGGAGCTCTACGGCTCCCCAAGTTCGAACGTGAAACCCCTCACATACCAGAAACCTAACCCCCCATGTGATACTACTATGCCACAATGGCACACGTGATAAATACCTACAGAATATAATATATAATATTATATTAAGTAATTAAATTAATTTAATTATTATAATATGATTCGTTGCCCAAATAAATTAAGTAAATAGTGTATTTTGACTATTTTGGGCATTCTGGACCAAATGGCAGGGTCCATTTTATGAGACGAAACTTTAAAAAATTAAGACACGTAAAAGTATAAATTATCAAATTACCCCTAATGTGCTCGAAGCCAAATAAAAAGCCGAGATGGTCTAAATTAACTTTTTTTGACGTTTCGAACCCAACGGTGAGGTCCATAATACCAAAATAAGTACGGAAAAATAAGTCACATGAAAAATAAAATTATTTAATTTACCACAAGTAGGCCGGTAAAAAGGGATAAGACCAATCCTAGAAAATTAGGATACGACGGGTCAAACATTAAATGGAGAGCATCAATTTAGGAATGATTTGAAATAAATGAGGAATTAATTGAAGCCTTGGTAAATTTGATTTTTAGGAGTTTCAAGGGAAAAGGGAAAGCCCATTAGTAGTGCTAACCCGGGTGAACAAGGTGAGTAATCATGTACTTTGAAGTGGAGGTTTTTAATCTATAAGGATTCTGAAGTAATTTGAAGTTTAAAATTTTTGAAGTATAACAAGTTCAATTCCTGAAGTGTTTTAAATTAAATTTCGTATTTATATGACTCTTGTTTTAAATATTATTGCTCCCTTTTTGAAAACTCTATTGTGACATGCAAGTTAGCTTGTTGATATTACTAACCTTCTGTAAGTTTATGTTCCAACATGTCTACGTTATTTACAAAATTTTATTAAATGCTTCTCTGAAAATAAATTCCTTCATTTTGCTATGTTTTAAATATTCCTGTATGTTATGATTAAATATTCTGAAAATTATTTCAAATGTCCAAACTGTTGTATTCCAAGCATTGACAACTGTTAAAATGTTTCCGTTTTAAAACACTCATGAAAAGCTTCTTTTTAAAGAAGTCATATTTTAATACTCATGAAAAAACATCTTTTTGAAGAAACCGCTTGTTAATACTCCTTAAAAGCATCTATTTGAAAATTCATATTTCAAACGCACATGAAAAGCATATATTTGAAGAAATCATATTTTTAACGCTCATGAAAATCATTTATTTGAAGAAGCCATATTACGAAGCTCTTTGAAAAGCATCTATTGAATAAGTCATGTTTTGAATGCTCATAAGAAACATCTTTTCGAAGAAGTCATATTTTCAAATGCACATGAAAAACATTTATTTGAAAAATGTATTTCGATGCTCTTGAAAAGCATCTAGTGAAGAAGTTAAAGTTTTAAAGGTTTTTGAAAAGCATTCTACTGGGAGGTTATTTTTAAATGCTTTTACATAACATCGATTTGAAAAGAAATATTTTCAAACCTCCTATTTGCGAACTGGTAACGCAAGATAATCGTGCATAAGCACTACGTGTTTGTGAAGCCCTTCAGGATTCACATACGAGTAAAATGCCTGGTAGCAGGATCTGAACCCCCAGGCATGAAATATCTCCACGAGAAGTAAGACTGGAATCTGGTTCGAAACAGATTTTCACCTAATCAAAGTGAAAAGATGACACGTTTAGAAATTGTAGCAAGTTTATCCCCCATTTTCTAAATGTGATTAAATATGTTGTTTTCATGAACAAAAGTTTCATGTTTTCATAAGAAATGGTAGTAGGTTTTCGAACCCTCTTTTATAAGAAGAAGTGTTTTAAAAGAAATGGCCCAGTTTTTAAAATAACAAAGGGTCTCATACGAGAAAAAGGAGTTCATGCATCTTGTTTATGAGTAAATGTTTTAAACATTCATGGCCACTAAATGATCACTCTGCATGTATTACAAGTTTCAATTACATATTGAATGCCCCACCCGATTGCTTTTTAAAGCTTCATGTTACGTGTTCTTTTTTAAGTTCCTTGTACTTGCAAACGTGAAATATTTGTTTTACTCGAATACTTTAAAATGTTTCGTGTTACGTGTTTTGAAGTTTCCTATATCCTGTATTTGAAGAAGTACGTGCCTAGCCTGAATGCCTTGTATGCTTCACGCTATCTGTTTTTAAGAAATCTGTATTTTGTATCTGAAGTATATATACAATTGGTAGTGTATGTTTATATGAACTTTCTCTTAACTAACCCACTACCAGTTGAAAACCCATAACAAGGTACTGGAATTACTTACTAGGCTTGTTAAAGCTTACCATATTATCCCAACATTTTTAGGTGATGATGATCGATGAGAGCCTTGCCCAATTTGAGGATTGGTGATTGGCAGCTCAATTGTGATCAGGAGATTTTTGGAAGTATTAGGACCTATATTGGGTCAAATTTTATTGTGGTAAGTTTGGACAAATATGTACTTAAGCTCCGAGGGGCAAACAGATATGTAATATGTATAACTTTAAATTTCTAGTATGCTCTAAATGTATAATATTTGTTTACCGCTCTAAAGAAGAAGAAGAAGCGACGGTACCAGACGGGCGTGCGAAAAATAAAGAACGAGTTTTTCACGCTTTTGCAATTGCCAATCCTGGCCTTACCGCACCATCGTCCGGCGCCGTCGCTTACATGAGTCCGCTTGGCGACCCACGGGCTGAAACGGGCAGGCCGTTTGCGATTCCCTTTATTTGCACAAGGGGCCGGGTTTCGAGGGTCGTGACAATTCTTACTTGATTTAATCACAAGTTTTAAAGAAAGGGAGTCTAAAGTTTTATTAACAGAGCAGTGATAGTTTGAAACAAAGACTTGTTTAAAATGCTAGAACTTATTGCAAGCTTGAAAGCCTGGTATATCATTGACATCCATGAAAGCTCACAAGTATGAGTGCTTTGGAAATTCAATCAATAAATAAAACTTTAAGATAAAGAGGACAAAGCACATGAGTTCTAGAAAGGTCAATTTCATTAATAATTGGCCCAAAAAGTTGGGAAGATTACAAAGAGGAAAAACAAAAGTACAAAAAACCCTAGTCTACTACTGGTTCAGCCACTTTTGAAGCATCACGAATAAGAAGGATTCCACTATGTCAAGATCATTTTCTTCTTCCTCTTCTTCATTTTCTTCAAACTCAGCATACTGCATCCATATCAGCTTGAGCAGGCGCTTCTACTGAGGGAAGATCGGGAGGTACTACCTCATCATCATCGTCCCGTACCTCGGTCTCAATAGGAGGGACTTCAGCGTCATCAATCCAAGTCAGATCAAGGTTGGGGTACTTTGTGAGGAGTTTGTCTCTGAAGGTATTATACCCATGCTCGATCAGCTCTCCACCCATCTCCTCAACTTCAGCCTTCATCTCTGCTTCGGTCTCGGCCTTGGCAGATTCGACTGCATCTTGGATCTTCTGGATGGAGGTGGATTGGAAGTCTTCAAACCTCTTTTGGAGGTCTTCCAACTTCTGAGCAAGGGAGTCCTGTTCAAACCCTAGAATAGATAAAGAGTTTGCAGCTTCCTTCAGCTTTTCCTCGGCAGTAGTGGCAATGGACTGGATTGTCCCCAGCTATAGCTTGGCCTCATCCAATTCAGACTGGAGGTTATCAATTAACTCTGAATCTGTTGAGGACTCCACAATGGCAACAAGGCCATGCATAGTCTGAAAACCAAAAAGCAAAAAGCAAACAAATTATAATAAGTAAAACTTTAGAACGTAAAAAGAAAAGAAAAGAGAGAGAAGAGTTAAGGAGCTCGAAAGTTACCCTCAACTAAAAAGACAACAGGTCATTGGCGATCTTCTCCGCCTTTTGACCTTTGTATTTGCTTGGGCTTGAAGCCCAAGACTCGTCAAATGCCTTCTTCGCGGCTAAGTAGCAGGAGTTATCAGGCGTCATAGTAGTAGTAGTGGCGACCTTCCCCTTCCCCCTTCGCTTGGTCGGTACTTCAGGGGCAGGGAAAATGGCAGGCACAAGAGCAGGAGACTCTCTCACATCCTTAGATGGAGTCCGGTCTGGGGAGCTGGAGAGAAGCCTCCTCCTCTTCACTTGAAGAGGCGGGTCGGCAGAGGAAGAGGTCTCCCCTACCGTCTTCTTCTTCTTCCCTGGTGCCCAATTGGACATTAGGGATTTCTTCAGGTTACCAGCTCTGCTTGTTGTCAAGTCAGCCCTATCAAGTGTTTAGGAGTGAAGACGGCGGTGTGAGCTCTGTGGTTGGTTTGGAGGAGCCTGTGGTATTTTTCATGAAGGTTAATAGTGAATATTGACCTCTTCCAAGCCCTTTTATCTGCACAGAAGCCATAAAACACCACAATCAGACAAATAGTGAAGAAATGAAGAAAAAATAGAAATGAGATTATATCAAGATGAGGGCCTTACCCTTAAACCCGGTACTCTGAGGGAATGTCGAGGTCTGGTCCTCGAAGTCTTCTAGCCCATCCTCTTCCTAAAAAAAAGTACCATTTCTTCCATGTTTTGTTCGAAGCAGGTACCGAGGAAAAGGATCTGAACCCCTTGTCTAAGGATATGTAAAACAAGCATTCCGACCTCAGATATTTCCGATCCATGTTTCTACGGATTAGGTCAAGATCAAACTCGACACCATTCAGACACCCTAGTACTATGAATCCTAACAGATGCCTCCAACTATTGACATTAAGGTCGACATGACAAATGTTGAACCATTTGAAAAACTCCTTAACTAAAGAAGGAAGGCGGAACCTAAGCCCCATCTCGAACCACTCGAGATAGACACAAATTTTGCCTAAACCGACGTTGGAGGGGCGATCCAGGGAACTAGGGGCTCTACAAGTTACATTCTGAAAGAAGTCGAAAGCAGCCCTCAGATCACTTAGCGTATCTTGAGTGATGGCGCTTTCTCCTTCCTCTCTTTGGGATGGCCTACTTAAGGTAACACAACCCGAGACCCACCCTTTGGGGATCTCGAATCGCGAACCCTGGCCCAATTCTGGTGTCGAACCGGGTATCTCAACTTGCTACACAATCAGTGCTACTAACATGCAACAACTAAAAAGTGAAAGACTTAAACAAATAAATAAATAAAAGCTGCATGTGATATATATATATATATGTATATATATAATGTTCTCAAAATGCAGAATACAAAATTTCTTAATACAACTGTTCATTTCCAAGATGTGGATAACATGGGAGAGCTATAAGACTGTCTGTACTAAGTATTACATTGCAACTTCAAAAATGAATGTCCACCTCCTAGCTATCAAGCTTTATGGTCTTTCTCGATCTCTATGCCTGAAATAGTCAAAAAGTAGTATCTGTTCTGAGCTATAAAAACTCAGTAAGTAGTCATTTGCTCTGCCATGTGTATAGGTGTATATAACAATGCTAGCCAGTCAATGATTATATAACTCAATATCAAATTATAGAAGTCAAATGATAAGGAAATGAAACTGCTCTACTACCAATGTCATACTGCTACAGTCATGAGTTATATCAAGTATGAAATGTAAGCACTCAAATGAAAGCCGTAAGTTTCATGATCATTCAATAACAATATAACATGATTAAGCTATGAATATTAACCAACAATAAAGGATAGTGATATCAATCTAGGAGATGCTCTCGTGGGGCCCGAAAATCCCCTTGAGCTCGTATTCAATTCCATAAGACTCGATGAATAATACTGCTCTGTATACAATGTAACCCTACGTCCCATGCCTCACATAGAACCGTAGTAAATGTTTCACTCAAAACCTGGACTCGAAAGTCATAAATAGCATCAGATGGAGATGTGACTGAGTACAAATTTGGTACTAATAATTTATCAGGATCATGTTATCTTCCACGAAGAGTATAGTGGAATCATAATTGGTTCTAGACAATTCGACGTAACAATAGTTATCTGAACTATGGTTACTAGACTGCTTCGAATATAACTGTCTGGCCCTCACGGCCCTAGGTACAAGTGTACAAAAAGAAATTCATGCACAAGTGTACAATCATGATCCAGATATATATAAAAATCAATAACTGCTTCCCACATGATAGGACAATATCAATATGGCTAAATAAATACAGGTATATATAGAATACAATAAGTAATATGTACAAGAACTATTGACATGGCTTGGAAAGTAACACATGCAGAGATCGGATTTTACTTACCTCTTTCTGTATCTGTCTAGAAGGTCAAACCGTCTTCTCCTTTCCTCTTGGTGTTCCTATGATTCAGGAAACTCATCTCAGTCTATATATATCTATATAACTCATGTTATTCATCAAATTTTATGTCTCTTTAATATTGGTATGTCTTTTACTTAAATAGACTTTACTATCGAATCCGGAATGTCGAACAAAGTCAGTTTAGGTTTTCGCGGAATTCAATTTGGACATCTGTGCTAAAAATGGCTAAAACGATCATTTTGCACTTTTACGGGTTCTTACTTCTCGGATCTCTTTTCACAAATCGCACTCCACAGTTAAGTCCGGAATGCTCGAAATAATAAAAATTCACTATTCTTTTATTTTAAATCGGAGTCCGTTTAACTACTTTTCGACTTAGGGTCATTTTGGTAATTTTTCCCTTTTAAATTATTTAAATTAATATTATTTTATTACTTGGGTCAATTTACAATTAACCATAAATTCTGGGCATAATTAAAATTTCACAAAGTTCTATTCTAATATGAAATAACCAAACAATAATTAAGTCTAACCTTTATCTGGTTGTAGCCAACATTCCACCGGCACTAAAATCATCATGTTAACCCTCCAGTTGACTTGGCAGGGCAGTTCCTCTTGTTTCTCCATTCCGAACCCCAATGTGAACTTTCAGTGAATCTCTTTTTTTAGTGAAATGTTTTTGGTAACCTTAGAACGACTGTACATCACAATTACTAAACTGTTTCTGTTGATCCTATTGAGACTATACACTTTCACTCCAACTGCCAACCTTTGAAGAATTTGTAGTCAAGTGTTATAAACCCCCAAGCATGTCTTGGTCCGACCTTCAACAAGGTAGTTTCCCACCTAGGCCACCACCAAAGCCCAACCAGAACCACCACCTGCACAGTTGACTGTCATGGCAACTACAGCTTACACAATTTCCCTCCACTAATACCAGCTACTGAATTTCAGATACTGGGGCCTAAATTACACAACATCATATCTCTCAAACCTAAATCAACATCTGAATACTAAGGTTCTGCATATCTGCTTGAACCTCTACTGTAGAGTAACTTCTAGAAGCATTTTTTGATTTTTCTTCATCAAGTGCAGCTGTCATGGCATGTTCTCTCTACTGATCTTTTACTTTAGGAGCTGCAGCAGAAGATCCATCTCCATTGCTGAACGTGAACCAACTTCTCCTTCACAATTGTAGCAAGATGAAGACCTATGAGCATAACTCAAGCATTTATGGCTCAGCTCTATGGAAAAGGCAACATCTCTAAAATTGCCTTTACAGGTGCGGCTTCAAATCTGGATTGTTGCTGCTACTGTCAAGTTCAGCAAATTCTTGGACCACCTTGTAACTCCTTCCAATTCCTCCTCTTTCACAACTAAGACAACTTCATTCACAACCTGATCACAAGCAAGGTAAATATAATCCGCAACTGAATTTCTACTATGGCTCGATTACCCATTGTAGCCCATCCAAACTGTGACAGACACTGGAAGTAACCTGTCGCCAAACCTAACTCAAAACCTATCACAGCAAGTGTCTTACCAATAAGGGGAACACCAACACCAAGCCCTTTGGCACGCCTGGTAACTCTTGATCCAACCTTCCCAAAACTGAACTGCTCAACAACCTTCAATCAGCACATGGAACTCACCTACTGCTATTGCACTTCCGTCTTTCCCTGATACTCTCTCTCTCTCTCTCTCTCTCTCTCTCTCTCTCTTTTCTCCACTTTTCTCCTACTGCACCGCCACACACACACCCATATATATATATATTATTTTCCCTGTTACACCGCCCCCTTTTATGGACTTTTCTTTCCCTTTTTTTTTTCTCAATTCTTATCCTGCTGCACCGCCATCTCTCTGCTCCACCGCTACCCAAACACATATATATTTATATAC
The DNA here is from genome assembly GCA_008638375.1 of Nyssa sinensis. Lineage (NCBI taxonomy): Eukaryota > Viridiplantae > Streptophyta > Magnoliopsida > Cornales > Nyssaceae > Nyssa > Nyssa sinensis. Next base: position 29,518,786 of record CM018032.1, read on the forward strand.
AAATTTCCCTGTGACACCGTCCCTCATCTCTCTTTCGGTTGCTCCCTTTTCCAGCCCCTTTATTTGACTTTTCTCTTCCTTGTTTTCTTTTCTTTTTTTCTTTTCCCTGCTTCTTGTTCACTTTAAACACACACCACACACACAGCACACGCTGCACACACCTTCCCACTTACTCTCACCGCCGACACATCTTTTCTTTTTCTTTTCTATTCTTTCTTTTTCTCTTTTCTCGATTGTAGTATATACAAATATTATAGTACACATACCCCTTATATATATTTTATATTAATTACTTGTGTGTGTGTGTGTGTATATATATATATATATTTACGTATAAATTTATTTATACTCACACCCATAAACACACACTAATACACATATGTATATACATTATATCATTATTTTTATTTTACATTTCCATCTATTATTTTACATATATATATATATATCCTTGCATATACAAGTGCACATTGTACACGTATTTCGAGACATATACCAGTATATGGACAAAATCTTTCGTACTGCCCGGGTTTATCGTACGGTACTCCTGAATACTCGGAGTTACTCGAAACTACTTCTCGTATATTTAATATCGTAATTACTCCATTGGTGACTCTCACTGTTCGTCTCGAACTACGTGCCCATTACTGTATATTACTCATTGTGATGCTTTAGGTATATTTTGGGATATATTATTCTTGGTTTGTTTTTTGTCTCGGTTTACTTTTGGTACTATGTTCCTTGCTTGGTCAAAGCTCGGTATTATTATTTGACTCTTTGGACTTAATTGAAATTATTCTATTTTATTCGAAACTTATGTTCGGTTACAACTGGTAAGGCACTACTCAACCCAACCTATCTCGATTTACGTGTCATAATTTGGGTTAGGGTATTACATGAGGTCTCCCCTACTTTGTTCCTAGGTTTAGCAAACACATCTACGATCCTAAGTTTAGGACTAGAGGAAGACTCTACCATCCTATTTTCGGCATCCCCGGAAGAATTACTGCCTATAACATGAATTTTTGACAGGTACGGTCGACTCAAATGAACTTTTTGAACCATAGCCAATGCCAGACATGGCATTTGAGGCCGACATTGTGAAAATAAAAGAAGTAAGGAGAAGAAGAAGAAGGAGAATAAGAAAAAATAGAACGATAGGAAGACGAACCGAACCTGAAACTTGATTGGAGAAAGAAGCTTCACACGGCGACAATCCCTTCGACCTCTCTGTTCACTCTGATTAGACGGCGAGGTATTTGATTTTTAAAGCAATGAAAATGATGAAGGGAAGGGCGTACGCGTACCCCTCTTCTCCTCTTTATAAAGGGTTTCAAAATGGGGGCTCATCACACTGAACTGTCGCGGCGGTTAGAAGAAATGATGGCCTCGAAAGCCCAAATGGCAGTAGGCGCAATAAATGCCTTATCAACGGTTGTCTAGAAAAACAAAGAGGCAAGACACATGGGCATAACACATGACCTTTCGGAAACCCACAGCCTCAGTCACCCGATGCGCTAAACTAAGGCTTGGGGGGAGTAATTGATAAACCACAAAATGACAGACCAGCCTCCGAGTGACACGTGTACTCACAGAGCACCTATGCATACAGAACATCCAAAGCTTACCCATCCAGAGTAGACTTATGTGTATAAGGTTTAGAGCTTCCTTGCTTTGAGTCTCGCATAACCTCAGATCTCATCTTTATAACAGAAGACACTGAGCACACATGCGAAAGGGTCCTGAACTGATCATCGTCTCAGATACCCTACCGACCTAAGGATAAATAAACAATGCGTGACAAGGAAACTGTCATTCATAGATATCGTTCACTTCCTATTTTTATGAAGCGTAGAGATCAACATGATAACTGTTATTATTTTGATAATAATCAAATCCCTATTATTGCGACTCCAAATCTTACTCAAATTAAGAAGATCCGTAGCTTATAAATTGAATCCTAAGGTGCGCCTTTCAATTAGAGTCATTCAATTACTTTTAATTACAGTCTTTTTTTTATTTTTACTGATTTTATCATCAGAGCGGTTATCACTAAAGTTAATCCGGTAATCTTCTGATCTCTCTTTTGAGTTCTTGACAAAAGATGAAAACGAAAGCCCATTGATAAGAAAGGACAACATCACATATTTCTTTCTAAACTAACAAATAAAAAAAAAATAAACACCTTTTATTTTGCTACTATTTTAAATTTTCTTTTTTTTTCCCACTCCAGAACTCGCAAGTGGCCTCATGTAGCCTAAAATTCGTACGATACCATAATGCCAGGCCTTGGCCGTCAATCACGTATCTCTCACTCTCTGTTGAAGGGAAGCCCCCACCCCGCCCTGCCCCATACCCCCGGCGCACGTTAGCATGTTTCAGGTTTTTTATTAATTTATTTATAATTTATTACTCTATGCTACCAATTTGCTCGCCTTCGACCTCCTTTCTCCAACAACAGCAGCAACGACGACGACGACAGCAACGATTGGGACGACGTCGTGTAGCAGACGGTACACTCTTGCTTTCGCATTCGTAAGACCAATCCGATCTCAGCTCTCATTCATCCAAAATTCAAACTTTTTCTTTGTTTTTCTCTGAAAATCTCTTTATCATTTTCTCGAATTGTTGTTCCGTTTTCCCCCAGAAAATCAGCAGGAAAATACCATTGTTTAAGCACATGCAATTTGAAATTAGGGTTTCTGGTGAAGAACTGTGATTCATAGGGTTTTGATTGAAGTCATTAGGGTTAGTGTATCGTACTGTTTTGAAGTTATTAGGGTTTCCATTTGTAGAGAGAGAGAGAGAGAGTTGGAATGCAAGACAATTGGGATTAGGGTTTATGATGGTAGATTGATTGATAATGGTGCGGCTGTTGGGATTGACTCGTGGAGAATCGGACGAGTTGCCTCGGGAGATCACGCGAACCAACCCTACGAGTGAGAGCGGAGAGAGTGGGTGGCTCATTCGCTTCTTTGACTCTGCTTTCTTCTGTGAGTGGATTGCTGTTTGTTACCTATATAAGCATGATCACCCTGGGGTCCGAGACTACCTCTGTAATCGAATGTACACTTTGCCACTATCCGGCATTGAGAGCTACTTGTTTCAGATTTGTTATATGTTGGTTCACAAGCCCAGCCCATCGCTGGACAAGTTTGTCATTGATATATGCTCGAAGTCGCTACAGATAGCATTGAAAGTGCATTGGTTTTTAATGGCAGAGCTGGAGGACTCAGATGATAATGAGGGGATTAGTAGAATTCAAGAGAAGTGTCAGATTGCTGCCACTTTGATGGGTGAGTGGCCACCTTTGGTTCGGCCACAGAATGCGCCCACTAGTCCCATAAGCAAGAACCAAGTTCTTAATAAGCTACTATCGTCGAAACAAAGGTTATTGTCATTAACTTCATCGCCACCCACTCAGCGGTCTTCGTCGTTCTCACCTTCGTCAGGGAGCTCTTTGCAGGATGACAATAGTAAGCAATCCCCTGATGAGAACAAGATCTTTAAGAAATTTATTCCTGGTCCGAAAGTACGGGATGCATTACTTTTTAGGAAATCAGTTGATAAAGATGATGAGGAGTCAGAGAAGGATGGGTTCTTCCGAAGGCTTCGAAGAGATAGCAGGGATGAGGATGTTAGGAAATCGATCGATAAAGATGACGACGAGTCAGAGAAGGATGGATTCTTCCGGAGACTTTTAAGAGATAGTAAGGATGAGGATGAGGAGCTGACATCAAGCTCAGAGGGATTTTTTAAACGATTATTTCGTGATAGTAAAAGTGATTCTGAGGACAAAGTAATTTCAAAATCAGTAGAAGATGATGAAAAAGAAGGGTTTTTCCGAAAGTTATTTAAGGAGAAATCTGAGGACAAGAAGGATGGAAATGATAGAAATGACGACGAAGCAAAATTATCGAAGTCTGCTGAAGATGATGAAAAGGAAGGGTTCTTCCGGAAAATTTTTAAGGACAAGTTTGATGACAAGAAAGATGGGATTGATAGAACTGATGAAGGCGGCAAGGGGCATGCTAATGGTGAGGAAGAAGAACCTTCAGATTTTTCATTGTTCCGTCGATTGTTTCGTGTGCATCCTGAAAATGCCAAGACTGCAGCAGTAAATGAGAACAGCAACAGTGGCAGTTTGCTTGAAAGCAGTCCTGGGACAGAGAAATTTTTCCGCAAGCTGTTTAGAGACCGTGATTGTTCTGTAGAAGACTCAGAACTTTTTGGTTCAAAGAACAAAGAGGTCAGTTCATGGTTAATTTTTTGTATGTTGCTTGTTTCATACTGACTGAAAGTTGTTCCATTTTTTTGCAGCATATGCACATTTATTTGTTTTAGGAAAATTAAACAGACACTACTTGTAATTTCATTCATTTTCACTTGAGGCCCTATAATGTAAAAGTGAATGTATATAAACCTTCATTTGAAAGAAATGTATTTTGTATGTGGATTAAATTTGATTTTTGACACATGAAGAAGTGTCTATTTTACTTTTAAACTATTGGGGATCAAGTGAAAATACGTTTGCATTATTTACCTTTATGTTTTTTTTTTTTTTAAATTTGTTTGCTAGTACCCCTTATATATTTTTTTGATAAGTGCTATTGCCCCTTTTATTAAAAAGGATGTAAGGTTCTATGTGTTTGAAATATTTGGAAATTTATGATCTAAACATGTAATAATAAAAGATCCTTCAATATATGTCAACATTGTGAAAAAGTCTTAAATTTAATTTAACATTCCTTAATCATACTCAAGTTTTCATGAAATATGTGCACATAGATACTTTTTTTTTGGGTTTATTTTTAACTAGTAAGAAACCATAATAAACGGTATTTTGGTTTCTTATTTCTTGAAACTCAACTCAACTCAATAAAGCCTTTATCCCAAATAAATGGGATAATGGATTAAAAAATTGTTTGTGTTAAAAGATGGAGAATGCATAGGAGAAAAGGATGAAAGATCTTTTCTCAAAGATTAACCTATCTACTAAAGACAAAGGAAAATAAAAAAAGACAATAAAGCAGCCCACAACAACTGAAAGGGTCCCATCAATTCTTCGAGTGGGTAAACATGAGCTTTAAAGGATTCATGTGGTTGCCTTTTGTCTTGGCCAAATTGTTTGCCTCTACAATGATTGTTGCTGGAATCCTGCTGCATGAAGGAAACGTAAATAAATATAAGATATCTTCCGGCTAATTGGCACTGGCTAAGAAACACCTCTTTGACTTGAAAAACAGAAATCTTAAGAAGCCAACTTTGAACACAATAAATGACTACTCCTCCCCATTGAAAGCTCATCTTTTTCTCTCTTTCCATATGTTCCACATGAGGCAAATAGGGGCTGACCTCCACACCTCCTTCAAGTCGTTCCTAACTTTGCAACCGGACCAGCTGAACATCGAGTCCTTAACTGATTTTGGCATAACCCATAGGACCTCGAAAATGGAGACTCCTAACAATCTTGAACCTGATTTTGGCATAACCCATAGGACCTCGAAAATGGAGACTCCTAACAATCTTGAACCAGAGGGCAATGAAGAAGAACACGATCCACCATCTCAACATCTTTCTTACATAGCCAACAACAATTAGCCATTTGGAAGCCCAATCTCTGTAAATTTTCCATGATCAAAATAGCCTTCCACGAAGCCTCCTACACAAAAAAACTACTTTAGTGGGGCCCTATTGAATGCCATAAGGAGACCCACAAGAACTTCTCTCCTCCTCCTTCTCCTTCTCCTTCTCCATTTATATATATATGATCACATAATCTAATTCTAACATTATTTCAACAATTTTAAGACTGTCTTATCAAAAATTAATATTAATGATAAAGATCTATTTTATGACAAGTTTTATTAAAAATTAATATAATTTTTAAAACTTATTTAGTGATAAAAAATATGTATTTTGGTGAAGTATACAAATTAAAAAATTAATCATATAAATTATTATTATTATTTGACCCAATAAATAATAAAGATCAAATGGTATCAACTATCAAGTAAGAAAAACATTTATTATTTCTAAACTTCTTTAATAATAAAATTTAAAATGAGAGCTAATACAAATAAAATTAATTTTAAAAATTTAATAAATGTTATAAAAAATATTTAATAAATAAACTAAAGAGGGGGTTTTAAACAAATTTAAAGAATTCAATGAATGTGATAAAACAAATAAAACTAAAGGGGGAGTTTTTTTGGGGGCGGGGCACTTGCCCTTAAAACTAAAGGAGGGGGGGGGGGGGTAAAAACTAAAAAGGGAAAAGGGGGTAAAAATTAAAAAGGGAGATGGGAGCACGTGTTGTCAGAGGGGGAGGGGAAGGAAGAGTAGCGAACCAGAGTTGGGAAGGGGGAACTAGAGTCGCGCAGAGAGATCGTAGAGACAGATCAGAGAGAGAGAGATTGCAAAGAGAGGACTTGGTGATGGAAGAAGAAGAAGGATGAGGAGGAGATACCTCTATGTCTTTGTCGCCATCTCTAGTAAGCCACTGCTCTTCTTCTCTTCTCTCTTTTTTCTTTCATATTTGATGATTCTCCTTTATCATTTTTTTTCTTTCTGAATACTTATCTTTTCCATGTCTCGCTGTGTCCGAGATTTCAAAAAATAAAAAAGAAATTTGGATACTCAATTTAATGTATTGGACACGCATCAAGTGTCTCCAGAGCATGTCCTTGTCCTAGACATTTCAGACACTAACATTGTGCCCTCCAGGATGTGTTAGTGCTTCTTAGGGCATGGGAGCTAGGACCAAGAGTTTGTTTTTCACCCACCACAATTGGAGTTGCATTCTATCGAACAATGAATAAACCCCAAAGAAGTCATCTCTCTATGGCTTTCAAAAGAGAGCCAAAATCTCTGCTTTGATGGCATAACATGTTTCCACTAGCTTGGAGAACAAAAGGTGTATATTTTGTTCAAAGTCTCTAAAGGCCCTCCCCTAGTTGTGGATTATAAATGGAGTAGTAATAAAATTCAATATTTTTTTGACAAGTATAAAAGTCAAATTTTATAGGGGGTGGGCCTTAGTGCAACAGTATGGTTGTCCATTGTGACTTGTAGCTCACGGGTTTGAGTTACGGAAAAATCTTTTTTGCTTGGGGGGTAACCCTCTCTAGACCCCACTATGGCGGGAGTCTCGTGCTCTAGGACTACCTTTCTAAAAGTCAAATTTTATTATTTCCTTCGGAGAAGACTTCCCAAGTGTAAGCAAGGGTGATTTATTAGGCTAAGAAGAAGTTACCAGAATACAAACTCTTATTATGGTATTCAAAGACCACCTTTTGAATTTTTATGTATCCACTTTTTGTTATCTCATATAATCTAATTGTATATGAATTACTCATAACTACTCCAAACATTTTATTTTATTTTTTGGTATTGTAAATGATTTAAATATTTCTTAGAATGAAAATGTATTTCTCTTTATTTTGCCCTTTATTTAAAGATATTTATTTATTCTTTTGATAAGTAAAGTGTAATTATGTTAGCAAAACATCTGAGGGGGGCAAACCCAAATTACAAGGAAAGGCTATACAAATAAAGCCTTAGAGAGCCCAAAAAAATCAACTAGGGTAACTCTATGTACAAAGGTAGGAATATTTGACCAAAAAATGAAGTATATGCAAAAAACTATCTTTAAAACGAGAAAGTGGCTGATTCTCCACCTTATAAATTTCCTAGCATGTTCCTTCCAAATAGACTAAATTAAGCACATGGGTGCCATTCTCCAAACAACTCGTTGCGCTTTCCTCATCCGCCCTCCTATCTAGCTAAGAAGCTGCTCTTAAGTGTAGCATGCATCACCCAATGACCCCCAAATAAGGAGAATAGCATACTCCAACATCTCTCGCCGTTGAGCAGTGGAGAATAAGATGATCAACAGTCTCTTATCCCTCTTGCACATATGACGGCTACTTGTACATATGGAAGTCCCTTCTTTGCAAATTATCCATAGTAAGAATTACATTCCAAGAAGCCGGCCAAGCAAAAAATAAAAAAATTTAGATGGGACACACAAACAAATCAACTTCCAAGAAAATTGCTCCTTACCCCTTACCCCTTCCCCACCAACTCCTCCTAAAAAGACCGAATCGGGAACTCCTCCTGAGTTTATTTAGAGTCCACACTAAGTAATACCCCCTTTCCATAACCACTCTAAATCTGATCAGCACCCCTAAAGTTTTTTCCACTTCCATCAACTACCAATCATAGAAGTTTCTTCTAAAAATAGGATTCCAAACCACCTCACCCCCCACCACAAAACAATAATCAGCCACAGAAGCATCCTCACGAATAGCCAAGCTATACAAATGAGGTATTTGGTATCATGGAGGTGAGAGGGCTTTGACGTTGCATGAAAACCAAGAATTGGACACAAAGGAAGGGAATGGGGGATTAACTTCAGAAGAGGTGCTTAGAAGGTAGGATAGGAAAATGAATTTGGGTAGGCTTGCATTGTTGGGGGAAATTAGTTGGAGACAATTCCAAGTCTTTATGGCTTAAGGAGCAGGATCAGAATACTAGATTCTTCCGTTAACGACTAATGCTCACAAGAGGACTATCATCTTGGGAGGTTGTGGATTGGTGGGGAGGAAAGAAGGGGATAGGGAGATTAGACAAAGGATTTTTTAGTTTTATGAAAATTTTTAGTCAAAATTTAAGGAGAAAAAATTATCATTGAAGCTTTGGAAATGGATTCCATCTTAGAGAGAGGGTGTGATTGAAGAGACCTTTTGATGAGGAGGTTATGGTAGTCTTGGGGAGTTGTAATGGTGACAAAGCTCTAGGTCTAAATGGTATGATTATGGTTTTTTCTAGCATTATTGGGAGATTATTTGAGGGCTTATAATGGCCATAGTGCACCATTTTCACAAAGATGGGACATTTAAGCATAGTTTGCATCCATCATTTATTGATTTGATCTTAAAAAAAGGAGGAGCTTCAGTGTTGAGGGATTTTAGGCATATTATCTTGGTGGCTAGTGTATACAAGATTTTGTCTTAAACTTGGGCTATTTGTTTGGAGGTGTTAGACAAAAGTGTTTTCTCACTCTCAAAATGCTTTTTTAGGATGTATACAGATCCTCTAAGAAGCATGGATATGGACACGGGACCTAGACACGTAGACACGTTATTTATAAAAAAAGTAGGACACGGACACATTGAATATATATAAATTTTTTATATGACCATATAATAAAAATCTAATGTTAGTTCAATTAAAATTGGTATAAAAACACACAAATAACAAAAATATTATTAAGATATTAAAATTACAAAACCATTAAATAAAAATTAAAGAATTTCTTCATTAATTATCAACATTCATGATTCAAGTGTTTGACACGTGTCTGGAAAGTGTCCGAGAGTGTTGGTATCCGATACGAATACGTGAGCCAAAATAGAGTGCTCATGCTTCATAGCAGATCCTAGATGCTATCGGTGGTGAATCTAGACCATAGGCATAGGGGCAAAAATATAAAAGTTAAAATTTAAGGGGTCTCTTATGGAAATACATTTTATTTTTGGCAGGGAGGAAGCAACACATTTTTTTTTTTTTTAATTTCTACATAAAATAGTGGTAAAAAAATCAATTTTTAAATATTTTTTTGGGGGGAGCCCCTATGTAAATCCGCCATCGGATGCGGTCTCAATGGCAAATGAAAGTTTTGATTTAAGGTTGAGAGGTGGAAGCTGTTTGGAGATGGATTGAAAGTTGTATTTCTATGGTTCACTTCTCTAACTTAGTCAATGGGGTGCCTGCAGTTTTTTTTTTTTTTTTTTGGTGAGCTCTTGGGATATAATGAAAGGAGATCCTTTATCTCAATTTTTGGATACTATGGTGATAGAAGCATTGAGTTGGATGATTGATAAGGTGGTTGCTGGAGGCTTTTAGAGGGACTTTGGAATTGGTAATGTGCTATCCCCTGTCTTGATTTGATGATACCATTAATTTTTGCGAAATAGTAGAGATTCAACTTCGTTAGCTGGGATGCATTCTTATGTGCTTTGAGGCTGTTTCTAGTTTGTGCATTAATTTAGCCAAATCAGAAATTATTCCCATGGGTGAGATGGAGGATGTGGATGTTTTAGCAATTAATCTTGGATGACAGTGATATCTTTCCTATTCCTTATCTAGGGTTACCTCTGGGGGCTGTGTTTAAAGCAACAATGGTCTGGGATTCAGTTGTGGAGAGATTTGAGAAGAGGTTGATTGGGTGGAAGAGGCAATCTTTGTCCAGGGGTGGTAAGCTGACTCTCATTAAGAGTATCCTTTATAGTTTAGTCACATACTTTGTGTCTACATTTTCATTCTGGTCTCTGTTGGTGAAAGGTTGGAAAGGCTAGAAAGGTTTTTTCTTTTCTTGTGGAGTGCTATGTAAGAGGAGTTCAAGTACCATCTTGTTGCTCGGCAAAATGTGTGCTCCTAGTGTGCAATCTCTTGTACATTTTGATAAGGCGTTGTTTGGAAAGTGCCTATTGAGGTTTGGGGTGGAGCTTGATCATTTTTGAGAAGGGTCATAGAAGGCAAATTTAGTGTTAATCCTAAACAGTTTAATAAGGTGCTGCTTGGAAAGAAGCTGTGGAGGTTTGCAGTGGGGCCGATCATTTTTGGAGAAGGGTTGTGGAAGGAAAATATGGTGTTAATGCTAGTGGGTGGACTTTAGTTGAGGTGGGTAGTATGTATGTTGTTAGCTTGTGGAAAAGGATCAAAAAAGGTTAGAGTGATTTCTTTAAGCATATAGGGTTTGTGGTGGGGATTAGGAACAAAGTTCGTTTTTGGCAGGATTTTTGGTGTGGAGCTATTCAGTTGAAGATAAAGTTTCCATATATACTTTGTATGGCTTCAAATAGAAGGGTAAGAGTTGAATATTATGTTTGCTTCTCAGAGTATAGGGTTTGTGGTGGGGAATAGGAACAAAGTTCGTTTTTGGCAGGACATTTGGTGTGGAGCTATTCCATTGAAGATAAAGTTTCCATTTATATTTTGTGTAGCTTCAACAGCAGGGTAAGAGTTGCTAATTATGTTTGCTTCTTAGAGTATAGGGTAGCGTGGGATCCCCATTCTGTTAGGGCATTTCAGGATTGGGAATTGCATTCAGTGGGTGTTTTAATGGAATTATCTTATAGATATTGGGTGGTGATAGATAGAGAAGATTTTATCAAATGGAAGTCCAGTCCAGACGGGAGAAGCTTCCAAGGTGAGGTAGGATTTCCTTGGAAAGGTATTTGGAGTGCTAATGCCCCTTCCAAGGTATCTTCCTTTGTTTGGAGAACAGCTTTGAAATTGGTTCTTAAGTTGGATAATTTAGGAAGGAGGGGGAAGCCTCTTCCAAACTGGTGCTGCATGCGTAGAAGAACGGAATTCTACCAATCATCTCCTTTTTCATTGTACAGTTGCTAGAGATGTTTGGTCTATGGTTTTTGCTGTTTTCGTCACAACCCAAATCCTGGTTAGGTAGAATTAAGGTGCATGATTGGCTACCGTGGGTATCAGAATAAAATGGATTGCACTTCCTAATTTTTTATTTTTTATTCAGCAGAAGCCTCAAATTTCATCTATTAATCTACAAACAATCACATGCAATCCCATCTGATCAAAGCTTTAATTAAACATCTCCCTAACGATGTCATACTAAAGTCATGATCCATCTTTCCCTGTAGTCAAGGCCATTGTATACATCAAAAGATTTTATACATACTTTAGAGATTACAAAGCACCAAATTAGAGATATCTCAGGTCTTTATGTACTTCTTCAAGTCCCAACACCTCTTTCACCATATGCACATGTTCATGGATGGCCAACTACTCTCTGATCCCCTAGGTCGTGTTACCTGAATTTAAGGGAAAACAATTGGGCTCAGAGTAATTCCAATTCCTTGGTATGGATTTTCAAAAGAAAATATAGAATATAATACCATGGATACCAAAACATTTTAAACCAATTCAAAACATGATCACAATTTTTTCACAAAAACACAGATAGCAATAGAGCTTTTAAGAATTATGCTCATTTACAAAATTTCTATAAACCTCACAGCGCAATAAAATTTTTGCAATTTATATTTAGCATATGCTCATTCTCATAGTTGTTAGTATCTTACTATACACGATACACATCGTAAGATACGTTTCGATATGGATATAAACGATTCATATCTTATAGTTGTATCTTTTTGTACTATATCTTATGATACACAATACGTATCTTACGATAAGTTTCAATACACATGATACATGTGCACAATTAGGCTAATGACATCGTTTTGACCTCTTTTTTGTTATTTTGTTATATATGCTTTTTTCTTTTGTTTGATTTTATATTACTTCTTTATAACACTTAGAGATTTTTCTTCAAACAAAAAAGAAGGAAAGTAAGTATTTTGAGAAGATGAGAATGAGAAGTGAGCACATACAAGAAGTTGAAGAAGAAAATGGAAGTGAGATATTGTTGGCATCTGATGACGACGATGATATTGACGCCATTGAAATTGGATATTAAGACGAAAATGGGATAGATTATAAAAATGAATAATTTTAGATTTTGTCTTTAAATTTTGATATTAATGAACTTTGATGGAAAATTTGGTTATTAAATTTTGTTTTGAAACTCGAAGTATTTATAAATCTTGATTCTTGTATTGTATGAAATTTAAGTTGATTTTTTATAAGTGAGTTGAAATATTATTTTTATCATTTTATACACATTTATACATTGTTTATTTTTTTGATCGGTATTTTATACACTGTTTATATAGGACAGTATATATAACACAATATAACATATTTGGAAAACGAGACAACTATGCTTGGTACTACTTTGAATTTTAATTGTTGGATAAATAATAATAATTTATATATCTAATTTTTATGACAAGTGAATTGAAATATTATTTATATCATTTTAAATATTATATATATATTCATGTGTGTATATATATTTATTTATAAATATATTTTAAAAAAATACATGTATCTTATGATACACAACACGATGCACATTTTTTTAAAAATGATTTGGCTTCCGATACACTTTTCGACAACTGTGCATATGCTTATCGCTAAATCGCTAAACAGAATGGATTCGGTCGACACGGCATTCATGCAAAGCCCCACCAAGGTGTTGCAATCACATCAGGTGACAATTAACAGAGCTACGCCAGTGGTGTTGCAGTCACAATCTAGTGACAATAGATGAGATCTCAAAATATAATATCAATTGTTAATCTTTATAATCCTCTGGTCAGGGCTTCACAGAAGCAATGGCATAGCTCAAAATCACATTTAGAATGGATGATATATCCATGTATTTTAAAGCTTAGTTCAACTCTTTTTTAAATCACAGTCTAAGTCATCGTGCTCAAATCTCGTTCAGAAGTACAAATAAAGTATTATTTGAAATCATATCAAATCAAGTGTCCAATCAGAGTTCATCTGAAGCATTTAATTGCTAAAACATGCCATCTCAGGCAAGCACTTTTTTTTGATTTTCCCTTCCTCTTCTAGTGAACCATTTATATGTATATATAAATTAGGACCACAATTGAACACAATGTGATATTATTACTTGTCTCCCCCGACATCTCATAGAAAAAAAAAGTATAAACAAGCAGAGGGATTTTCATAATTTAAATGTTTTTTTATCTTTCAGAATCGACAAATTAGGGTTCAACTTAGACTATCTTGAATTCTAATAAACTCTATTGCTTATTAACATTATTTATTTCTAACTCTTAAAGAGTTTATTTGGACCAAATGTAGCCCTCTTAAACGCTATGGACAGCAGCTGCACTCTTTCATTTTGGTCCTATTTCATGTCACTTTCTTGGTTTTTCAATTGTAGCTTAATTCACCATTTTAAACAAGCATTCTTACTCACTAGTTTAACCACTTAATTAACTTTATTAGGTTTATGTTCCATAAAATTCCAACTCTAAATTAAGGTTTCATTTACCCTAATTAAGGCCATGTTTGTCAATTCTCACATTCGTACATTGTTCCTTTCATTCCAAACACTTGCTTAATTAATTAACCATAGTTTAGCCATTTTGTACTAATTTCCAGCAGCTATTTAAGTCTTATTTCACCCTCATTCAAGCTGCATTTACCAGCAGTTATGTCATTAATTTATGCTCACCTTAATCTGGCTTAATTCTGTTCACAAGCTTAATCAATTAAGCTTTAAACATCATTATCTCTTACAAATCCCAGAAGTATTTTTACATTTTTTTCACTATAATTGGGCCTATTTTAGACCCTAATTACACTCACCTTTGGTAATCAAATTGGTTCAATTAGATTGCATAATCATGAACTAGTAAGCTTAATTGAACCTACTCATGCTTAATTGCATGATTAAAGTTTCTCCCTAATTTCACCTCAAATTAATCATGGATTAATCTGCAAGACTCATATAATACCACATATATTAATCCTACATGCATAGCTTCACTAATTCACACTAAACTATGTAGGGCTCCTAAAGTAGTTTTGGGCTTTCCTTTTTATAAAGTTCTAATCATCAAACTATTATCCTTTAAAATTAGGGCTGGAAATTAGATTATAAATCACTCATATGACTGCCATGTTCATATTACTAAACACGTTCCATCTAGTTAGGGTTTTATATCTTGATTTAGAGTTTTTCATAACCTTAATTAGTTTCATACCTTCAAATCAATTCCATTCATTTCTTTTCCAATTAGACATGAAAACACAAGGTTATGGATGGATTAATACCTCTTTTGTTGCTAGCAACCAAAGCCCTAAACAATTTTTTTCCTTCCCCCTTGAGTTACCGAAGCTTTCTCACTTTCTCTTTTGAGTCTTAGGTATGGTGAGCCCCAAAATTGAGTTCTTTGCTTAATTTTTTTCTTCAAATATTTTCAGATTTTACAGGCCTATGATGTATCCTAGACTTGAACATTTGTCATGGTTACACTACTTTTCCATTGGATGTGTTGGTTTCTCAGTCTCTTAATGACTCATCATTTACAAATTTTATTTTATCTAACCTTCTTATACTCTCTCTTGTTAGGTAAAGTCAAACCTGAATTGGGAGACCACTTGCTTGTTTTTCCTTTATTAGTTGGAATATAATTACATATTAATTATACCCATATATGTTGGACACTTGTCCTTGTAGGAAAAACTCCTAAGATGAGTGTTAACATACTTTTCTAATCAAATGACTCACCTTCTCAAATATGATCTCTTTTATTAGTTGCCATAGTTTATATATATATGTATATTATGTACATGGGTTGCGTCCCCTTTGACGCTTTTGTTTATAATATTATTTCTTGTAAAGGAAAAAGAAACTCCTGTTTGGGCCCCTGATCCTTGGGTCAGGTGGAAAAGGTGCGATGGCGTTGGGTTGGTATTAGTTTTGAATCTTGGCTGACAAAGAAAGAACATGCTCCTAAATGATCTCATAGTAGGAACTGATGAAGATATAATTTTTTAGGAAAATAGAAGTCTAAAAGAATAGTATTTCTTAAAATAACAAATGTTCTGCTATGAAGACTTTCAAAAATCTGTTGATGATGAAGAAAACTGTATAGAACCATGGGAAGTTCTTATGGTATTCTGAAAGTCCGACGTGGTGGTTTGTGTCTGGTGAATTGAGGTTTCTTTTTGATTCATATTATTTGCTCTGGCTGATTATCCTCTTTCTTGTGGATGTTTAGTTGTACAAATGCTTTCATTCTTTAAGATGGTTGCGAAGTACATGCAGTTATTTTGGTGTTTTTGTTTATAGTTAATCAATGTCTCCTTTGGCAGAAACGTCCTGGCTCACCCAGGCAGCGGAATGATAAGTCTAATGCTAAGCCTCCACTTCCAAGTAATGCTGTGTCACAATTTCGCAAAGGGACATACCATGAGTCACTTGACTTTGTGCTGTCATTGTGTGACACATCGTATGGCTTAGTGGATGTGTTTCCAGTTGAAGATCGCAAAAGTGCTCTTCATGAGGTTGCCCATACTTTTTGTCCAGCTTTTCTTTTGATTTTTTTGTCTGCTGGAACATACTTACTGAATTTGTGATTCTTGTGTCCATAGTCACTTGCCGAGATCAATGCACATGTAGCTGCTGCTCAGAACAGTGGAGGTATTCTTCAATCATTTATTACATGCATTTTAGTTAAAGTAGAATGCATTTGAGTTTTCTTCCATTAGTTTATTTTTATTTTTCTTGGTGTAAAATTTTCCATTTAGATGTTAATTCCATAAATAAGCAGTGAAACGATTGATGAATCTCTGTGTGGAAATTCTCTTCCCCCCCAATCAGGTGCACATGCACCTACTCCTAAAAAAATGAAGAGCAGCGAGCTCTGCAACCAAAATGAAGCGAGGTGCACGAGTAGCAGTATGAAATCAGTGGTTATTCTACTGTATTATGGGAGTTATGTTCTAAAAAATGCTTTTCTAGAAGGAACTAGAAATTCTGAGAATGCAAATGGGGAAAATGTGAGAAACACTCTTTTTAGAAGTCTTTTTCTTTTCATTTCAGTTTAAGAGTGAACCGGCTATGTAATGTTTAGTGTCTTGTCCTTAAAAAGGAGGGTTGCATTAGGTGGACTGTCCTTTGGCAGAAACCTTTGTTCGACACCTTACTAACATGAATCTTGAGAATATTCTTTAAAAAAAAAGAAGAAATGGCAGCTTATAGTTTAATAAAGTTATGTCCCTAGACAGTATATAATGGCAAAACAAGATTTGTATAGGCGACCCAAATCTTCCATCGAAATGGGTGAAACATTTCATTTTGTTTCCATCTAAAGTTTTTTATACTTGCTTTTTATCTAGTAAATAATTATTTCATTTAATAAATCATTCACATTTACATTTATTCCTCAATTCGACTCTAATATCCACTCTTGTGGATGTTTGGGCCTAAAATATTTTCAATTAGTTAATTATTTTTCTTATCCTCGCTTATTCAGACATTTTGCTTTATGTTTCCAAGTGCTTCCACACATTTCCAAATCTTTTCATTTTTCCACTGTATTTCCAAAATGTTTCCATTTCTTGGTTGGTCGAAATGATACTTTGTAATGAAATTTTAATCCTTGCCCCAAATGGTTGGGAAATGACTTTGTTGAGTTGAGTTTTATGTTTACCAGGGAAAATGTGGAAAAATTGTTTTCTATTTATATTTTGGGATTTTTGGAAATATATGTTTTTTTGAATTTTGCTTCCTATTGTGTTCTCCATGCCATGTTTTCCTTTGGTTTCCGAAATCGGAGAACTATTTTGCAAAAATGTAACCATCTGATTCCTTTTTCAAATATAATGTGTTAATGAATGTTAAATGAGATGGATGACCTAGAATCTAGTTTCTCAGGTCTTGGGTTGCTTTTGAGGGTCTTGATTTGTTTTTTATAAATATAACTTGGATAGCATTCTTGAGTGTTTTTGTCTGGTATTAGAAAGGTGAAGAATTAGTAAACCAGTTCAATATTTTAAAGGTGCAAATTTTTTTATGCTTGCTAATTGAATGCTGTGATTTGTTTCACACACATATTATTTCTTTTTTGATGTATAACACGTATATTTATGTACGCACACATATATGTATATATTTGAGATCTTTTAGAGTTTGTTATTCTCTTGTATTAAAGAAAAATGAATATCAAGAAAATGGGGGGTTATTTTTCACTAATTATTCTGAATTACCTTCTTCACTGGTTTTGATGGCTAACCTGAACTTATTTTGGTTATCTACGTTTTAATTTTTTCTGTAAGTCAACAATTAGCTCAATACTCTCATTTAACTGTCTCCTCATAATATTATAGGGGTGTGCTTTCCTATGGGAAAGGGAATGTATCGTGTGGTTCATATACCTCAAGATGAAACCATTCTTTTGAATTCTAGAGAAAAGGCACCTTACCTGATCTGTGTTGAAGTTTTGAAAAGTGAAACTCCGAGGTAACTTTGGGATGCTTTATTTACATGGAGTGACCAAATAAATAATCTTAAAGTGTAATGATTATTGTGAGAAGTTCTCCTTGTGTGACGATGCAAACTGATTCATTTTTTTCTTCTCCCCTCTCTCTGTAAATAGCAATACTAAGGATGCATCCAACACTCAAAAGCTTTCTAAAGGAGGAATCCCTTTAGCAAATGGAGATGCACTATTGCCAAAGCCTCCTCCGTGGGCTTATCCTTTGTGGACTGGACAGGATGTGTACTGTAGCAGTTATGATAGGATGTCAAGATCCTCTTCTCAAGCTATTGACCAGGCAATGACTCAGTTGTGGGAGGCCAAAGCGAAATTTGTTCATGTGAGTCTTTCTGTGGAGAAGCTATTGCCTAGCCAGTCGAAGAACACTGAAGTGCCTAATTCCAATTGTGGGGTCCATTGTAGTAGTTTTCAACCTTCTTCTGCTCCTTTGGAGGTTTTATCAAATAGTTGTCAAGCCAGTGAGGATATAAGTTATTTGTCAAGAGCAGAACATGGTTGTCATATAGAATTGGTTAAGGTTGTGTTGACAGCAGATCCTGGGGTTAGCATGGATGACATAGAGGACCAAGAACCACCTCGCCGGAAGGAGCATCGCCGTGTTCCAAGTACAATAGCTATTGAAGAAGTAAAGGTGGGCCTCTCATTGGAAGCTTTAGTTGTGTTAGTGCCACTGTTGTTTCAAGTTATATATCTGTACTTCTTGCTTTTAGGGGTCATTATCTCCTCACTCATGAAATGTGATTTTGTTTTTGTATTTCTATGTATACATATGTCTATCATCAAATCCCTTCTATTACTTAGTGCTGCATGTTCTTTTGTCTCAGTTTCTCTCCATTAATTGATGCTGCATGACTTTTTTCTTTGTCTCAGTTTCACATTACTTTTTTTAGTTTAAGTGGAATTTGAATCCATACTTATAAAAAAGGTAGAATTCGAATCCAATTCAAGATGTATCTCTTTCAAGGAAAACTGACTCCTGAATTTTATGTAATTCTAGAATATCATTATACTGTGCAATATATATATATATATATATATATATATAGTGAAACTTCATAAGTTTTCATTTATAAAAAAAGTAAGTTTTAATTATTTTCTTACCAATCAAATTTTTTTTTCTCATTATTTTCTTAATTTTTTTAATTTGATATGCATGTTTAGATGTGAATGATCTAAAGTTATAGGTCGGTTTCTTTGGAGTATAAATATTTTCTGCCCTGCCGCAATTCTAAAATTCTTTTGAAATGGTGATTGAAATATTGTTGTTATGTGTGTATATAAATAATTTATTATCACCATTTTCATGTGAATGATTTTCTACTATTATGTGTGTGGATCCCCCCACCACACACCCCCCCCCCCCCCCCCAAAAAAAAAAAAAAAAAAAAAAAAAAACTGCTGCCGACGCCTTCTGATTAGCTACATTTTCTCACGCAGAAGCCATTCAGTGATAACAACGGTGAGTTGTTTTGACAAGCTTGACATCCCTGTAATGCTTTTCATCTACACTTCGTTGTTATTATTATTTTTCTTTGACTTGCTCCTTTTTGGGATGGTCGATCAGCAGAACCATGGTCCCTATCTTCATGCCTAGTGACTTTATTGTTGCAGTGACTAGATATGTCCTTACATACGTTTACGTCCTTTGATAGTTATAGCATGTGACGCTCATTTGTGAGATTTGTTTCACACTCACAATTAGCTATGTTTCCATTATGCTGTTATGTTTGACGAAGAATAAATTGCTTTTTAACAACTTGCGTGGTTGGATTTTATGAAACCAGTTTCCCTATTTATATATATATATATATATATATATTTGTTTTCATCTAAGTTATTTTTTGATTCAAATGTTGCATATGAACTGGCAAATGAAAATGTCCATATTGTTTTTCTGCAGGCTGCTGCTTTAAAAGGAGAAACACCTCCTGGGCTCCCTTTGAAAGGGGCTGGTCAGGATTCATCAGATGCACAACCAAAGGTGAGCCCTTGCTGAAAGTTGAAACTACAGTATGTTGTATCTGTGTTTTAGTGTGTAATATTGTATCTGAGAGATAAGTATGATTTGAAACAGGTTGCAAATGGTGGTATCCTCAAGGCCAGTGATGCATTGTCTGGTGAACTTTGGGAGGTAAAGAAAGAGAGAATACGCAAAGCTTCAGTGTATGGGAAGCTACCTGGTTGGGACTTGCGCTCTGTAAGTTCTGCGTTTCTTGACCTGATTCTTTTAGCTTTCTCTTCTTATCGTATGACTAGTTTTCTTATGAAAAAAGTGGTTTTGGAGCACTGCAAACTTCATAAGTTTTTAATTTAGTGATGTAGAGTAGGAGTGGACTAAAAAACTGAAAATAATTCTACCTACAATTAGGTTTATGGTGGTTTTAGGTTAAGGAAAGCCTGTACACTTGGGGTTTGAAATATGAGAGATAGAAACAAATAACACAATAAATTAAAAATTGGCTTTTTAAATGATTCAAGAAGTCTTTTGGGTGTGATGCGACAAGGCGAAGTGACAAAAGAGGGCGATCGGGTGATGAGACAAGGTGAAGATGATGGAAATTGTCTTATGCAATCGTATGATGGCAGCTTTGACCACTGGGAAGGGAGGCCAGTAGCCATAGATATGATGAAATGGTTGGGAAGCATGTTTTGAGAGGTAAATGGGGAAGAATGGATCAAAGAGGGATGAAAGTGAAGGTGGTGGAGTAGGTGGTTCCATCTAGAGCTCAAACAGGAGAGGGATTGCAAAGGTCCTTCAAAGATGTTGCAAAACTGTCGAAACTCCCTCTGAATGGAATAAGGATAAGAAAAACGAGAAATGGCCCATACTTGGAAGCCTTGCACAACAACATAGGTAAAAGAAGGGATTTTCTACAATATTATCTTGTTGGAAGGTTCAATAGGGAGGTTGGATCTAGAGATAACTATGAAGGGGTGGGCAGGTGATCACATGGGTTGGTGTTTCGGAGCTGTCTCATTCACTCCTACTCTTCAGACTGTCTTCACAGGGCCAACAAATTTTTTTTTTTTTTTTTTTTGGGGGGGGGGGGGGGGGGGGCCTTGGCTGTTGCTGGATACTTGGTCATTTAGGGTTGGAAGTTTTCGTATCCTTAGAAGGAAGGAGACTGGAGTGGTTGTTAATGGCTTACTGCTTCATCTATGGTGGATTCGAGAAGGTTGAAACTTATCTTTAAGGGAACGCATCAAGGGTGGTGTTAATTGTTTATGATGGGGGTCGGATTCCAGAATTGATTTTTGTCTTTGATGAAAACTCTTTCTTTCCAATGTCGTTGTTGGTTGAGAGGACGTCATCGATTGTTCCAGATCCAGAGTAGGAATGCTTCGATTAGCTTTGTGAGGTATGGAGGACGGACTCAAATGATTGAAAGGGTATGGCCGGAACCCCGTGAAGACGCTAGAGAAGATGTTCATATGTTTCACGCGTATAATGCGTGTGGACAAAATAGGGGCAAGGGGACACGTGGCATACAAAATAGCAGACTTAGTTTGCCTCGAGAAGATTCCAAGGTAGATCTTTTTGAATTTCAAACCAACAGGTCTAGATTCAGAAATGGTTTGGGCAATGATGGAAGGGCCACGGCCCAGTTGCAAGGTCATGGGCCAAGACCATAAGCAGATGAACGACATGGATGGTTCTAGGCCTAGAAACAATAAACTAAGGCCTGGATTTGAATCAAACAAAATCTTGGGCTTCAGTAGGAAGGAGATACAACCCAACTCGTAGCGCAGGATCTGGAATGGTTAGAGAAAGGCTATGAGGGATGGATACTCTATTTTAGCTCACGTATCCATATCAGACATTGATATGTGTTAAACACCGACACTCTCGGACACTTTTCAGAGACGTGTCAGACACAAGAAAAAGTGTCAATTTTTTTTTTTTAAAATTTCCAACACGTTATAGACACGCCTGGACATGTTAGTACACGTTTTCTTTTTAATAGATTTTTCCTTCATTTTCTCCTCTTTTTTTTTGTTATATATATACACATATATGTTTTATGTAGTAAGTAAATTTGTTTTGGAACTTGAATCATGGATGTTGATGATTAAATGAAGTTCTTAAATTTTTATTTAATAGATTTGTTATTTTAATAACTTAATAATATTTTTATGATTTATGTGTTTTTATGCCAATTTTAATTGAAATAATGTTTGATTTTTATTATGGTCATATATATATATATTCAACGTGTCCCTGACGTATTCGTGTCCTATTTTTTTTTAAGAAATGCCAGTGTCTGTGTGTGTCGTATCTGTGCTGTGTCTCGTGTCCGTGTTCGTGCTTCTTAGGAGAAAGGTAAGCGGGCTGAGCCTAGAGGTGAGGGTCCAAGTAAAGGGATAAGTGGCCCAAACCAAGAGTAGTTTGTTTTGGCCCATCCGACAGGTAATATAAACAGGAATGTAGTAGTGCAAAGTAGGGGAAGAGATGGCCAGAACACGAGTCGGGATGGAGAAAGAGATCGAATTCGAGCAAAATGCCTGACAACAGCCCAGTTTGAATCAGTGGAACTTGGGGTGGAGATGACTTGAACAATGGCTCAGATTGGCGCAGGGAGCAGAGCCAATTCATCAGAGAAAGAGAGACAGCTTCTGTGGATGTTGCAAACATCAAGGAGGGACAGATTGTTCAATTATTGATGGGAAAAAGTTTGAAGCTACAAATTATTGAGGGGAGAGATCGGACACGAGCAAAATGCCTGACACCAGCCCAGTTCAAATCAATGGAACTTGGTGTGGACGACTTGAACATTGGCTCAGTTCGGCACAGGGAGCACTGAGCAAAGTCAATTCACCAGATAAAGAGAGACAGCTTCTGTGGATGTTGCAAACATCAAGGAGGGACAGATTATTCAATTAATGATGGGAAAAGGTTTGAACCTACAAATCCCAGAAGATCTCTTTCTGAAGATGAGGCCAGCCATTCTGCACTGATGCCGGATGGAGATTCCGGTGATGCTAAATGAGATAGGCCAGAAGACCTAACAGAGAGCAGAGTTGGGACAGATGATAAATTTTGATGAAGAGAGGCAAAGGACAGGAGGAGAAAATTTAGCTGTCATTTCTGAAGAGGGTAGCGGGGAAAGCCTCTGGAGGGGAGATAATTTCAGTGTTGAAGAATGGTGTCAAGAACATGATGAATCTGAAGTGAGCATGATAGAAACTTTCGATTTCATGCCTTTGGAAGTGCTTCCTCGAGGCTCGTCGGCCAGCAATGACATTTGCACGAAGGCCAACGAATGAGAGGTTTCTACATGGGTCAAGAATAACATTGAAGGAATAAGTAAAAAGCTGGGACTTATGTATGAGGGTGGAAGATGTGACACAATCGGACTATTTGAAGCAATTGACCTGGAATGGGAAGTCAGGAAAGATGGAAAGGGGGGAAGACGAGGAAGCAATGGGAAAGGGGAGAGGGAACTCAGAAATCTGATTCCTGAAGTTAACTATGAGGGCAGAGGGGAGAAAGAGGGAAGCAATAGCAGGAATACGAGGAGTGGAGGGGGGATCTCCTCTATTTTACATGAAGATGAAAATTCTATCATGGAATGTTTGGGGGCTGAATGACTAGGACAAAAAATCAGTAGTTAAATCTATGCTTCAAATCTGGAACGTAGATGTGGTCTGTCTTCAAGAAACGAAGCTGGTGCAATTTTCAATGGGAGAGCTCAGATCACTTTGGCAGTGCAGGAATGCAGATTGAGCTTGTCTTAATTCCAATGGAGCTGCTGGGGCAGTAGCAGTAGCAGTTTTATGGGATAAAAGAGTGGTAAAAAAGAGGATGTTCAGGTTGGGGATTTCTCAATTTCCTGCAGATTTTCTTTTGTGGAAGATGGGTCAAAATGGAATTTTTCTGGAGTTTACGACCCTACTAAGGATGGGGATAGGGGAAGATTATGAAAGGAGCTGGAAGAGGTATATTTGAGGCGGGGAGATCCATGGTGCATAGGTGGAGATCTCAATGTTACCCGATTCCCAAGTGGGAGATCCTCATCATCAAGAACAACCAAAGCCATGGTAGACTTTTCAAAGTTCATTGACTCTTACTGCCTGATGGATTTATCCTGAATTGGTGCCCGTTTCACTTGGACAAACAACAGGCAGCCACCATCATTCTCTCACATTGACAGATTCTTAGTGTCGGCAAGCTGGGAGGAAATTCTCTTGTATCAGTGTGTGTATGTCAGATGGCATTGCCCAGGGCAACGTCTGACCATCTTCCTTCAATGCTGGACAGTGGAGGTATTGGGAGACGAAGAAGTCTGTTTAGATGTGAAAACACGTGGCTCAAGTAAGCTGATTTTCAGACTTTGGTTGAAGGATGGTTGTGGGAATTTAAGGTGGATGGATCTGACAGATATAGAATGACAAAGAAATTGTCTTTGCTGAAAGAAAAGTTGAAAACATGGAATAAAGAGTGTTTTGGAAACTTAAATGGGAGGAAGTCAAAGACTTTGCAGGAAATCAGTCGTTTAGATGCTAATGAGGGAGATGGGGGTTGAATAATTTGGAATGGTAACAGTGGGAGGGTTACAAAGCTTAAGTTTAAATGGCTGGCCGTTTTGGAGGAAGGAATTGGAGGCAAAATATATGGGCAATTTGGCTTGAGGGTGATAATAACACCAAATTCTTCCATTTTCTAGCTAATGCTCATAGAAGAAACAATTTTATTGGAAATATTTCAATTAGAGGGCTGGAATTTTCCAATGAAGAGGAGATTAAAGAGGGCATTGTTTACTTTTACAAAGATTCATATTCAGAGTCTGGTCAATGGAGGTGTCGGGTAGATGGTTTAGATTTTAAACAAATCTCGGGGGAGAAGCGAGATTGGTTAGAGAGCTTTTCTTGAAGAATAGGTGGTGACATCTTTAAGTAGCTGTAACGGGCATAAAGCACCGGGACTGGATGGTATGACGATGGCTTGTGTAGGTATATTGGGAGTTTTACACTTCCGGGATGTTTGAAAAGAGTATAAATTCTACCTTTGTGGTGTTAATCCCTAAGAAGGGTGGAGCATTAGATCTACAGGATTTTCGTCTGATTAGTTTGATTGGGAATGTTTAAATTAATTGCTAATGTGGAGCATTAAGATTGAAGAAGGTGATGGATAATGTCATTTTGTAGGCTCAAAATTCCTTTGTGGGTGGCAAGAAAATATTGCATGTGGTTCTCTTGGCTAATAAATGTTTGGATGCCTGGTTGAGAAGTGGAAATAAGGGGCTGGTGTGTAAGCTTGAAATTCACAAAGCCTACGATCATGTGGATTGGAATTTCCTTCTCTATATGATGGAGCATATGGGATTTGGGCATAAAAGGAGGAAATGGATCATGTGGTGCATTTCTATGGGGAAAATGTCCATCCTTATTAATTGATCCGCTGTAGGGTTTTTGTTGGTAGTTCTCAGGAATAGAGATGGGGTGATCCCTTTTTGTTGTATCTTTTTATCATGCTTTCGATGCGTTAAGTGGATAGATGACTAGAGCGGTGAATAGATGGGATTCTGAGATGCTTTCTAGTGGGGGAGAGTCGTGGATATCCAATTGAGATCTCTCATCTTCTTGTGTTTTGTGATGCTTGAGCAGGAGCAGCTTTGTCATTTGAGATGCATTCTTATTTGTTTTTTAGGCAATTTCGGGGCTTAAAATAAACATGAGTAAAAGTGACTAAGTGGGGGTTGGTAAAGTAAATGGAAGAGACAATCTAGCAACTATTTTGGGATGTAGGGTTGGTGAGTTGCCCATTGCTTATTTGGGACTTCCTCTTGAACCTTTAGTTAGGTAGTCAAGCATTTGGGATGTGGTGGTGGAAAGATTTGAAAGGAGATTGGCCGGTGGAAGAAGCAACATCACCCTTTAGAAGAGTACTGTCTAGCCTTGCCACCTATTTTATGTCTCTCTTTCCGATTCCTGGTTCAGTAGCAAAGAGACTTGAAAATATTAAATAGGATTTTTTATGTGGAGGTTTGGGAGATAAATTTAAATATCATCTTGTGATTTGGGAAAGGTCTATAGTACTTTGAACGAAGGGGGGTTGGTATTAGAAGGTTTTGTCTTTTCAATGAAGCTTTGTTGGGGAAATGGCTTTGGAAGTTTGGGAAGGAAGCAAACAATTTATGGATGAGAGTGGTGGAGAGGAAGTATGGGAGCGAGATAGTTGATTGGTGTTCTAAGGAGGTTAGAGTGTCTCATAGCGTAGGTGTGTGGAAGAGTTAGAAAAGGTTAGTTAATGGTAAATTGGTGTTGATTATGGAAGCGTAGTGAGGAAATGGTTGATCACCTTCCCATCCATTGCTCCTTTGCTTGGTCCATTTGGTCTCTTTTGTTGGGTTTTTTTTGGGTAATGCAGCAATCTACAATGGAGGTGCTTGATTCATGGAGGGGAAGATCTTTTGGTAGGAGAATGGGAAGAATTGGGCGTGTGGTCCTGTTATGCATTTGGTGGATCATTTGGAAGGTGAGGAACAATAGATTGTTTGAAGGAGTTGAGTCTCATATTTGGGTTGTGAAAGCATTGGTATTGAACTCCCTTTATTTTTGGATTTCGGGGGGTTCTTTTTCTATAGACTTTTTTGCTTCTTTTTTGTTTTCTATGAGTATGGGAACAGTATGCTGTGTAAGTCATATTTTTTTATACATGGGGGCACCCTCTTGGTGCCTTTTAATGAAATATATTTAATTATAAAATAAAAATAAGAATAAAGAATGGCTGCCCCTCTCTTGGATGAACTGTCCGCTTTTACATTGACTGACCTAAGGTCCTTTTAGTATAACCTCTCGAAGGAAAGTAAATAAATCTAAGCTTTCTCTTAATAAATTGGACGTGAATAAAGGACTCCTCTTCTGCCAGGAACAGGCTTCTGCTTATAACAGATTTAATGATAAGAGCAAAGTCCACCTTACCAAACGTGTCTACAATCTACATGCTTGCAACACAGTTGGGCATGGATAAATGAGTTTCTTTGCCAGCAATGGATTTAATGATAGTGTAGAGTGAGCGATCATGTTATTAAATATTCAAATGACAGTCCAATAAACATGAGTTGTAATTAAGAAGCCTCAAAATCTCTTTGAGAAAGTTCAATCAGTTACTATTTTAAGCTGGTGTTGTGTATGAAAATACAGTCAGAATTAATTCATTGACAAGACTGGTTTTATAACACAAAGTTTGAAGACCACCTGCAGATATTATTATTATTTTTATATAAATAACGTTCCTTTTGTAGTTACTAACAGTTATGGGTGTCCCAACCTAGATGTTAAAGACTGTTTAATGATTTTTGATATGTTTGACATGATTTTGTATATTTGAGCCAAAATTATCCGCTAGAAGTTGTGTATAGTGGCGCTTTTAAATGCATTAGCAACTGAGTGGCTCGTACATGTAATGATTGATTAAAACACATCCTTTAAAATGATTGCATTTAGTACTATTAATTGCCAAGTTACATGGCTGAGTCCACTCACAAACAAATGGTAACTCTGTTAATCCCTTAATTGCATGGTTCTATTAGTTGCATCCTTAATTTGTTCTTCTTTGAATTTTGAACCTTGGTGTATGAGCATTTATTTATTTATTTTTTAAATTTGAATAAAAAGGAAAAACAGAAAAATAATTGGTATGTTTTGGATGTTTGGCAAGATTTATTCATATTTTTTGTCTTTATCTCATGTATTTCTTGATAGTTTTTGGCATTGTCCCTGCATCTTAAAAGTCTAATATTTCCTTTTTAAAAAGTATTTTGTAGTGTCTATTGATTATGCATTTGTTGTTGCTTATGCAGTATATTGTTTTTTTTTTTTTTTCTGGCTAACTCATTTGCCTTCTTGTTTCTTTCATAGATTATTGTGAAGAGTGGTGATGATTGTAGGCAGGAGCATCTTGCTGTGCAACTTATCTCTCACTTCTATGGTAGGTGCCTTTGTTGTTCATAATGAGTTTGTTTTGGTTTCACTTATCCCAAAAAAAATGACTTTGTTTTAATTTCAAGTTATTTAGCTCTTTTCTGTCTTCTTGTTCCTGTAATCTGCTTAGTTACTTTGGAGTAATTATTTCCCATTGTTTTAGCTAAATTTGTTCTTTGAAAGATAGAGATAATGATAGAAGTAGAGAAATGCATTCTCTATGCTACTCTGTCAAACAGAAATGGTAAAATGAATAAAGTTATTATCTATTTAAGGAAGTATCCTGTCCTTTATCTATGTTACGAAAAAGTTCTTGAATTTTTATTTAATGGCTTTGTTATTTTTATATCTTAATAATATTTTTGTGATTGTTGTGTTTTTATGCCAATTTTGATTAAAATAATTTTAAGTTTTTTTTTGGGTAAGTAAATAATGTTAGGATTTTATTATATGGTCATATTAAAAATATAAAAATATACATTCAATGTGCCCTTACGTATCCGTGTCCTACTTTTTTAAGAAATGCCGTGTTTGTGTCTTGTTGTGTTTGTGTCCTGTGTCTGTGCTTCTTAGCCATCAACTAAGCAACCCCATAACTGACCAAATTGATGCCAAAAAGAGCAAGAAAAGCTGCTCTGCAAAGCACATGCAACACACGTATTCAGCAAGCTGAACCCCCTCTTCTTCAAATTATCAAATATAAACCTTGTTACTGACTTTGGAGGTAGGGGTGAAGTTTTGGTATGATAGATGCATTTTTTCATTTGTATCTTTTGTCCAAGAAAAATTGAACATTTTCTATGATATGGTTGATATGTTTTATCCTATTTAAGATGGAATTTATGTTCTCTTCACCTCATAGATTTCGATTTTTGGAAACCAAAAATTTCCCTTTCTCCTAGTAAAAAATTTAATTTAAAGAGGTATTGTACTTAAAAGAGATGAGTTACTAGGTGGGTTGACATTTTTTTGGAATCACATGGAGCACATTTCTTTAATTTTAGGGTAAATCATTAAATGAGAAACATGAAGAGGATTTTCATTGGAAGCAGATTTGGAAGGTAAAAGCCTCTGCAAAAGCCTTCTTCTTTGCATGGGCAGCTGTTTGGAATGGTAATTTGATGGAAGAAAATCTGAAGAAAGTGGATTTCAATTTGCAAATAGGTGCAGCATGTGTCAAAGAGAAGAAGAGAATGTGAGTAATTTATTTCTCCACTGCGAGATCGCACAACAGTTATGGAATCTCCTCTATTCCCTGTTTGGCTGGAACTGGGTAATGCCTGTAACTCTTAGAACGTTTTTTTGAGTTGGAGATGTTGCTGACCAAGGGGAGAAGCTAAGAAGACTTGGAAGATGGCCCCTATTTCCCTTTTGTGGTTTTTGTGGAAAGAAAGAAATAGAAGATTGTTTAAGGGGCAAGAGAAGGATATATTTTGTTTAGAAGACTCTTTTTTCAAATTATTATACATTTGGGTAAAAGAAGCTGGCCCGATGAATGTTTTTTCTTGTGGAGTTTTTGGGGGAGCTTAGGCTTTAATTGTAGCTGGCTTCCTTTATTGTACATATTTTAGCCCTTCTTGGGCTGTTTATAAGATTATTCTTTATTGATAAATAAAAAAAACACCCACCTCCCTTGAGGTGTGGCGAAATTACATTCAGTTTTCCTATAGTTTGAAAAATTACACCATCTCTTCTGTTTTGATGTCGGTAACTAAAACCTCCCCTCCTTAAGTGAACCATTAGTTGACTAGACGAAAAATGCTGACGTCTTCTTATAATTTTTTCTAAATACCAACTATACCCTTATTCACTACAAACTCACTGAGTTAACTCATCAAATCCACTTTGAGTCTTTCTTTCTCTCATCTCTTGTACTCTCTTTAATCCCACATTTTCTCAACAACCAAACAAAGAATCCATATACTTAAAAAAAAATATTTGGCTTGTTTGATGCATTGGCATAGTTCAAAAGTGGAAGGATCTTCATTTTCACTTATACCCGAAACTGCTCTCTCGTTATATCTCTCACAAAAACCCACTTCAGAGCTTCCCAATTTAGGGCAAAAATGTGAACATGAATGTTAAGGGTTAAAAAATTCATAGGTATAATTGCACACATTTGGTTTGTTCTCTCTTCCCTTCACTGGAAATCTATTTGAATTGTCACTCTCTCTATAGTGTAACAACACATACACATCATCTCTAAATACATACATGAATACATATATAAATACACAAATACATATATGATAAATATATATATATACATATATACATGTACACACAGATGCACACACACAAATGAAGATCCAAAATGGGTCTCCTCCCCCCCCCCCCCCCGCCCCCCCCACCTATATATCTATATATATAAATATATGCACACATACTTACACACATATATGTGCCCCCTCATGGCCTTTTTATGTTGATTTGCAAAACTGAGATGCTGTGGTGGCCACCAATGGCAGTGGTGGGGATGATAAAGTCTCCAAAAATGCTGGAATTGGGAAGGATATCAGCCATGGTCCACAAGAACACAGTGCGGCATGGATGATATGGACGGCTCTCTCTCTCTCTCTCTCTATGGGGTTTTTACGTGAGTACATAATAGGAGAAAATGGTGGTGTGGTGGTAGTTTGGTGGGAAGGCATGATGGTTTTGACCGGAAATTGGAGAATACAGGTAGAGAATAGAGATGAGGTAGTGACAAACTAGTGGGTAGTTGTTTGGTGGCCATGATCATGGGTGGTGTGTTTGATTTTAGAGAGAGAGAGAGAGAAGAAAAAGATGATATTTTTTTATTTTGTTTTATTCTATTTGAAATATCTTTTAAAATATGATGTAGGACAGATTTGGTACTCTAAAAATAAAGAAAGTTGTTTTAGAGTTGTATTAGGATTATTTAGTTTTTAATTTAATTTATTTTTAAATTCTCTAATTTCCTTGTTTTATTAGGATTAGTATAGAAAATATAGGAATTAGTAGTTTCCTATTCAAATTAATAGTCTTTATTGTAGTAGGATTAGTTTAAAAATAAGAGTTTTTGTTTCTTAGTCAAAGTAGTAGTGTTTTACCACTATAAATATTATGTAATATGTCTTTATGGTTAAGTTTTTTAATAAATATTAATTCAATTACAAATTTCGGAAAATATGATGTAGGACAGATTTGGTATTCTAAAAATAAGGAAAGTTGTTTTAGAATTGTATTAGGATTATATAGTTTTTAATTTAATTTATTTTTAAATTCTCTAATTTCCTTGTTTTATTAGAATTAGTATAGAAAATATAGGAATTAGTAGTTTCCTATTCAAATTAATAGTCTTTATTGTAGTAGGATTAGTTTAAAAATAGGAACTTTTGTTTCTTAGTCAAAGTAGTAGTGTTTTACTACTATAAATATGATGTAATATGTTTTTATGGTTAAGTTTTTTATGAATATTAATTCAATTACGAATTTTGAAAAATTATTTCTCTTGTTTAGGTGAGGAGTCCCCATGTTACTTGTTTTATAAGGAATTCGACATGTTCAATTCTCCTTCCATGTTTCTGTTCTACATTATTTGGTATTAGAGCAAGGATTTGCTTGGCTTGATGGCAATTAATAGAGACAGAATAAAAAATTCCATTGACGTTTGTCGTGAGATGGAGGTTAAATGGGCGACAATTGACTACCAAGGGCAACAGTTAGCACAGATCAACGATCAGCTTGGTTCTATATAACAGATGCTCATGCGACTCAATTTTAATTCCCCTAGAGACTCTCCAGTTGATAGGAACTGCGCCGTAGGATTTGCTCGAGGCTAGCCTGAAGACAGAGTTATTCGCAATTACTAAAGACTTTCAGATTTTGATGGTAATTTTTATTTTGAAGACTTTCATGATTGGTTTTATGATTTGGATGATTGTCTTAATGATTTGAGACTTTCAGAAGAAAAAGAATATCTTTGGGCAGAATATAAATTCATTGGATTTGCGAAAAGATGGTGGTTTGATTTACAAATCCGCAGACAATTACAATGTAAAAAGTGCACTCGTTCATGGCCAAGAATGATGAAATTGCTTATGAATAAATTTTTGTCAAGAAATTATTTACAGATTTTAGAAGATAAATACAGACCAACATGGGAAAGCACTAAGAAAGAAGCACAAGCAAAATCTAAACTTATGAATGCGACTTCAACTAATAAGATTGCACATATTGAACCATTGAAAGAAGTTAATGTTCTTGTAGAAGACCCTCCTATTATAGGATATGCAGATCAAGTTATTTCATCCATTGAAGATGATCACAAGGAGCTAATAGAAAATAAATTTGAATTTATTTCTATTGATATTGCTGAAACAATTGGTGCGAATGATATAGAAGAGAAATTGTTTGAAAATTCTATTATGGAGAAAGAAGAAGAAAATTAAGATTTAATAGATTCCATAAATTCTTTTATGGAAGAGAAAGCAGAAATTCCCATGGAGATAGTCAATAATACATATGAGAATGAACTTGAATTCACGAAGAATGATGATAATGCTTACAAGAAGATTGAACTTGTAGTAGATCAAGAAGAGAATTTTCCTTTTATTACAGGAACATTATTATTATAAAAAAAGTGCTTAAAGTTGCTGACTTCATGAAAGATCCGGTAAAAGAAATTTTTGAGTTTTCAATTCTTCTTGAAAAGATTCAAGAGGGTTATGGACGAGTTCGTGTTCACGTACATCCAGTTAACTCGAGGACGAGTTGTTTTGAAGTGGGAGAGACTGATGTAGGACATATTTGGTATCCTAAAAATACGGAAAGTTATTTTGAGTTGTATTAGGATTATTTAGTTTTTAATTTTAATTTATTTTTAAATTCTCTAATTTTCTTATTTTATTAGGATTAGTATAGAAGATATAGGAATTAGTAGTTTTCTATTCAAATTAATAGTTTTTATTGTAGTAGGATTAGTTTAAAAATAGAAGTTTTTGTTTCCTAGTCAAAGTAGTAGTGTTTTAGCACTATAAATATGATGTATTATGTCTTTATGGTTAAGTTTTTTATGAATATTAATTCAATTACGAATTTTTGAGAATTATTTCTCTTATTTGGGTGAGGAGTCCCCATGTTACTTGTTCTATACGGAATTTAATGTGTTCCATTCTCTTTTCACGTTTCCGTTCCGAATTAAAATATAAGGGTAAAAAAGTAATCTTGGTTTTTTCTTTAACACCATTAGAAGACGAACTCTAACAGGGAGGCCAGTGTAATTTCACAAAATACAAGGGCGTGAGTGTAATTTCTCTTAACTTTGAGGGAAGTCAGTGTAATTTACCCTTAATTTTATTAATCTAATGGAATTGATGTCTCTGTTAAAGCTGAGTTGAATCACGAGGAATCTTTGGTTTTCCTGTCTCTGCTATAAATTGTAATCTACATACTTGGTCTTTTAGGTGGAGGCTTTGGGTATTTTCAAATGGGCCTTGAGCAGGCAGCGGCAAAGTTTAAGATTTTCAAATATCATCTTCGTGGAACTCGAGTTGATTTATTTGGCAATTTATGTTGCATTTTCTCCCTCGGTGAAGTTAATTTGGATAAGAATTCTTTTTGTGGAATCACTCATTTACTCGGATGGTTGGTTGTTCAAGATTGATTGGCCAATCAAGTCCCTACGTATTCTTCTTGGTTTTAATCTGCCTACTACAAAATTTGGGATTTGATGGTTAAGAGAATCAAATTTTGATTGGCTTTTTGGACGAAAGACTTTTGATTGGCCTTCTGGACAAAAGATATATAATTACTTTCATCAAATGCACTAGAGCCAATATTCTTATCTATTACCCCTAATCTTCAAAATTTGTCATTGTGATTTGTGGCTAACGAAGATAGAGAAGTGCCATAGGGGATTCTTGTGGGCAGGGTTAGGTGATGCAAAGAAGGATATCCCTAGTTGGTTGGACTGAATCTGCTGGCTATAGGAAGAGGGTGATTTGTACCTGGACCATGTGTTAGACAACAATAAGGTAGGGCAGCTACTTGGGCAGGTCTTGCTGGGCTTGGAGTCTATCTTGGTGTAGCCTGTGCTCTTAACAAAGCTTGGTTAGGTTTGATCAAGCCTGATCTTGAGCCTGAGCTACTCATCCACAAGCCCATCCCAAGCCCAGCTTTGTTAACTCGGATTGCATATGGTTGGAAAACTCACATTGTTGTCTGTATCGATTTCATAGAATGGAAACAACAAAACCACGAGGAGGAGAATATTGAATAAAAACTTGAAAAATGGTCACCCTTTTTCTCTAATAATCCTCATTGTAGTCTCTTTTCAAACACTCGCTATTTCTATGAAAACTAGCATCCTATGCATAAAATTTATAGAAACCTTGTGTAGAATTTACACATATTGTTGTATAATAGTCAGTGGCCCTTTTTTTTTGGTGATAAGTATAGCTGGTGGCCATATTGACACAGAGAAGATTAGTGCATCAAAGGTCCAATGAAAAGTGGAGTTAAAAGACAGTTGTGTGGGGCTGGCTTGTAGTGGAGAGAGCTAGTATGCTTGTGGGCTGATGGAGAGTAATGTTGGGGATTAGGGTTGAGGTTTGAGATGGTTGCACTTTAGATGTTTGGAAGGGATAGTGATAACATGTGGATCTCTACTTGACTTTTCTTTTTGATAAGTTAATTTAATTCCAACGAGGAGAAAATGGGGGTGCAACCCATGGGCATGAGCTCAGTGTACTTGCTCAAATAACAGGCAGCCACCAACTTTTTCTAGAATGGATTGTTTCTTGATTTCTGGCAGATGGGAAGAAAAGTTTGCAGATGTCAGCCAGATTGCTCTTCCTCAGGTAGCCTCTGATCATGTTCCTTTGCTATTAGAAGGGGAAGAACTCCATTTTGTTTTGAGAATATATGGCTGGGGGTTGATGTTTTTTGCAGCTTGTTGAAGGTTGGTGGCAGGAATTTTCTGTGGAAGGATCTGCCAGCCATATCTTGGTTGAGAAGTTGTGTTTATTGAGGAATGAGCTGAGAAGATGGTTCAAGGAGAGCTTTGGCAACTTGAGCTGGAAGAAATCAGTGGCAATGGAAGAGATTAAAAGGTTGGATGCATTGAAGGAAGCGGAGAGCTCTCGGAGTCAAATTGGCAGCTGAGAGAAAAGTGTAAAGTCGATTTTGAGCAGCTTGTTAGGTTAGAAGAGAAGTTGGAGGCAAAAATGAAGGGCCCTATGGTTAAAGGAAGGGGAGTTGTATACTAGTCTGGGACATTGGAGACCTAGAGTGAATGGTTTGGACTTCAAACAAATATCACCGGAGAAAAAAATCGGCCAGAAAGACCGTTTTCAGAAGAGGAGGAAGTGATGACTTTAAATAGCTGCAATGGCAATATACTTGTGAAAAAAAGTTGCAACGGGGATTAGAGTTGTAACATGGGCCAGGCTGATACAGGCACGACATGATTAGAAGTGGCACAACACTATTGTTTGGCGGGTTGTGTCAGGCTTGGCCTCCTAGGTTCACGGCCCAGGCACGACACCATACAACATGGGCACAAGCGCAAGCACGACATGACTCGATAGGCCTATTGGCACGTCCTGTAGGGCACAATGTAGGCACAACAATTATTATTATTATTATTATTATTATTATTATTATGTAATATTTCAAGAAAACAATTTATAACTAATTAACTTTTAATTACACTAGTATGTATCCGTTTTGAAAAAATTACAAAGTTAAACAAAATATTAAATTAACAAAATAAAGCAAACAAAATAAACCTAACTAAAAAATATTAAAATAACAATTAAGAAAGTAAAAAAGTTTGAAAAAATACTAAACATAACATTCAACAATTTTGAAAGTAATAAACAGGTTGGAAAAAATATCATGGAAGGATTTAGTCATTAAAAAAACAAAACAAATGAGGGAAAAAAAACCAGCAGGCCAGGCATGATACGACATGCCATGGGCCGTGCTGGGCCTTTGGGTGTACGACTTGGGCACGACACGACACGACACAACACGTTGTTTGGGATGGGCCTGCATGACACAACACAATGGCACTAATGGGCCTCCTTGGAACGGGCCATGCTGGCCCGTTTGACACCTCTAATGGGGATAAAGCCCCTAGCCTAGATGGTATGACCATGACCTTCTTTCAAAAGTGCTGGCATATTGTTAGAGGGGATGTGATGGTGATGTTTTTTGAGTTTTATAGCTCGGTCCTTTTTGAAAGAAGCATGAATGCCATTTTTGTTGTCTTAATTCCTAAGAAGGTGGGAGCCATGGACTTGAAGGATTTTCGTCCTATTAGTCTAGTTCGGAGTCTTTACAAAAATCTTAGCTAAGACCTCAGCCTTAAGGCTAAGAAAGGTGATGGACAACATTTTTTCGGAGGCCCAAAATGCATCCATGAGTGGTTGTCAGATTTTGGGCATCGTGTTGATTGCTAATGAAAGCCTTGACTCAAGTTTGAAATGTGGTAGGAATGGGCTGATTTGTAAAATTGGCGTGGAAAAGGCGTATGATCATATAAATTGGGATTTCTAAGGTTATATGATGGAGATGATGGTCTTTGGGGCCAAATGGAGAAAGTGGACTATTTATTCCATCTCTTCGGTGAAAATCTCAATTTTAATTAATGGCATGGCTGAATGGTTTTTCAGTAGCTCGAGAGGGTTGAAACCTAAGAAACATGGATACAGATAGGTGACACAGATATGACACAACACAGATACGCAAACATGACATTTCAAAAAAAGTAAGACATGGATACCTCAGGTACATGTTGAATGTGTTTATATATATATATCTTACATTTCTTATATGGCCAAATCATAAAAACTCAATATTATTTCAATTAAGATTGACATAAACATACAAATCACAAAAGACATTATCAAGATATTAAAATAATAAGGCCATAAATACAAAGTCTAAGAATTTCTTCATTTAATCATCAACATCAATGATTTAAGTTCCAAAACAAATTTATTAACTACTACATAAAAACATATATCTGTATATATATAACAAAAAAAGAAGAGAAGTGGAGAAAAATAGGGAAAATATAAAAAAAGGGAAAAAAAGTGTTCAAAATTCAGAAAAAAATTAAACAGTTGGACACTTTTTTTGCATGTTCAACACCTGTATAGGAAGTGTTAAAGAATGTCGGTGTTCGACACATGTCTGACACGGCCACATGGACTAAAATAGTCTCTGTGCCTCGTAGGTTGAGACAGAGAGATTCTCTATCCTTCTACCTTTTTTATTATGGTGATGGATGGTTTTCAATGGCTTGATGACTAGGCAGTGGAAAATGGTACGATTAGAGGCTTTTTGGTGGGTGACGAGAGAGCCTCCCCTATTGAGGTTTGTCACCTTCTTTATGTTGATGTTACCATTGTCTTTTGTGATGCAGAGCCATTTAGTCTTAGTATTTTTATTAATCTTGGTATCGAGTTGGGTCCATGCCTCAATATCGACTTTTTTAGCTGGGGTATTTAAAATGTATTTTGGTATTCTTTTAAGCGGTTTCGAGCCTAAAGATCAACATCAACAAAAGTGAGTTGCTGGGAGTTGGCAATGTGGAGGATTGTGATATCCTTACAGATATTCTAGGATGCCGTATTGGGTCTTTCTGATTGATTACTTGTGGCTTCCTCTTGGAGACTTGGTTAGAGCTTTTAGGATATGGGATGTGATTGTTGAAAGATTTGATAGGCGCTTGGTGAGATGGTAGAAGTAATATCTTTCAAAAGGTGGCCCACTCACACTTCTTAAGAGCACTCTATCCAGTCTACCCACTTATTTTATGTCGTTGCTTCCTATCCTCATGGCCGTGGCAAAGAAGCTAGAGAAGTTATCGAGAGACTTCTTCTCCTTTTTTTTTTTTTGGGGGGGGGGGGAATGGGAAATGAATTCAGGTATCATTTAGTTGATTGCGACTCTATTTGCAGGTTGCTTGAGGAGGACCCGGGGGGTGGGCTTGGGGATTCGAAGATTTGGCCTTCTTAATAAAACTTTGCTGGGCAAGGGGTTGTGGAACTTTGGAAGAGAAAGGAATAGGCAGTGGAGAAGGGTGGTGGCTCATAAATCCGGGGTGGAGGAAGGAGATTGATGCTCCAAAGAAGTTAGACCCACTTACAGATCAAGTGTTTGGAAAAGCATTAGAAAAGGTTGTAGTGAATTTTCGAAACACATTAGATTGAAGTTGGGGAGGCAACATAATCAACTTTTGGAAGGATATTGGGAGTGATCGAGGTTCTCTTTGTACAAGATTTTCTTTTTATACTAGATCCCCCTTTCTGATTTGGGGGAAGACATTGTGTTGGATGTACAGGGGGTGGGTAATTTTTCTATTAAATCATCTTATCTTCTTTTGTTGGGAGATGGGAGTCGGCAATGCCTGTGGAAAACTATTTGGAGATCAAAAGCTCCTTTAAAAGTAGTTTTTTTTTTCTTGTTTCGACAATAATATGGGGAAGGATTCTCACCGTGGACAGCTTGAGAAGAAGAGGATAGTTTCTGTCGTTGTCTTTGCAAGTGCCATGAGGAGACAACTTGAGAAGAAGATGATAGTTTCTGTCGTTGTCTTTGCAAGTGCCATGAGGAGATGGTGCACCATCTGCTCTATTGTAAATATTGATGGAATCTGTAACTTAATTTATACATTAGATTGATTGATTGTATTGATTGATTGTAGAAACTAATTTATTATAGTTTCCTTATTTACTTGTAAACTGTGACTATAAATCTTGACCTCCTAGAGAGAAGAATACATCGTTTTCATTCTCTAAAATATCTTTGACATGGTATCAGTGTAGGTTTTCTAAAGCAGAGCCTCTCGTCTCCCTTGGCAGAGCCTCTCGGCTCCTTCAGCACCTCTCGTCCTCCTCGGCCCCTCTTGCCAGAGCCTTTTGGCCCCTTCGGCACCTCTTGGCTCCTTCAGCACCTCTCGGCCTCCTTGGCCTAGCCTCTCGTCACCCTCAGTAGAGCTTCTCGGCTCCCTCAGCTCAACCAGTCTCGGCCAGCTTCTCTCGTTTCCCAAATCTTTGTTGTAGCAAATTCTTTGTCCTATCATGATCGATAAATTGGACACCAAGGACAACAAATATTTTTTTTTATTAGATCACTGGCCAATACAAAATTGAAAGGTTCCAACGAACGAACCAAGTATATTGAAGTTGATTGTCATTTCATCCAATCTAAAGTAGAGTCCAAGGAAATCACCACTCTGTTTGTTCCTTCTAGTAGTCAATTTGTTGATATCTTCACCAAAGACTGCCATCGACTTTATTTATAGCAAGTTGGGAGTTATAAATATATGATCTCTAGCTTGAGGGAGAGTGTTGTAAATATTGACCAAATCTGTAGTTTAATTTAGGCATTAGATTGATTGATTGTAGGAACTAATTTAGGATAGTTTTCTTATTTTCTTGTAAGCTGTGACTATAAATCTTAACCTTTTAAAGAGAATAGTACATCTTTTTCATTTTCTAAAATATCTTTGACATGCTTATTCATTGCCCCTGTACTTGAGAGATCTGGAACTTTTGATTGATCAGTTTGGTATGATTTGTGTTATGCCGCTGTCAATGTTGAATGTTCTCACTTTTTTGGAGAGGAATGTCTCCATCTCAAAGGGTTCGAATTCATGACTCCTCTCTGTATCCAGTGGAGCAACTGGAGAGAGAAATAATAGATTTTTTGTGAGGGTCGAGCCCCCTTTATTGATTGTAAAAGCCTCGATTTTGAGATCCCTCTTTTTTCGGTTGTCGAGGGCTAATACTGTTGCTGTAGATATATATATATATATATATTTTTTTTTTTTGGTCTTTTTTACACTCTTATGTGTTTTGATCCATAGGATCTTGTAATTATTTTGTTCTCGTGGTGCACCCTCTTGGTGCTTCTTTAATGAAAGTTACACTTATCAAAAAAAATAAAAAAATAAATCAAGAAGTGAGGCCCATGTTCTCAAAAAACTCTATAAAAGAATTTATACCTATAGAGTACATTGTGTGAAGGTGTATATGATTTTAACTTACAACTATATTTTCAAACAATAGCTATTGTTAAAAAAGGGAAGTCCAATTGCAGAAGACTTTTAATACTGCAGGGTTTGGAAAGATTAGATGTATGTAATCTTACCCTCGCGAGTGAAGATGCTGTTTCTACGGCCTCTAGGTTGCAACGGAGCAACGTTAATGTTGTGCCAATGGCCCCCTCTAATATACATATAATGTGGGGAAGGGACCATTGCTTGGTGCAATGGTAGAATGAATGCTTGGACTGTCAAGTGTGAGAACGTGAGCTTAAGTCTAAGGCTGTCACTTTGTGGGAAAATTATGCAAAAGGCTGTCCTTGTACCTGCATAAGTGGGACCAATAATGGGTAATGACCTTTGGTAAACAATATCGGGCTCAAGTTGGCATTGCCTCTGCCCAAGCCTAGCTTGATTTCAAGTTAAGGTGGTGTAACTTAGTTTTTAGGAATTGTTTCGTCTTTTAATGCCAAGGCCCCCTCCTCCAATATACATATAATGTGGGGAAGGGGCCATTGCTTGGTGCAATGGTAAATGCTTGGACTATCAAGTGTGAGAACGTGAGTTTGAGTCTGAGGCAGTCACCTTGTGGGAAAACTGTGCAAAAGGTTAGGTCTATCTTTAGACTATCCCTCCTTGTACCTGCATAAACGGGACCAATAATGGTAGTGACCTTTGACAAACTAATTTTGGGCTCGGCTTGCCATTGCGTCTGCCCAAGCCCTGCTTGATTTCAATTTGGGCCGAAGTTAAGGTGATGTAGGTTAGGTTTTAGGAATTGTTTAGCCTTATAAAATTTTATTGGTTTTATGTAGTTATATATTTTTGGGTAGGTTTTCTAGTTTTATTTAAGTATTTATATATAGGCTATAATGTACTATACATATACACACACACACATACACAAGTCAGATGCAGATCTATGAATAGGAGATGTTGTGCGAGTATCTACAGGACCTAAATTATCAACAGGCTCTCCAAGCACATTGAAAATTCGTCTGAGAGTCGCTCCACCGACCCTACGTGTGGGATTTGTTAGTTTCGGCCTCTGTTCAATCATTACATTAATAGGGCCTGCCAGCTCACCGGCTGAATCCCTCATTGCCGATTTAACAACAAATGTTTAAAGAGAGAGTAAACATATATGTGAAGTTTGAATCAGAGAGTACATGAATTTTAAATCGGACAGCAGTGGTTTCGACAAATCCTTGATATTTCAGTAAGGTTCATTGCTATCTAGTGCATTGCTATAATTTTAGTACTTAATACACTGATTGTAAATTAATGCAGCTGTTTCAAATAGGAATGGACACTGGTCAATTTATGTCCGCATTGATTTTTATATGTTTTGATTCTTTTGAACTTTAGCCGGCTAACTTACTG
Organism: Nyssa sinensis; assembly: GCA_008638375.1. NCBI lineage: Eukaryota > Viridiplantae > Streptophyta > Magnoliopsida > Cornales > Nyssaceae > Nyssa > Nyssa sinensis. Next base: position 29,560,099 of record CM018032.1, read on the forward strand.
TCCCACATCATAAGATTTCAAAAGTATTGGAGACATTTGAGGCTATAAAATCAAAGAGCCAACGAGTGCCTTGTTTAGAAATTCTAAAATGGTTTTAAATAAGATAATAATATTTAAAAATTTCTCTGGTAATATTTAAGACCTTTCAAAATTTTATCTCGTAATTATAGATCCGGTTATCCCAATTCTATGTGATTTACTTGACTCTACTTGCACAACCAAAACCAACAAATTTCTCTCTCTTTCTCTGGCACTATTTGAGGTTTCCTTCATCCGAACTGGAGTGCCAAGAAAAGGGCAGTATATTAAGTGAAAATGCTTATATATAAATGTTAAAGACTAACAGTTTTCTGTTTTAATTTTGTTTTATAGTTGGTTGAATGCTTTTGATCATTTTCTTTAATGTCAGATATATTCCAAGAAGCTGGTCTCCCTCTCTGGTTGCGCCCTTATGAAGTTCTGGTTACTTCTTCTTACACAGCACTTATTGAAACAATTCCAGATACGGTAATTATGTACCTTCGATAACTTAGTGAACTCAGAATGAAAAGTCTTTTCTATATTAATGATAATGTTTTTATTTTCTTGTAGGCATCACTCCATTCTATCAAAAGTAGATTTCCTAATATTACAAGTTTACGTGAATTTTTTATTGCCAAGTATCAAGAAAATTCTCCAAGTTTTAAGCTTGCCCAGGTAAATGACACTTGTGCAATAGCAGGTCTCATTAACTTACACAGTGGTTTGTATATGGAAGTTCATATTGATTCTCTCCATGTATCACAACAACAGTTTCTCTAGTTGTGAGATCCTAGTACTACTACTACCTTTTTCTTATACATCTTTATTTTATTTTTCTGTTTTATTTTACTATACTCATCAAAAAATAATTATTTTACTTTATTTTTTGTTCTCTCTCTCTCTCTCTCTATGGGGTGTTTGTAAGACTATGTGGAAGTCTATGGCTGCTTGGTTTGGGAGTGGGACTTGGAAAACGACGTTGTTATACATTTCTATCACTATTGCTGATAAGATTATTGTTGTTTTTAATAGATATATAAAGTCAAATTTTTTTTTTATTTACTTCAGAAGGTACACAATGCAAGAGAGGGCTAAGATAAGTTGCCTGCATACTTTTTATTTTATTTATTTATTTTTTTGGGAATAAAAACAAGAAGAACATCAATACCAAATAGAAACATGGTGCAGAGATTAGACCCTTATACAGAACAGATCATTTTTACATTTGCCCTAGTTGCTGACAAGGCATTTTTGAAAGCTTCCTTCATGACCTCTCTGCTAGCTGGCCTGATCATAGAAATGTCAAAGGAACTAGTAAGGTTTTTTCCATAAGAAATCAGATAACCAATGTCCCTGTTGTCAGTACTAACTTTAGTGAGGATTTGGAGGAGCTGCTGGGAAGATATGAAACTACCAACCTTGGTTTTCTTTCACAATGTTTCAGCTGAGAGAGGATAAAGTAAAGAGCCTGGTGCTTGCCTTGTTTATCAGAGTTAGCCATTATAGATTCAGGTCTGTAACTTTTTTCCAATCTGAGATGCAGATGATAAAATCCATCTCAGGAGTCTAATACTATTCTAAATGCTTTAAGAAACACTAGGAGAGCATCCTCTTATGTACATTGGCTGAGGTCTGAGTGTAGTAGATACTGTAAGAGAAAGTTTTAATTAGCTTTGCCTTTTAAGTGTACCTGGAATTTGGGGAATAAACCAAGCTGCCTCTTGTCGAGGCTAATAGTTTTGAGCAAGAGGGAAAGGGTTTCTTTAATATCATGGACTGGTATTCAAAATTAATAGGCTGCTTCTGAAAACGTAACCCCTCATACACAGGATTACCCACCAACCTGCAGGAATATTACATAGGCTGAATAGCTGCTTGTCTCTGTTTATGATTCCCAAAGACATCAAGGAATTGATCTTTTGAGCTATATTAGAGATATTCAGGCTTTCAGTCTGGCAAACCAGGTTTCACTATTCACATTGCAAGAACAAATGCTCTTTGTCCTCAAGCCTCATTTTTTTTGATCGGTAAAGGTATACTACATAAATAGCAGACTTTTTGGGTTCTAGTGTTCCTTCCTTTCCAAAGCACCCTGCATTGGAATGAGATCTAAAAGTAATTTTCGGAGGAAGATATGGAATTAAAATGGAAGGGGGGATTCTGTACCAAACTGCAGAGATTGTTTCTTGATGCAGCATCAATCCCCATTCTTAGTTCTTCAGTCTGACAACCACTCTGCAGTTATTTTGAAGCCGTTTTTTTTGATGAGTTATCCTGTAGGCTGATTTTTTTTCCCTGAACTGCTTTGATTTCGAAATATAGAGAAGACCCAATGTTTTTCTTATTTTTTTGTTTTTGTTTTTTCTTTTGTTTGAGATATGCATCCTAAAACCAAAAATTTCTGAGCGACTATTTTGTATATACACCCATTTTTCTTGGATGGGTAGTTTGCAAGGATCAAAATTTCATTTCGTAGCATTGTTTCGGCCTTCGAGAAAATGGAAACATTTCAAAAATGTTTCGGAAATACATTGGAACGATGACCAAAATTAAAATGCATAGAAATAGTTGGAAACATAAAGTAAAATAATGAATGTTTGAAGTTACATATTATAATTAATTAATTAATTGAAAATATTTTAGGATACACATCCATCCATAAAAGAAGATATTTGGTGAAATTGAAAAATAAACTTAAATGTAAATTAGTCATTAATATCAAATAATTCTTCACTAATTAAAAACTAGTAAAAATTTTTTTTAGACTAAATTTTTCATTAACACTAAATAATTCTTTACTATAAAAAAATCAGTATAATTTTTTTAAGTAAATTAGTTATTAACACCAAATAATTCTCAACTAGTTAAAAGCTAGTATTAAATATTTTAGATTTAATTTTTATTTAATATTATTTTTTTATAGGTATTTTTTTAATAGAGTATGTGAAATTATTATAATTAAACACTATAACATAATTGATATGTACAATGTAATATACACGAATTAGAGAATTTGACATAAGTTAGAATAAAATAATTATTGGAGTGAAAAAATAGCGAGTTTAAGTCTATTATAATTAGTAACTAAATTTTAACATAAATTGTTCATCTAAATTTTCATTTCCATTACTACTTTTACTTATCTACTTTTTCTTCTCTTCATTTGAGAAAAAAATAGATGTTATCTTTTACCAACTTATAAAATTATTGTTGATACGAAAAAAATATTTTTATTGTTTTAGTATGTTTCAACTAGTTTCGGTATGTTTCCATGGAACAAAGTATGTTTCGATGGAAACATGTCAATTTTGTTATTCCACTTATGTCTCTTTTTGGTTCATTGGAAAACAAAAATGTTTCGGCTGTTTCGATGGAAAAGAAACGAAATTTTGATCCTTGGTAATTTGGTTGTGTGATGAGGTGTAAGTTTTGTTTAATCCCAATTTTCGTGTTATTCGATAAATATTTTTTTTTTCATATAAGGTCAATTTTGCATTGTAATTATTAGTTAGATGTGTACTCGCACTAGGTTTGGTAATGTCTCGGAAAATTTAGATGGAATCTCTTGGTAACTATGTTTGTGTTGCTCTGTATAATCAGTTGGCACGAAAATCTAGGGTGAAAATGTTCTGAAAACGATACATCATGACTTTGTGGTGGTTGAGGGTAATGTTGGGGTGGACTAGAATATTGAAGAGGATAACACTAGATTGGAGGAGGGTTACCATATGCTTGATGCTCGTTACTATGATTAACACCATAGGATGGATGGTATGGTGGTTGGTAGCTTTGACTATCACTACAATAAGATGAATCACTAAGTCAATAAGGTCTTCAGAACTTCATACAACAACAAATGAGGAGTCCTTAGATGATTCACATTGTGGTTTCCTAACTTCATAAGCATATACATCACTTAGTCTATGATCTCCATCATATTATGCATCCTAGCATCAACTCTAGTAGAACTTGCACAAGAAGTAATACCACCACAATGGCCGTAAACTTCTCGATCACCATTTCCATTACCATCACCTTTGTCATCCCCAGTGGGTGGACTCAAACTCAAACCACTATTATCGTAGCTCTGACTAGGTTTTGGACTTAAGCTTGAGCTCTCAATATCATGATGCAACACTGAGAAAGAGGGACATGTTGAGATGAACTTTGCATTGAGTGTTGTAGTGTTCTCGTCATCGTAATCCAAATTTAGCCAACCTGAAAGGTCTTAGCCATCGAGCAATGGTGCGTGCGTCTTTGATGCAAGTGGATTATCTGTCTAAAATATGTCGTCTAAGTTGATGGGTCGCTGGTATTAATTCCTAGTTGGCATCATTTCATGGCCTGTCTCAATTAAAGTTTCATGTTTCATTTAATTGACACTAATTTTTGAAACTAAATATACTTCAAATTATTATTTTTTGCTTTGTGTGAATGAGGCTAAATGTGCTCCAATTGGTCTCCTAATTAGAGAATGAGGTAGGTGGTCTCAAAACCTTGACCACAATTTGTCACAAGTACCTCAAAGAATTCACCATTCAGCTGCATAAAATGAAATTGTTTGAGAGTCAAAGAAGCATATATCAATTTTAAATTTGTATATTTGAATTTTAAAGTACCCTGTTACCAGACCAAAAAAAAAAGTTACATTGATACCAGAGTAAGTAATGAATTAGTTGAATTTGTTTGTTTCATAGTTTTCTGTTTTGATGGGGTGCTGAAGGTTTCTTTCTTAACTTGAGACATTAGGTCATGTTTGGTACGCAGGAATGGAGTGAAATAGAAAATGGAATAAAAATGATATGGAATGAAATAAGGATTACTCATCTAGGCCAAAGGAATACTTATAATGATTTTTAATGGAATGCTCATTCCATGGAATAGGCATTTCCAATCATACCAAACAAGAACAAGAAATGAAAAAGTCAGAATGGACATTCTTGGATTGCCCATTCCACTATACCAAACATGACCTAAGAACTGTAATTGGTTATAACTTATTAACTAGAACTTGTAAATTTTTACGTGTTATTTAGAACTTGAACAGATGGCTGCAGGTCTCTTTACAATTCTTACATGAAACAGACAATCTATGCTAACAGCTTTTTATGGCCTTCGAGCTTGGATAATCTCAGTTGTACTGATTTTCTGGAGGCCTCCTAATTAAACCAATGCCTACAACTTTTGGGGGAGTGAGATGGGATTAGCCCTCCAAATCAACTTAACTGGGAGAAAATTGAATGGAATTACTACTCTTGTAAAGGAGTTCAAAAAATAATTTGGGGTGAATGCTCATTTAGATTCCTAACCAAAATGAAGTTTTAGAAGAAATTGAAACTAGAATGAACCATGTATTCCACAATAAGTGTTCTGTGTAGCCTAGAATGTCTTAGCCAATGAAGGAAAGAGATTTTATAAGGATGATCACCCACCCCAGATCCTCTTTTAATTAGATGTAAGACTCATATTTGCTGGTGTATCTAATATAATGGGAGAAAATATGAATTTCCATGTGATATGGCCTTCTAAGGACAAAGGTGAGTCTGACCATAGATTATGTTGATATCCCAAGCATTTTCCAAAAGGTCGTACCTACTCTTGGGAACCAAATGTCACCGAGGGTTTTCCTTTCAAGAAATCTCTACAAGCATATCCTTACCAAAGAACTTTTCCTAAGGGCCACACTTCTTAAATCAAGATCACTTTCACCTTTTGGCCTATACACCAGCTTCCCTTACAAGATGATGGTAGACTGGGAGGATTTAGTTATATGGAGGCCAAGGCCTAGTGGGAAATTTGTGTTTGTTTATATTACAATGTGATAGGTATGAATAACAGGGTTGACTTTCCTTGGAAGGGTATTTGGAGGGTCCCGCTCCCTTTGAAGGTCCCTTTTTTGTGTGGATGACGACTTTGGAGGTGATCCTTACTTTTGATACGTTGGGAAAAAAAGGAAAGCTTATCCTTGATTGATGTTACATGTGCAAGAAGGCATAAGAGTCTTCTAATTACCATTTGCTTTATGATATGGTTGCTTGAGATATTTCGGGCATGCTCTTCACTATTTTTGGAGTGTCTTTGATCATGCCAAAGTTGGTGACTGAGCTTTTGGGAGCTAGGAGGTAGTGTGCCTTCCTAGGAATGTCAAGAAGGCTTGGTGGGCGGCACCGTGTTATGTGCTTTCCTATATTTGGTGGGAGTGAAACCAGTGCACTTTTTAGGAAATGGAAATTCTTTTCCATAAGTTAAATAAGAAAATATTAGATACTTTACACTTTTGGGTTTCAAAAAAATACCCTATTTCTTTGTATGTGTTTGTTAATTTTTTGGGCGAGGTGAATGGTAAAAGTGGGACTTTATAGATTTTTTTCTTCTATTTTTTAATTGTTTATGGGTTATGTCTTCTTGTTGCTTGTGAATGAAATCTTTACTTATAAAAATAAAAATAAAAATACACAAGCTGAAGTTAAACCAAATGCTCTCTATTATTCTTCCTTGGCCTGAGGCTCACTAACATATATTCTACATATCTATCAGTATAATCTTTTTTTTTTTTATAAAGACAAACAACACTTATTTCTTTGCCTTGTTGTGTTGGAGCACATTTTTCTTATATTTATCTCAATTTTTTGGATCTTTTTAACCCCCTTTTTAATAAGTAAAAGTATAATCCACTACATGCACCAAAGGGATGTAATCCATGTACACACCACCTATAGGGTTGTGCTACGTTAGACTCCCTCTTTGAAATTCTAGTCTAAAGAAATCTACAAAAGAGGACAAAGAATGTAGGAATTTCCCCTTCCATCAAAAAATAAAAGTATTAAGCATAGCATACTTATTATTTTTATTAGATAGTGCATTATGTTGTTTGATGAGGTGGTCTTCACTGTCGATAGCTCAGATTGGCAATAAATCCTTTGAGATCGAGGAATCGGTATTACATGGAGAACTGATACTTCAGATTAAGAATCCCGAGCTTAGTGTAGAGATTGTGGCCGAGATGTGCAGAGCTACAATGGCTCTAGGAAACCCTAGAAGGGGGTACTGTTGAAAATGGTCGAAGAGGCTTTACAAAGGAGCTAAACAGGTGGGTGAGAAGGTTGAGAGTATGGAGATCTAACAAAGAGGGGAGTTCTTGAAGCCTTCATCAATAGTGGGGGAGAATCATAGGTCCGTTTTTATGCCAAAAGTGGACCAAGGGGGTGATTGGGGGATGGTGGAAAGAGCCTTCCAAAGGCTTTGCAATGTCGAAGATTCTTTGGCAAAGAGGGAAGCAAAATCATATTGCGAAGTAGCTTCCATTCTAGGATGGTTGGTGTTTGTGTTGGAGGTGGAGTTCGGGGCAACTTAAGTATATGAAGACATAAAAGTGGGTCTGGACTCTTGTCGGAGGAGATTTTAAATCCTGGAAAGATGCCTAGTAGGGAGGGTTGGGGCCATGAATGCTCCAGATTGGATGCTGCCATTGGAAGGGGAAAGAAGCCAGAGAAGTGTGGGTTAGGTTGATGGGGTTTCCATTGATTTTGTGGTGTCATGAAGTTTTTTGATGGATAAGGGATTCTTTGGGTGAATTTTTTATGGCGGATAAAGCTACGGTGACTAGGGCCCATGTTTGGTGGCAAGGTTACTCATGTAATGGTTGGATTGACTCCATTGACGGTGATAATAAGACTAGGATTGTGGAGATTCGAAGACCCAATATGGTAGGAAATAGGGCCACATTTTTCAATGGCAACCAAAGGAATCATGGTGTGAAGGGGGTGATGAAATATCACTTATGGATGGCGCATGGAGGGGAAATTTGGGGGGAAATTCTAGGGGGAACACGTGGTGACATAGAAGGCCACCCTTGTCATTGGGGTGGGGATTTGAATTTTAAAAATGGAAGATATCGGGGTTTGACACGTGGGAGGGTTCCAAAATTGGTCCAAAGGAGGGTTTGGGCCAATGAATGGGCCTTCTAATCACAATGGTCGTGGGCCAACTAGTGATAAAGGGAATACTAAAATGATGGGTTGGGATGAGCCTAGATTGGAGGTTAATAGTAGGGTTATGAAATATGGGGTGGATCAGGGTCCCAAGAAGAAAGGCCAATTCACCAAATGAATTGAGAGGAGATCCAAGAAGTGTGGGCCGAGCTTTAGCCAGGGTCAAATGAAGATTGGACTTCCAGAGGAGAGAAATGTACAAGAGAACGAGTGGAAGGTAACAATATATTGACATACTTTAGGTCTCTCTCCTTCTGATGTTAGCTTTAGTGGAAAGGAGGCTGAATAAGATTCAAAAGGATTTTCTTTGGAGTGGCCTTGAGGAGGAGAGGAAGATTCATCTCACAAGTTGGGATAAAGTCAAAACTCTTACGTTAGAAGGAGGCTTGGGTGTCAAGGTGTTGAGGTCCTTTAACATGGCTCTTTTGGGGAAGTGGCGATGGTGGTTTGCATTTAGAGGGGATGTTGAATGGAGGAAAGTGATTGCTGTAAAAGATGGTTGTGAAGATTGTGGGTGGTTTTCACGGGAGGTGATCCAACCTTAAGGTTGTGGTTTATTGAGAACTATTAGAAAGGGTTCGGTACATTTTTGCAAGTTCAATTGCTTTGAAGTGGGGAGAGGCTCGAGAGTGACATTTAGGCAGAATGCTTCGAGTAGTGATGTAGTGTTGAAAGATCAATTCCCTTGGCTCTACAGGATTGCCTCAAATTGCTTTGGTGGAGGATTGCATTTGTGTGGACTCCTTATGGAATTTGAAGAAATAGTGAGTATAACAGGGCAGCTTAGTTGCTTTCGGATCAAGAGCGATCGGGAGGATTCATTGGTTTGGATTGTGGACAACTTAAGGGTTTTTCAATTCGTTCTCATTATAGGCAGTGGTTGGTTGGAGTCATGTTGATTTTTTTGTAGAAGATGATTTGGTCTTCTAGAGTCTCTTTGAAGGTAACTTTTTTTGCTTGGACAACTGTGTGGGTTGTGGTGTCAACTTCGGATAACTTGCAAAGGAGGGACTTCTTTTTGGCTAGTAGATGTTGCATATGTAAGGAGGAAGCAGAGACAATCAATCATCTGTTTTTGCATTGTAGGGTGGCTCGGGATGCATGGAGTCTTACTCCCTCCCTGTTTGGGGTGATGCGGTTCATGCCCGCCCTAGTCAAATGCCTTCTTTCTAGCTCGGGAGGGTGTAGAGTGAGGAAGGATTTGAGGAAGTTTGGTGTATGTCTCCTTTATATCTCCTTTGGTGTTTGTGGAAGGAGAGTAACAAGAGGATTTTTGAGGGGGTAAAGTGCTTTATTTAGATTTAAGGACAAGTTCTTGAAGTTGTTTTTTATTTTTGGGTCAAAGAGGTTTACCCCATGTATATAGTCTCCTTTGTAATTTTTTTTTTTTCTTGGGGAGGGGGATGGGGAATTGCGGCTTAATTTTTGTGTCGGGTTCCCTTTGTATATTTGGGTTCCACACAACCCCCCACCCCTTCCCTTTTCTTCTCCCTCCTTTCTTTGAGTTTGCTCTGGTATATGCTTCTTTTGGAATGGGTTTGTAAAAGAGACCCAAATGCCCTGCATTAGTTTAAAACAGGTGTTGACTTAAAAAGCTTCGACTTATCTTTTATCATGGTAGTAATAAGAAAACAAAATAAAGAAGATAGAATTGCTGCACTTGTAAAGCATATGCTTAATTTTTGTGTCGGGTTCCCTTTGTACATTTGGGTTCCACACAACCCCCCACCCCTTCCCTTTTCTTCTCCCTCCTTTCTTTGAGTTTGCTCGGGTATATGCTTCTTTTGGAATGGGTTTGTAAAAGAGACCCAAATGCCCTCCATTAGTTTAAAACAAGTGTTGACTTAAAAAGCTTCAACTTATCTTTTATCATGGTAGTAATAAGAAAACAAAATAAAGAAGATAGAATTGCTGCACTTGTAAAGCGTATGCCTTATCTACTAAGGTGCACAAAGGCATGCCTTTTGTGCCTAAGGAGTAGCCTCGAACAGTTGAGCGTACGCTTTATAGGAGTCCTGTTTTAGATATAAGGGACTTTTTAATTACAACTAGCCTTGAAGGCACACCATGGAAACACTTTTTAAAACACTTCTCCATTTTACTTAGTTGTTTCATGCATAACCATCAATCGAGGCATGACCTAGTGAACCTGGAAAAAGGAGAATCAAGATCCATTGGTCTTGATGCAGTGTAACAACAGATGGTCAACGACCTTCTCTGCCTTCGTGCACATATTGTGGATCATTTTATTCCTCCCTTTGCTAAGTTATCTATAGTCAAAATGGTCTCTAATACTGTCCACAGAAAGTAGGATACTTTTGTGGGAACTTTGACTCTCCCATCTACCTCTTGCACTAAGTTATAGTATGAACTCAAGCCAAATTGCCAATTCTCCATATTTGATGCGTAGAAATACATATTTGTGTTTTCAAATGCATATAACAACACATGAAGTAGAAATATATAAAAAATGTTAATGGAATTTAAATGTAGAACCACCAGCTATTAGCTTGAGTGGTGGCTCTTGTGTGTAGGGTTCAAGTCCCGGTTGGGACATCGGTGTGTGTGTATTACCTATCAAAAAAAAAATTAAAGGTAGACATATTTATATCTACCAATATTTGCATGTGTAATATATTAATTATATGGTAAGTCATTTAATTGATAAAATATCCTTTCCATATATGTATATTCCAGGATGATTTACTGATAAAAAAAAATCCAAGATGATATAACTATGAGTTTGGTCATCTAACCTAGTGGTTAGATCAGTGATCCAATGTCCCAGTCCCTCTAACGGTTGAACATCTCGGCCGGCGTTGATTACTATGATTTCAGTTATGAGACTTATATAAGATTACCTCTATTGTACCAATTTACGAGTATGTAGCATGCACAATACGTACTTTGGGTAAAATTGGGCCATTGTGAAGGAAAAAAAAATTCAGGCATGTGCAACTGCTGCAGTTAGTTCTTGTTCAGGAAATGACATCAATTGTTTTAACCTTCTCGAGAGCTAAATCACTTAAAGATAGATTTGGCCTTTTGCAGAACTTTGCAAAACCTCCCTTTTTTACTTTCTATGTATTCTATTTTATGAGTTTTCTTCTCATGTTTAACTATTGCTGTTTCTTTTGAAGTCAGTTAAAGTTGATTTGACATCAAGGTTTTTGTTAAAGAGTAGGTCCTGCTACTATTTTGGGAAACAGACTAGAGATGACGACATTTTGCTTCCTAATTATATTGTTAATTCACTTACCAAAAAAATGTATGCTTGGATTGATTTTTACAAATTTTTATTGTTTTTGAGGGAAGGGGAAAATAAAGATTGTATGTTCTTGTAAGTTGTAAATAGATTAGCCTTCAAATCTGAGTAGTGAATTTTTATTGCAGAGAAACTTTGTTGAAAGTATGGCTGGATATTCCCTAGTTTGCTACCTTCTACAGGTATTATAATCTCTCTCTCTCTCTCAACACACACTTGAACAATGTAGTGATTGCCGCAACATGGGTTTGGTGGTTGAGTAGCCACCCTCAACTCTAATTTTGACGAGGATGACACCTCTGGCATCCTCTATATATACACACAATAACATGACACATGTAGCATATTCATGCATCTCTAACTATAATCTTTTCCTTTCTGAGTTATTATTTATCTATTTTCCTTCTTTTTGTTTATTTTTTTGGGGGGTGGTTTATGAACTTTGCCACTTTGGTCAGCCTAGCTCGTTGCTAGATTTAATTTCTGGAGATTTTTGTGAGAGATTTTTTGTAGCTTAAAATATTCTATTATTTTATATTTTTGTATTCTTCACATGTAATAAATTGATCATTTCCATTGCACGCTGAAGGAGACTGCTTTTTCAATACATTGCCATAAAAAGAAAAAGAAAGAAAGATGCAAATCTTTTACATATCCATTAGTCATTCACTATGATATGATGTGATTTAACTATAATACAGGGGCATGTTGGCTGCTCTTTTGGGTTGCAGGTGGGAGCACTTCCTACCTGTTCCTTGGTTTTCCTTTGGGCGCCCCAGTTTTCTCATATCTCCAAAGAGAACCCTTAAAGAGTCATCTCACAAGGTTACCTCTGTTTGGGCATCCAGTGATTTTGAACATTTGAGAGAAGATTGGAAGGATGGAATAGGAAATACTTATCTAAGCAGGGAAAGCTTGCTTGCATATTACTACATGCCCTAAATAACCTTGCTCTTTACAAAACTTGTATCTTCATATTAGCCAAGAACCCTTCAAAGAAGTCTATAAATAATGATGAGCTACCGTAATAACACACGGAGGAATTGTATAAGTGAATCCCCTGTTGCATCATTGATTGTATTTCAACAAGAATTCCTTTTGGCTCTACTTGCTAATGAAACAGGACGAGGAAGAACACTTCCTTTCTTTTATATTAATTTTAGTTTTTGGGGGGGGGGGGGGGGGGGGGTCCTTTGCCATACTTTGTTAAGTGGCTCTTCCTCTGTGAGATTTATTTCTTTATTTTTCGGAAGTAACATTTTTTTATAAAAGAACGCACGAAGGGAGTGCATCCATATACAACCGAGACTATACAATTATTTGTTCATAGAGCTAAAAAAAAAAAAAGAACAAAGTTCTCAGTGGACTAGGTTGAGTCCCCTGAAATTCAGAAATAAAGGGTGCTCAAAGCCATGGTGTTAACATTCCAAATTGGAGACTCCACACCTCCAAATATTTTATGATTCCCTTCACAAATAATCCACCATCATATGCCACACCTCCCTCACCGTTCTTTTAACACTGCTTACTCTCCAAATAGAAAAGACCCCAAGGCAGATTGGCAAAACGCGATGAACTCCAAAAAGGCCAAACAAAAGAATCCAAACAGCCCTTGTAACCAGATAATGAATCAAATGATTGACTGTCTCTTCATTCTTTTTGCAAATGCAACAGAAATTTACAATGATTTGACGTCTTCTATGCAAATTGTTCCTCGTCAAAATATCTTTCCCAATGCCACTGTCCGTACAGAAAAATTCACCTTCACCGGCACTTTAGATCCATTGCTATGATTTATAGAGGCAAATTTTTTCTTACTTTGTCCCATTACCCTTGCATCCAAATTCCTGGGGCTGGGATAAAGTAGGACATCCTTGAGTGATGCCCAACATTGGTTATTTATTTATTTTCTGGATGTGATTATTTATGTCTTTGGTTTTATCATTGTTTATTGTTTTTCTGAACACACGCAAATTTTTATTTTTACTCTTTCATAGGTAAGACACCTACTATGTCTCAATTGAGACTTGAACCCTAAACCTCCTCTTTGGGAGGTAATACCATTCAAGCTAATGCTTGATGGTCTGAGCACACTCACATACATTTGAAAAACAATTAGTTTCTTTATTTCTTATAATTTTCTGGTCTTTAAGAAGAGAGAGACTCAATATTTTTTTATGATTCTCCTATACATGCTGTTGAATATTACATGTGTAGTTTGGTCTTTTTCCCCCCTCTTTTGATAGGTCAAAGTTCACTATAAGTGCCAAAAAATAGAGGCGTGCGCAGACCACTCTCAATGCATGTGATGCATTTTGTTCAAGAATTCTACAAAAGAACCTACTGATCTATGGTAGATTTGTACAATCCAAAAGTATAATGTGTTTCACCAAATCCCTATCAGCTCATCTAATGACATCTCTTATCCTTTCTAAAATTCTCCTGTTTCGTTCACTTCAAACACACCAAAGGAAGCACATAGGGGTTGTTTATTACACTGGTTAACCCCTTTTGCATCTGCAACTATGCCTCCAGCACTTGAACAAGTCCATGACTGTTGCTGGCATAACCCACACAATCTCAAGAAGGAAGATGTCAAAACCTGCGCTAAAGGTAGAGCAAAAACATGCGACACTGCCTCTAACATGCACGTGCGGCACCCAAATGGAATGCTGCCTTCTTTAGATTATCTACAGTGAGAATCGCATCTATTGCTACAGTCCATGCAAAAACGATACTTCATTGACACCTTCGTCTGCCAAGTACCCTTTAATGGAAAAGGGCCATTCCCTCCCTCTGACAAGACCCCATATGAAGATCTAGTGAAAAATCTTCACCAAATCATCCTTGCAATCTTGGAAATATCTTCTAAAGTGTGGATCTCAAACTGTATCATTAGCGGACATATTGAAGCATTTTGCAATTGAAGGATCCTCATTCTTTGCAACCCTGAACCGATAAGACAACCGGCGTTCCACCTATCATATCAAAATTTTACATTTTTCCCCTTTTTTGACAAGTAATATTTGCATAAATAACTGTCTCAGGAGAGCAAGCCCATTACAAAAGGGTAGAGCTCCAATTAGAGTCTTCCCCCCAAAATAATTAACACAAGATGGGTAAGGTTTCAAAACCCAAAAATATAAGTTGTTAGGAGACTATCATCCTATCTACAAGGGATTCTTTCTACTACTTTAAAAAATTTTCTATTTCTTTCATGCCAAATGCACCAAAATAGATAGAGGCATTATATTCTAAATTTTCCTGACATTACTCTTAACACTAGCCCCTCGCCCCACTTTGAACAAATCTAGGACTGGCCTAGGTATAATCCAAGAACAACCAAATTGAGAAAAAAGAAGACACCATAAATCTGTTGTGACTAAATAATAAAGGAACATGTGACTTACAACAATGATTTACCAATCTAAAGCCCCTCTTTTGAAGATTATCCATCGTTAACATTCCTCCCAAGCAAAAGAAGGCCACCTTCGTAGGAGCTTTACTGCGCCAAACCAAAGAATTCCCTTATTCTTGTGCTTATGAAGAAGCTGCATCAATCTTGCACTCTCCTCCAGCTTCCAATCCTAAAGTCTCCTCAATCAGGGAGTCCAAACAACCCCCATGCTCGGAAAAGGATACGAAATCTGCTACTAATGCATCTTGATTTGAGAATCAGGAGCTTCTTTTAACTAAAATTGCTTTCTGGAAAACTATATTTGACACTCGGACTGTCTAAATGTGTTTCTATTTTTTAGGACCCAATTGTTCACGGAACTTGGTGTATATTGAAACTGTTTCTGCCATAAGCTTGAATATAATTAGGAGCAAGTTGTATTCTCTTTGCATTAGTTTTGTTGGGTGAAAAATGTACTGGTCCAATAGCCCAAAAAGCTTCTTCTGGGGCATTTGCAAGTTTGATTTGATTATTTCGTTATATATTTACTTTTTCACAGTTTCTTTTATTGTTCTCTAGGTAAAGGATCGGCACAATGGGAACCTCTTGTTGGATGAAGAAGGTCATATCATACATATTGATTTTGGATTCATGCTTTCAAATTCACCTGGAGGTGTAAATTTTGAGAGTGCACCATTTAAATTAACCCGTGAACTTCTTGAGGTAAGATGGTATAAAAGGGAATCTTTGGGGCTTAAGAGTAACATCTATTTTTTAATAGGTTCTGTGACTTTAAATCTCTTGATAGTTTTGCACCTTAAATTTTATCTGCCATGGTTCTTATCCTAAATTGAATATGATATGGGGCTTGTGTAGGTCATGGATTCTGATGCTGAGGGAGTTCCAAGCGAGTTTTTTGACTATTTTAAAGTATGGTTGCATATTTTATTATGTTCTTAATCATTCAGACGTCAAATGGCCTTGTTTCAGGCTTAGTGCTTATTTCTTGGTGTCTGTCCTTTATATTCAGGTTTTATGCATTCAAGGTTTTCTAACATGCCGTAAGCATGCAGAGCGCATAATTCTTCTTGTTGAGATGTTGCAGGTAAAACCAACTGAATAGTAGTTGCTTATGTTTCTATAATATTGGAAATCATGTCCCAAGAGGCTCTTGCATTTGAATATGCTGACAGGCATGAGTGGACTTTTTTTTTCCTTCATTTTTTTGGTGGTGGGAGAAGGGGGGTGGGGGCGTGTTGATGGGCCCCTCAAGGTTTTGAGACATAACACTTATCCCTTGCATTTTCTAAGTAGTCTTTATGTAAGTCGTTGGATTTTTATAGTTTGGTCCTACTAATGCTTACGTATGTTTTTGCTGCTGCCTCTCACTCATACTTTTAATTTTGAAACCTTTTGATAATTACTTTCAAAAAGTTTCCCTGCCTCTCTCATTCCTTATACTTTTTATAATGACCTTTTGAAACCTTTCGAAGATTGCTTTCAAACATTTTCCTATACAAGAGAAGGCTGATTAATTTTTATGACTACCTTGCAACGTCCCAATCTAACTTAATAGAAAAAGGTATTCCCCCCATGGGCCCACATGCTAATTATACTTCTTACTTTGGTCTCCCAAGGAAAAGGTCCTAGGTCTGCCCCTATTGACGGACGGGGTTACCATTGTAGAGGTGTCAAATGGGCCGGATCGGCTGGCCTGTTAAGGGTCGGCCCATTCGTGCTTTCCTGCCGTGCTGCACTCAGAATTGCCTAGACCCAGCATGGCTCATGCCTTGCCAGGCTTGTGCTGGCCCGCAGGCTAGTCTATTTTTTTTTGAGTCAATTTTTTTTAAAAAACGCTAACTTCCATGATATATTTCTTAAAGTTATTTTATTAATTTTAAAATTTAAAAATGTTAGGCTAATATTTGTATTTTTCACTTTCTTATTATAATATCTTGTTTATTTTTAATTTTTTTCCAAAATTGTTAGTTAATACTATTTATTTTTTTTGTAGTTAATTTAGTTTGCTTTCTTTTTAAATGTTAGTCTAATATTTTTTTTTTTTACTTTGTTATTTAATTTTTGTACTTTTTGGTTGGTCTTATATTTTTATTTAACTTTGTTAGTCCAATATTAATATTGAAAAATAAAATCAATTTCATAATTTACACTAAAATGCAAAAAAATTGACAATAAAATAGAAAATAATCCTCAACATTTTATTAAAAATTAAAATCAATTGCAAACGATTTTTTTTTTGTGGCTGCATCTAGTTTATAATAAGTACTAGATTGCTTACGTACTCTTTCGGGATCAAGCCTTGCGTAGTTTTTTACATATATATTACAATGTAATTTTCTTGATATATTTATAAATTAATTTATTACTACGAATATATTTATGCAGATGAATCTGTATCTTTGTCTAAGTTTGCGAAAGCTGATATCATCTTGTCATCTATTCGATTTTGAATGTGAATTCTTGCATCCTCCCAATCTTTCATACAACTGAGGGCCTCCAAAATGTCCGCTCCCAGCATGCATCTTCTTTCATCTAGTGCCCTGTTATCTGCACTAAAAGTAGACTTTGATACTACTATTGAGACCGAAAGTGTTAGTAGATCACGGGTCATGATGGAAAGCACAAGAAAACTCCCTTCATTTGATCTCCACCATGCCAAAATATCAAAATTGTCTATTTCTTTAGCAATTAGGAAACTCATAAGATTAGTTTCTAAATATCTAGTTAGTTCGGAGTTAGAAAAAGAAGATGACGTACCTGCTGCTCTTTTCCTATTTAGAAATGTAAAGGCATGACTTTTACTCATAACATTTGAAGAAATGGAAACAACATTTTCAGGTTCATTATTACCATATTTTATTACATAATCATGCATAAGATTTTGAAAATGAATATCCTCCCCAAAAAATAAAGGCTGCTCTCGAGAAACTATATATCTAGCAATGCCCTTCCTCATTTTTTCATTTGAGTATGTCCAATTTTCCAAAGCACCACTACTACTTGTTTGACTAACTTATGCTTGTTTAGGGTCATCGATGCCATGTTTTTCTAGACATTTTTTAATATGTCTACTAAGATCGCTCGTGCCATTACTGCTTCTTGTATAATTGGCCTTGCAATATTCACAACCTACCTATTCTTCCATTTGACCATTGGTACTTAATTGTTCTATGGTAAAATGAGCCCACACTCCTGTTGTGTGGGATGTCTTAGGCTTAGGAGAACAACTAGATGTGGCGTTACTTGGTGTAGGGATACTAGCGTCGATAGAAGGTTGATTATTATTAAATTTGTTATATTCATCACAGTCAAGGTTTTTTAGGTCAATATTTTCAGTAGGGTCCATTTTCAAATTTAAAGTACTAAAAATAAGCAACAACAACTAACAATTAGATATGAAAACTTGAGATTAATATTTATTGATAATACTAATAGATGCAATTAATAATTAATAATAATGCTAATTAAACAATTAATAAATACAATAATACTAATTATTATTATTATTTTAATAATAACAACTAATAATTTTTTTTACCTCAAGTTGAATTCTTAAATTAAATGTGAATGTGATTGGGCTTCCTCCAATTTGCAAACTTGCAATTGTAGTAGACTTGATAATCTTTAACACAATTACAAAATATTTATAAAGAGAGCTTGTAAAAATATAAATAGTGCTACTATTAATGAGAGAGCTTATAGAAATAATTGTAGAGTAGAGAGAAGAATAGTGAATTGGTGAGGAAAACTGAAATGAGGTGGTAGGGTATTTATAGAAATATTTAATTAGTGAATGATGCAGCAAGGCTGAATATTGACTGTTGCAGCAAGGCTGGAAGGATATGAAAGAGATATTCTAGAATTCTTGAGTTTATTAATTATTTTGAAAACATCTTCCACTTTGTTTTGTCATTATTATTAGTCTTGGAATGTTAAGAGGTGTAGCAAAAAATCTTTATTAGGCTTGACTAGTCTATTTTGGGAACTAGAACGGATGTAATAGGGTGGTTGGACTTTAAAATCTCAGGTTATGTTCGGATTTTTCTATATAAGTTGATGATATTGTATTGAAGAGTCAGATTATTATATTATTTTCCAGTTTTATCTCTAAAAGCTAGTTTCAGCTATTAATTCCTCAGGGAATTCTCTTTCCTATTCAAATTCTTTACAACTCCTTTTGGTTAATCTTTCTCAAGCACACTTGCAGACTTTTGACTTACATAGTTGCTGAAATCTATATTTTCAGCACTTTGATTCTAGTTTTGGTTATCTGCATCAGTGAATTTCTAATTATACCCCTAAAACTAGTCATTATATAGTTGTTGGGAGGGCTAAACTGGTCAATTGTATTAAATTTTCAATTATGCCCTTAAAACTAGCCATTGATATTGTTGTTGGAGGGACAAAAATGGTCATTTTAATCAATTTTTCAAAATTGTCCCTTAAACTAGCCGTTAATATGGCTGTTGAAGGGACAAAATGGTGAAAGAAACCTTTTAAATTTAAAAAGGGGAGGGAATCTTGCTGGCCTTGTCAGGCGGGCTAGGCAGGTCAACATGCCCATGGGCCTTGTTGTGCCAGGCGTGCCTAAGTTGTGCCAACGTGCCTAACGGGCTATGCCCCTGCCTGTGTTGGGCCTTCAGCCATGTTGTGTCGTGCTTGAGCCGTGGGCCTGGGATGGCTGGCCCGACCCATCGTACTCTCGTGCCATGCCGCTTCTTAACGTGTTGGGCCCGGCCCATAGACACCTTTAGTTACCCTTGATAGGGCTTGATAATTTTTGGGATGGCAAGTTTAGAACTCTTCTTTGGGCTGGCCCCTATTTTTACTTTTTAACAAAGTGAAAAAAAAGAAGTCATGAAAGACACCAAAAAATGGGGGGCACATCCGTCTACACAAATGGTATACACCTCTACAATTAATCCCTTGTGTTTGTGTAGTTAAGATATTAGCATTTTAGCTTCTCTAATAATTTCTACAATGTTCTTAATCAAGTTTGGATCTTAATTTGCTTTGATAGCATGATAACTTTGATCACAAAGTTGAGAAAGAGAGAAATCTTATTCGTGTAAGAGAGTGTTATATTACATCACATAGATTAATAAAAGAAAACCCTTTATGGTAGGGTTGAACAAAAGAATTAAATAGACTAAGTTACCCTTTATGCGATACTAATACACAAAGCTGATATTCTAATATCTTAACTACTCTTTAACACATTATACAGTTTTTCCCGAAACTTTACCAAAGAAGCTATGTCTATCATATAAGATTTAGCATACCAAAAAATAGGATATGAGAAACATAATCTGCTTCGAAAAACCCACAAAATGCTCCTTTGTTTCAAAGATCCTGCAGTTTTTTTCCCTCTGAAGGACTTAACTACCAAATCTCTCTAGCTTCCCTTATTACTGTCCCTTTCCAACTATTAAAAACATCTAAAGTAGTCCACAGCATAACTCACTATGAAGCACGGATACGACGCTACACGGATAGGTTGAGGGCATGTTGAATATATATTTTTATATGACTATAAATAAAAATTTAATATTATTTTTGTCGAAATTGGCATAAAAATATTACATAAATATTATTATTATATATAAAAAAATTATTAAATAAAAATTTAAGAATTTCATTTAATAATCAACATTCATGATTCAAATTTTAAAATAAATTTGTTAACAACTATATATATTTGTGTATGTGTAAAAAAAAATTAGTGAAGAAGAGAAATAGAGGGAAAATTGCAAGAAAAGAATCCTAAAAAAAAAAAAAAAAATTAAAATACAAAAATGTGTCCCCATGTGTCTGTAACGTTTTCAAAATTCAGAAAAATTAGACATTCTTTTTTCATGTGTCTGAGCATGTCTGTATCCGACACGAATACGTGAGTCAAAATAGAGTGTCAGTATTTCATAGCCAGAAAGAGTAAATAATAAGGTCCATAGCACTCTAGCCATCGAGCAAAATAGCATATTTTGAAGTGATTCGTCTTCCATTTTACACAAATTGCACCTAATGGTCATTCTAAAACCTTTCTTTAAATTAGTTATTTTTAGAATGGCCTCCCAACTTGCCATCAACACATAAAAGCTGCCTTCAATGGTGCTCTAGTTTTCCAAATACTCTTCCAAGGAAAAGGCACTCCATAGCATCTTAATGAAGCATAGAAGGATTTCACCCAAAAGACTCCTAACTTGGAGATCTTCCGTACAATGGAATCTGCCTGTCAATCCACACCAGCCCTCTTGTGAAGAAGTGCCAGTAGTTCCACCATGGCCTCCATCTCCCAATCTTGAAAATTGTTGAAAGATGGGGCTCTATACCAACCGATTCCTTAAAAAAAAATTTGCAATGGAAGCATAAAATTGAATGGTAACCTGAAATGAAACCGGATACTACTCCTTCAATGGCATCTCACCACACCATACATGCTAGAACTTCACACAACTTCTCTCTCCCACAACAATGCTAACATGGACAGAAAAATTCCAGCCCATCATGATACCTTCTTAGAGACCTATCCCATGAGAAATCTTGACATTCCTTGAAGCTGACTAAGTGCCAAAAGCATCCTTCTCCACTACAAAGCGTTAGAGCTATTTTCCCAACAAGGCTTGATTGAACTCCTTTGTTGCCCAGATATTTACCCTAGAGAGAGGTGAATAGGATATTTTGCAAATATTGACAACTTTTACAAACTTTAAAAATGAACACAAGAAATGCACAAGTATGTAAAATAGTAGAAAGTGAAAGCAAAACAATGATTTTTACGAGGTTCAGAAAACTTCCTACATCATCGACTCAAGTATCCCTACTTAATTTTTCAACTATCTTGATCTCCTTGTACGTAAAGGAGTTCCTAGCTCTTTGCTTAGCAAAATATCCCATTTTGCTTCCCAAGGGTAACACCTACCCGCAAATCTCACCGAAATGAGAAGATACTAAGTTTGTTTACCAATAAGCATTCTCTTCAAGAGTAGATTGGTGCAATAAATGTTCCTTTCTATAGATTGATCAAGTGTGAGCTCAGATTATCGAAGATGAGTAGAACTTTTAGATCTAAATTTTCAATGGTCAGATCTAAAGTCAAGAATGGAAATATAGAATGTAAGCTTCTAAAGAAATAACAATAAATGCTTTAGAGAACCTCTATGTATTGCCCTTAAATGAATATGACCGTTGGATTTCAAAATAGAGTCGTTCCCCCCCCCCCCCCCCCCTCATCTGTTCAAAATTTGAATTTTCAATTGCCAGATTGACAAAATCAGTTGACTGAATTCACCAATTAGTTGATTGGATCAAGATCCAGTTGACTGACGAGTTCAACTAATTTATCCTGAGGGTTTGAGGTTCATGTGTTCAAGAACAATCAGTTAATTGATTTTTAGAGTCAGTTGATTGGTTCTAGTTGCTCATTTTAAATAGTAAGACCTTACACTTAATGATCAATCTAATCTTAAATCACGCAAAATAAGAAAAATAAAGTCTTCTCTTGACTTTTCTTTATTCCTTGGGCTTGAGTGTGTTCATTTGCCCTTGAAGCTTGTGCTTTGAATGGAGTCCTTAAGCTTGATGGACTGTGTCATTTCTTGATCAACAATGTTCTCTGACTTAGATGACCTATTTGCATTGTCACTAGATAAAACATTAGTCGATATTGACAATGCCTTATTATCATCAAAATTACTGAGATGCCCTTGGTTGAAAATCCTTAGGGCTAAAATCCTTAAACCTCTTTATGCTTAGTCGCCCTAACTTTCACGGATGACACCCTTTTTGCCCATTGATTAAATGAAGCTTTCGTTTCTTTGAATCACCCGCATAGAAAGTCTCTTTGCAGCTATATTTTTTTTCTAGACATTGGACTCTTTAACAACGATATATAGTTGGTTAGCAAGCTTGAGAGGGTGCTTTTAATTAAAGTGATTCTGCCCCCTTTTGACAAATATATTCTCTGAAAGTGCTCTACTGCAGAGTTCCACACTAACCTTGATTTAAAGGTAAACTCCAATATCAAGCCAAGATAGGTAGCAGGGAACCTGCCCAAGAGGCACCCAAGATTGTGGGCAAGGACCTCCATCTCACTCATCTCACTTAGGATTTCGGCCAAGTTAACTCTAATGTCACAAGTCGACCTCTTCAAAGTAAATTAAGACACATCTCATGTATATCAACTGTTCCTCATTTGCATTAAGGAAAATGATACTATTATCCGTAAAAAGCAAATGAGACATCATTATCAAATCATCTCCCCCCTGACCCCCTCCTCCTCCTTAGATTCTGAAACTTCTAAACAAACTTCTTTCCACAGTTCTTCTCAACAAATCACTCGAGGCTTCCATCACTAGAATGAATAACAAAGGGGAAAGAGGATCCCCTTGTCGTGGGCCTCTTAAGCTTGAAAAAAGGCCCTTAGTAGAGTCATTCACCAACATAGAGAACAAGACTAGGGAGAATGTATATTTGGAACCATTCCAACGTGATCATATGCCTTTTAAATTTCCAACTTGCAAATCGCTAATTCTCAAGTCCACGCTCATTGGCTATAAGAACTTCATCCAAAATCTGTCTACCACCAAACGAAAGCATTTTTCAGTCTTAATGCCTTACTCTTATATTCCTTATGTTTGTAGTGTTTTATGCACTTATTTAACACTTCAATAAGAAGCAAATTAATATAAAAGAACATAATTGTAGTCTAAAAGTATTATTATTCAAGCTATCTTCTTAATTCAACTATTATTATCAAATATTAACACAAAATTGGCTTAATAAACATATAAATTATTTTAGATGTTGACGAAAATTCAAAGCTTAGAGGAGAGTAATACTTTCAATATGTAAAAAAGTATGAGTAGGGATTGACATTTCATCTTTTATAACCAGCAAACTCTCATCATTCTTCACAAAATCTGGGCTTGCCTAAGATAAAATGACTCCCCCCCTAAACGAAATTGATCACCTATATGGGAAGTCTTTCCAACATAGGCTTGATTTTTTAGAACAAGTTTAGATATTAATGAGACTGACCTTATCATGTCTTATATATTATTAGAACTAGCAAGTTCACTAAAATTTCATCTTGGATAGGTAACAAAACTTTGGATGTTCATTGAGAAGAAAACATCAAAGTTTAAATTGGTCATATCACTTAAATATGTCATATGTCACTTCTAGATTTAACTTTTTAATGTTATATGATAATTATTATAATGATAAGATACTACTTAACTTAGAATAAATTAACTTTTAATGTGTAATATATATTTTTTGATTATTTTTATAAGTTAGCTCCTTGCTTCATTCAGGCTACCGTTTTTTTGTCATCTCACTTTTCGGGCAATGTGAGACCTTTCATTCAGGCTAACGCTTTTTCGTCGTCTCACATTTCGGGCAATGTGAGACCTTAGTACGCCTAGGGCACCTTTTGCCTTTAACTACATTGATCTTCACTTAATCCAACATTTTGAAAAGGCTAAACGTGTAAGAATATTTACCTGGTAAAAGCATGGTGCAATGTCCGGAAAACTAGTTTACACACACACACACACATGCATAAATGTTCATGAGCTGGTACGTGTTGAGCATGCATAACAAAACGAACCTTAGAAATGGGCTTGGCGCAAGCTTGAGTTCATTTTTAATATGGACAATCTTGAATGAGCTCACTACCAAGCTAAACCCTATTGTTCATGAACAGCTTGGTTCATTTGCTGTCTTGTGGACACTGGATATTGTGGGGGGAAAGGGGTGTTATGGGCAGGGAGAGTTCTACTTCCTATTGTGTAGGCTGTGCCATTGCACAAATTTAAAGTATTTTTTTGTCATTATACTTTTTCTTGTTTGCATTCAGTTTCCTCTCTCTTCAAGTCATTTTCAATTTCCAGAACTTCTATCACATCGCTACATGGTAGTATTTTAAAGAAACGTACCAACGCACACTAGATCAACCAAAATGAGGTGTTTTCTTAATATAATAGAATAGATGTTTGGTTTGCTCAAGGTACTTCTTGATGTTTGGATCAGGATTCTGGTTTCCCATGTTTTAAGGGTGGTCCTCGGACAATACAAAACTTGAGGAAACGATTTCATCTAAGTTTAACTGATGAGGTTCGATCTCCATTACACTCTCCCTTTCATATATGTTGGTTCCTTTACATTCTCCCTTTCATACAACACTATACAATATGATTATAATCGTATCTGTTGGTTTCTTGCAGCAATGCATGTCCTTGGTGCTTTCGCTGATCAGTAGCAGCTTAGATGCATGGCGGACACGACAATATGATTATTACCAGAGGGTTTTGAATGGGATATTGTGAAGATTGGATTCAATCATTAATTTCCTTTGCATGATTATTCACTTAGAGAAAGCCAATGAATGGATCATTTCATTGAAAATTGCATTTCTGAATTGCTGTGTGATAGAAAAGAAGTTAATTCATCAAGGTTGGGCTTTGAAGATTTTGTTGGGTTCAAATGGATTATTGGTAGCGGTTTGTGGCCTCTTTCTTTTTATTGGTGCGAGGGATTTGTAATTGTAACGGCAGAAATACTTCTTGAAGTCTACCAGGCTAAATTCATTGCAGCAAGAGTTCTTTTTGTTGTCTTCTCTTTCCTTTTTTACCCTTTGTTTCAAGAAAGATGAACTATGCTGGCTGGATGGGAATACCTCAATTTGACTTCAAGATGATATACAACCATTTAGACCCATCTTTGGACAGCACATATTGTACAGAGTGATTCCAGTGAGAAGACACACCAGAGACACAATGGCTGTCGGGACCATGTTTGTTGGATGTTAATGCATTTGCAACAGTTGCCGGAAGCAGCTGAAACCTCACCAGTTTGTACATCTACCTCTTCCTATATTCTTCAAATAAAAGCATAGATATATACCAGGGTAGGAAAGGTGGCCTGCTTTTTCTTCTTGGACTCGACCTTTGGTGGTGTCTTATCTTCGAGCTTGATTCTTCCATACTTCGACCAGAAGTTCTTATTTGCGTTGGCAAAATGCTTATAAACAGCATCTGATTGTATTGTGTATAATATTTTTATTGATCACATTTCTTTTTTATACTGCAATTTGTTCATTTGATTTTCATCATACGAGTGTGGAAGTTTGGTGGTATTGGTTTACGATACCCCTTTTTTTGTCTTTTTTTTTTTTTTTGTATCTTTATAGCATGGAAATCTAGTAAGGTGTAGCAGGTCTTTTATATGTAGAGTAATGGTCTTTTATTAGCTGTCCATTTATGTAATATGTTGTTTCCTCAAGTAAACAGTTCAGATAGACATTCTGGTTTAGGGTCTGCCGTTTGGTTGTTGAATGGTTTCTGTATTGTTCCACCTGGTTTGTTCTTTGAAAGATTTGATAATGTGTCGTCAGCAAACGCATTGAATATCGATGCTGGCCATTTCGCAGATCATGTCTTGATTATATTTTTATTAAAGTGAAATTGTGTCTTCATCGGGAATTCAGTTTTTTCATTGAAAATCTTCACTTGGACTGTTTGTTAGATGTATAGGACATCTCTTTCCCTTGGTAAGCAGTGTTCCAGGAGGAGAGCTCCATAAGAAATCGGGTATTGGATCATCACTCTCTTCCCAAAGTTTTTAAATGCTATTCTGTGGGTCATACATAGAGGTGGCAAACGTTATTCAAACTCGTCAATCCGTTATAATTTGTTCACTAATTAACGGATATGGGTAACTCATTTGGTTAGCGGGTCATAAACGAGTTGGGTAATAAGTATTTTGTTACTTTAACGGGTTAATAAGGGTTAAATATGAGTATTTGGCAGGTCGAAAATAAAAAAAAAAACAAAATAGTATAAGAATATCAATTTTGGAAAGAATAAGATAATAAAACATATATAATAGATTATAAAATAAAATTAATATTTAGTAAATATAATTTTGCATCACCATATATATAAATAAAATACAAATCAGAATTTTGTTATCCAAAATAAGTTAAATTGGTCTTTGTTAGGAGCTTTGAATACTATTTTGTCTTTTTATAAATAATAATTGGTATATACAAACTACATCAGAGAGACATGTACAAAAATATGAATTCATTTTATTAGTCTATATTAATTATTATGAAAAAAAATAAAGTTTCCTATCACTACTTAAATACATAAAAAAAATTAATTACATATATATATATATAACGGTATATATATGTAGATTTATTATATATATAGCAGTATTACATATATACATTAACTATATATGTAGATATATATATATATATAATTATTTATTGTATAACATAAGAAATCAAAAATTAAAAAAAAAAAAGAGTTATAGTATAAAAGAATTTCTATCGCTAGTTGTCACGACCCGAAATCCGCCTCGCGCGGATCCCAGATCGGGACCGCCGCCCCAAGACCCGAAGGCCTCGGAACAAGGCTCGCATCTGCAGCGGTATCGAATAGATGTGCTTCATGTGGTTGCGGAAGCGTGAAAACAACTTTTTCTTTTCTTTTTAAAATTTGCACATTCGTCCGATACTACCGCTATTCACAATGGTACACATGATCATACATTCAGAGCATAACTAAAAACTTAAAGGCTTCATAATTAATACATGTTTAACTGTTCCATGGGACTTAATACACAATAGCGAAATACTTCCAAATATAAAACACTGCCAACTTCATAGTACATCCTCAAGAGAATTGCTAGTCCTGTGATTAGTTGCCTAACTCTTCTTCCAAAATAGATAGGCTTATCATCATCGCCATCAAGATCAAGTTGCGATCATTTACCTGAAAGGGGGCGGATATAAATCCGGGCTAAGCTAATCTAAGCTTATGAGTAATTCCTGCATTCGTCATGGGGTTTTCAACTGGTAGTGGTTTAGCACATAAGAGTTTATAAAATACTCACTACTAATTGCTCGTACATTTTAGAACACAGTATATGCATTCTTAAAACAGATGGCTTTGAAACATTTAAAGTATTCAAGCTAAATACACATTTCTTCAAATAGAGTATATGCAATTTAAAAGCATATAAACATGTATAATAAAATGGGGGTAAAAACCTGCTTCCATTTCCAAAAGCATTACTTCAAAACATATAAATATGCATAGGAAAATGGGGTTAAAACCTACTTCCATTTCTAAAAACATTTGTCATCTTTTCTCTTTGATTAGGTGGAATCTGTTTCGAACCAGACTCTCATTTTACTGCCAATGCTGCCAATCATATTTGCTTGGGGGATTAGATCCTGCTACCGGGCATTTCACATGATAGGGCAATTGAGTTCCGAAGAAACCCAAAATCCTGACTATGTGACATTTACTGTTGAATCCCGAAGGATTTCAACCATCATAGGGGGTGCTTTAAACACCATTTATCTTATAAAACATTTATCACATGGCTACTTCAATAAATACTTTTCATGAATATTTAAAGCATGAAATATACATAACTTATCACATGGCTTCTTCAATAGGTATTTTTTATGAATTTCTAAAACATGAAATATATAACTTCTGAAATAAAACTTCAATATTTGGAATAATCAAATTCAGAACATTTATGAAAATTTAGCATTTTAAACCCAGACATGCTGAAACATAATTAAAAAGGAAAACCGTGATTCAAACCAATCACCCAGCATGTCACAATACAGTTTATGAAAGCAGAAAACATTTTAAAACAGGAATCATGTGATACTGAATTTGATATTCAAGGCTTCAAATAATGTGCACTTAAAACTTCTTCAAATTCATGGAGTTAAATCTCCACTTCAAAGGCAGGGTTACTCACTTAGGTCCTTAAGGTCAGTGCTAATAATGCGCTTTCCCACTTCTTCTGTAGTTCCTAAGAACAATTCATATATAATCTTGTTAACTTCACATCACTACAATATTACCTACTAATGCTATTCATCAAATTTTATGTCTTTTTATTTAAGACACTTCTTTTGGTTGAATAGACTTTACCATTGAGTCTGGAACGTTGAATAAAGTCAATTTAGGCTTTCTTAGAATTTAATTCGACTTAGGACATGTTAGGGGCAATTTGATAATTTATACCTTAACGTGTCTAGATTTTCTGGAGTCCCGTCTCGTGAAACGGTCCCCACTATTAGATTCAGAATGTTTAAAATAGTCAAAATATACTATTTATTTATTTAATTTGGACCTCGTTTGACTCATTTATGGGGCAGGGGCATTTTGGTCATTTTGGCATTTTTACGGGTCTTTAATTTTTCGGGACCTCATCTCATGTCGTGGACCTCACCATTGGACTTAGGAGGTCCGAGATAGTAAGAATACATATATAACTCATCTCATTTGGACACTGGGCATTTTTTTGACTATTTAATTTAATTAATTAACTTAATTAAATTAATTGTGTCAAGTATTATGTATATATATATATATATATTTAGTTTGCATAAGATGACCCGATGAAATGGGTGGCACGCTGGCCAGCGTGTCACCTCCCTCCCAAAAGATACTGCCATCGAATCCCACCAGGTGCAAATGCACCTTTTATTTTTTTGATTTTATTACATATATTTTATATATAAATGTTGCCCCAAATGTGTACACGCGCGTATGCGTGGCCGAGTGGTAAGGGAGGTTGGTTTGGGCGCGTGGGTCAGGGGTTCGAACCCCACTGACCGCAAATTCTCCTCTTATTTTTTAAACTTAAACCGTTATATATATATATATATATATATATATATATATATATATATATATATATATATATACATACGTAACATGCCCAAAACGACGTCGTCGTTTTTAATTCGGTGGCAACTCTAGAAACCGCCACGTTTTCGAGTCGAGTCGGTCAGGGCTTTTAAAACCAAGTTGACTCACCATCGTCTTCCCCATGACTTCCCACTGTTGCCCTAATTCCCGTCTTTCTTTTTCTTTAATTTCGTGAGTTTTGGGTTGTTCAAACCCTACTGTTTTTAACCCAATTGATTTCTGGGACACTAAGGACCCACTTGGCATTCCTTTTAGGGTTTGTATTGGCCTCTCGAGTTCGGGCAGAAGGTGGATAATCCAACCTGTAACTCTTTAGTAAACCCTCGTTTCTTCACCATTTTTAGCATGGTTTGGTTCTGTGTGACCCTCAAGGTATAGGGATTCAATCCCCATTCTCAAAACCAGGTTTGGTGGTCGATTTTTAAGATGGGTCTTCAAGACCCGAACCTGCAAGTCATGTTTTCATAGTCATTTCTTTGGCTTTTTGGTCGCACGTTTGGTTTATTAGAACCCTTATGGTCTCTACTTGAAGCCTCATTACACCATTTTCGGTTTGGTTGCCATGGGTTCAGACCTGCTTCAAGCAAGGTCCTCCCATGGCTATCTTTCTGGGTTTGATACTTTTGGGTGTTTTCATGACCTGATTTCATGCTTTTCTTAGTTTAAATATACTCTAAACATCATATATACATAGATCAAACCAAAACAGCCTACATACATGTATATTTTTTAGAGAGAGAAATTGTGGTGTTTAGTGGGTTTACCTCAAATGGTATTCTTCTCTCTCCTTCTCCTTCTGAATATCCTTTCTTCCTCTTCTCAGAACTCCTCTCTTTCTCTCTCAGTGACAGAATGAGTGTGAGTCATGTGTATGCATTGTGTATGTATGTGTATATAAGTATACACTTAGTTAATTCAAACTCTGATTGCCCCAACAACTTGGTTAACTTGTGGCAGTATCCATGCTCAGATTTTTACTGTTTTGGGGCAGGGTATCAAGTGGCTGTGGGTTTTGTTTTACCTTGCATGTATATATATATATATATATATATATAATGTAATTGACACTCAAATACACTTGGACACATACACACACCTCTCACCGACACACACACACTTTTATTACACTTTGGATATTTACATGCCTTCTCATATAAATATATTCATATTTATGTGTATATATATATATGTGTATTTATATATATATTTATAAGGTAAGTTAATTATTTATATAATACATATACTTTATATATTATTATTATATATATATATATACTACCATTAATTTCTTATATTATAATAATTAATTACTTTAAGAATTAATTATTCTATTAAGTGTATAACTTTTACACTTAATCCTTCGTAACTTCGTAATGCGTGCCCAAATCTCATACTCGTATCGTTGATCCGGCGGTTGACGTGAAAATATACTTATCACGAAACCGACAAGTTGGCGATTGCAACGAAAGTGATGTACAGTCGTCCTAACTTTTCAGGACATTTACTTAAAAGTTCGCACGTCGGGGTTGAAACCGACCTCGTTACTTAAGGCGTCGATTTCTAATTTTAACACAATGGCTTAATAGTCCCTAATTTAGGTTGGGGTGTTACACTAGTGGTGGAAGAGAGAAGTGTAAAAAAAAAAAAGATAAGACAGGAATACAGATTATATATAATTATTTTTCACGAGAAACATAACGGTTGCGTTTGGATAGTGATTTATATATGATTTTCTGAAAAATATTTCTGAAATGTGTTTCAGAATTTTGTAATTGATTTTTTAAAAACTGCAAAAATGTGTTTGGTTATGCTAATCAAAATTCAGATTTTGAGTTAAAAACTGTGAAAATGCGTTTGGATATAAAATTTTTTGAATTTATATACACAACAAACAAGAAGTATTATTTACCTCTGTCCAATCTACAGCTTATAATTTATTAAGTACGAACATATTGTCAATTTTATTAATTTAATTTAATAAATAAATAAGTAATTTAATATTATATAAAATATTAAATTACTCAAGCTTAACTCTTAATCCGTTTATTCAAAATTAATTTATGAAAGAAATAAATCCAACATATTTTTAGGTTATTTTTTTTTTCAACGTATGAAATATTAATTTATACGAGTCAATATTAAATGCATCCAACATATTTCAAGTTATTTTAAAATAAACTAACATGAATAGGCAAAATTTATATGTGTTAACCAAATTATAGTTACAGCTAATAGATACTGCTCCTTAATTATTGCTTACATAATTCAACCACATTTGCATGGTTGTTTCATCGCGTAAGCGCGTCATAGCATTCATTTGTTCTTGTGACATGTCAACATCAGGATAGGGAGGATGATTGGTCATCTCTAACTCTATGTCATTTGAATGTTGAAATCTTTCAGCCACAATTCTTTGTCTAGTACTATGACCTACAGTTAGCAAGAATATTGCTAACGATTCTTCAATTTGAACATGACGATGAGGACCTTCATCAAGGAACCCGTTCCTTAATGTGTTACAAAGTGACATGAAAGTAAGTGCATCTATTCGTAACATGTCATATATTCGCGTTGGGTGGCCAGATAATAGCTCATGTACATACTCAACCCCTGTTAAGGCTGATGTCTTACATGGTTGCTTTCGAAGACTATTTGTCAATTGATTATGCATTTGAGTTAACATAATAAAATCCATCATCATATCTACATCCTCTGTATCAGATTCAGTTGAAGACTCTGTAGACATTTTACTGCATTAAATATATAGTTAGACATGATTTAACTATTTTTCAACATTTATATATATATATATATATATATATATATACTTACAATGCCTTGAACTTAAACTTGCCTTAGCCTTGCCTTGTGTTTTTGCCTTCTAAAACATTGTCCCCCACCACCTGATCTCAGCTTGGGCCATTGAAAATATTTAAATGAGATATTGGTTCTTTACAGAAAGATAAGAGACCTTTTTAACTTTTCTGTCTATTGAGCATTTTTGCAAAATTTTTTCTCTGTCTTGACCTGTATCTAAAATCTAATTCAGTTTTAACTCTTAAGGTTGTATAACTAATCCAGACAACCAAACTGGTTGGAAATTGTAATAAAGGATATGAAAAATAAAAAACTCTCAACAAAAATGTGCTGAAATGCATTAAAAAGGTTGTAGCAACTTGAAGTCAGAATCAACTATGACAAGAAGCACCCCACAAACAACTTTCAAGATGCTACTAGCACTGGAAGAAACACCACTTTTGGGAAAAAAGCATTGCAGTTGCCCAAATCATAATCAATATAATTGTATTATTTTATTTTATTTTATATTAATATTATTTTATTTTATTTGTTTTATTTGTAATTATTATAAGAGTTTATAGAATATATGTTGATTATAAAACCACAAAATATCCTTGATTAAAATTTAATATAATGATTTTTTAATTGAATGTATCAATTTGGGGCTATTCACACAATCTTACGAATATTCGTTATATCCCACATTGTATATGAATTTCTAGTTTCAGTTATTTTGAAAGATCCGACTTCATATTTCTTGATATTCTTGTTGTCCCCTTCACTACAGCTCTATTAACGTGCACAAAATGGATGACTGTAAAGAAAAGTCCTATGATATAAAATTTAATATAATGATTTTTTTTATATGCATGCAAGGGAAAAATCCTATGTTATTGTTATGTGGTTGCAATAGTTTCTGCTCGGTTAAGATGGATCTACTGCTAATAGGTTGCTTGGGGAAAAAAATTCAAGATTTTCTAGTTCCATTTTCTCACTCATGGTCCCATAAGTGATATATCAAGTTTTGGAAGAACCAGTGAACTAGGATGAAATCCAAGATGGACCTGAGGTTCCTCAGATACTAGAAGAGTTTGTTGCTGAAATGAAGCAGAGTAGATCAGATGCGAAGACCTTTGCTATCAAGCTTAAATCAAATCATTTATTATTATTTGAATGATGTAGGTTTAATTAAATTACTCAAGCATAAAAATATGATTATATACTTACAATGCCTGAGATCTATAGGGAAAATATTTGAAAGTTGTGATATTCTCCAATTAGCAATGCTCTAGAGAATCAAAATGAAGTTGTTTAAAATTTAAAGAAAGGTAATATAAAAGGCACAGATAATTTTATAACAGACATGATTTAAATTTATGAAGATTAACTTAAAACCATATGACTACCAGTGCGTAAACTACATGCAAGGAAAAAAAAAAACAGTAAAAACTTATACAAATAATAAAACAAGTTATTGTGTCCATCACTCTCCCTACAAACTCTGAACCCATTTCAGCTTGCTGGATGCTCGCATTTCTATGAACATGATCCCCTAGGTCGCCATCGGAGAAAGAATTTGTTGCCTTCATATACTGCTCATTCTCCACATCATCTAAAGAATTCAATGCATCCATACAAGATTTAATTGAGTACCGATCTTTTAAGTTGGAGGAAGCCTCAACAGCAGTGGTAGTGCCTTCTATTTGCTTCTTGCGGGCATTAGCAAAATCTGTAAATGCTTCCAATGCGATGTCCATACTAGACACCTTACTACATTTAGTAGCTCTACCAATTGCATGCCCAGTAGAAGCACGTTTACCACTGCTGGAAACACGTTTCCCATCCAACGAAGATTCATATTGCATGCTGGGACTTGGATTGTCGTGAGCCGCAACCCCCATAAACTCATCCTCTAAATCCCTCTCCTTATCTGAATTTGGTGGCAACTGGGACGATGACCTGGCTAAAGACCCATTTGCATTGGTAGTGTTGAAAATTATACACAGCAAATTATAATGTTCACACCCTTTGTGTCGAAATTAACGTGCTTTAGGATAAACCTACAGATGTGAAATGGGAACATGTTAACCAACATATCCAATATAAATGAAAAAAAAAAATTGCTTCTACAAGTATGATAATTACGTTGCAGTAGATACCTTAAGATGTTTCTGCCATACGTCTTCAGTGGCAATGACAGTGTTTGTTTTAGGATCCCAACCGAATCCAGAAACAAATTAAACAATTGTTCATCTAGCTTTTACCAGACATGGTTATGAAAAGTATTAGTTTGTAAAGGGTTCTTCTGAACCTCATCCACCATCATTCTGATAAATGCTTCCTCCACCCTTAGAGGCCAGTTCACAGAATCCTCAAATTCATCCATTAGTTTGGACATCTAACGCAATTGTGGTTTACCAAAAAAAAAAAAAAAACAGAGATATAAAAAATACAGAAGAACTAAAATAATGTTTATAAAAGAACTCACTTCTGTAAAGTAGCATGATTGGAAGCAACCAAATAAGGCTACACTAGATACATCTGAAAAACCATGCAACTTAATGAAACCAATAAATCACCATATAAGTCGTAACCAGAAAAAAAAAAAATCACAACATTACAAACATTTTCCTATCAATCTTAGCCAGTGCACTTTTTAGAGTTCTTGGAGGTGGATTTTTGTTTCTGAACATGACTTTTACAAAGCAAAATGCAATGCAGTTCAGCTTGTGAACTTGCAACAATGTGAGGTATTCAAGTGGTTTCCAAATCTAAGGTTGAAAAAGAAACTCTTAGAAGTTAAATTTGAAGGTAGATTCTCATGAAGTCTCAGTCAATGGCAGAACAAATCCATCTGCAAACGTTTTCCCTTGGGCCAACGCCAATTCACCAATATGCATAGGTATATAATTCTAAAAAGAAACAGAGCATTCTCTAAATAAAAACCTCAGCCAATCTCCAAATCATAAAAAATTAATGGATTAACGCAATTACCCAGGGAAAAAAATTATAATAAAAAGTAAATTTGGACTTTATATGTACAGAGAATAAGATCCATAAAAACTTAGAAAAGCAACCAGAGAATTGTAAAAATGAAAAGCCATTGATTCTAAAATGAATATGCAATCCAATGTCCACAGATTAAGCCAAATCATAGAAAATTATACCACTGTTTCAACATGCGATCAACAGAGAATCGGTGACTTCGAAAGAGAGATGTATAAATTTGTTACAATAGGGTTTTCATTCCTTTTTGAATGGTGATAGTGGTACTGGGACTTGGTTCTCGTCGGTATAGCTATGCTCGGTATCGCCTATAGCATGTTCTTTCTTTCTTTTTTTCCCTTTTGTTAGCATCTGCTCTGATGAATACATGGGCTCTCCAAAACATTTGATCTTAAATGGAGAAGAAACCTTCCTCTATAGCTCCACTGTTGGTCAAGATTTGTCACGACCCAAAACCCACCCTATGCGGATTTCGTATCGCAGGGCCGACCCAATATAAACATAGCCGTCCCTACTTTTTTCATTCTTTTACCAATGATAATAGTAAATAATATAAACATGACATTAAAGTGCGGATGCTTTATTACAATTATTGTTCAAAGACTAAACTTAAACTAACAATATACTGATCATGAACCACTCTTAGGTGGTGAGTACATGGGAGAGACTTCATTCACTATTATCATGCTCCTTGACTGTCACCTTAAGCTCCTGATCTCCTACTGTGGTTCTGTAACATTCTCACCTGAAAAATTTGTAAGGGGGGGTGAGCTAATAAAGCCCAGTAAGTAAAAGTCTATCTCAAATACGGGTTATGGATTACGTAGGAAAACATGAATTCAAGATAACATGATAGCCAGTCATGACAACGATTTCAGTTAGCAGTAAAGTGCCACAAGGCCAATGAACAGTAAAGCCCAATAATCACAATCAACATGAATACTGCCATAGTAAAACGGTCACAGTCAAACACAATTAATGAGTGAACAGTTAACATCAATGCATATGAAATGCCCTTGTAACTTTATATGTAAGAAAACCCCCATCACCATATGTCCGATCACGGATTCGACCTGTAGGTCCCGTCAATCGGCCCGTAGGTCCAGTCAATCGATAAAAACACTCCCATCACCATTTGTCCATTTACAGTCTTAACATGCAATGTATGAACTAACATGACATGCGTACAATGATAGGCGTTAGTATAATGCATCAAATCACGAGATATCAGTCAATAGGCCTCCACCAGATAGGACAATATCAATGGCGGGAACAATAACAGTAGATACATACATGAGTACAAGTCTTGGCAGTAGTAGAAAGATCGTGGCTTGGAAAACCACGTATAAGAGATAGGAATCCACTTACCTTATCAATGTCTTAATATCCCGTGACTTCCTCCTTTCCTTTTGACTTGCCTATAAATCAATAAACACGTTTTAGCTTTCATATAATTTACCGAATTTATGCCTCGTTACTCTAAATACCTCCCGTACTAATTTATGCTTTACGATTTCCATTTTAAACTTAATTTACCCAAGGGCAAAATGGTCATTTACGTGTCTCTAATTTTTGGGTTTTGTTTTCATAATTTGGACTTCACCGTTAAGTCCAGTAGGTTTGAATTAATAAAAATTCACTATTTACTTAACTAAATCGGAGTCTGTTTGACTTACCTTTGATGTAGGGGCATTTTGGTCATTTTGGCATTCTACGGTTATTTTCTTTTTTCGGGACTCCGTCTCATAAAACGAACCTCACTATTAAATTCAGAGGGTCCAAAATAGTAAGTTTTCATTATTCGTTCTACTAATTTTGGCGTCGAAATTAAATTTAAAATTTATTAATTTATATCATTTATTTAAATTAATTAATCTAGATAATACATATCGTATTTGAGCCCAAAGAGACCACATGTGCCTTGGTGGCACAGTGGCTAAGCTTCTCACCCTTACTCCTTTGGTCACAGGTTCAATTCACTGCCATACCAATTTTCCATTTAACATTTTTCATTGTTTTTCATTTCCTGTACAAGTTTAACCTAACCATTGGATAGCTTCTCCTTTCCAACCAAACACTATCTAAACTCGAATTTAAAAATTTACCCATGAAGTAAAAGTGTTGGGCAGTCATCTGAATGGATGGGTCGGGTCAGACCCAACCTGGTTTGGCCAAAATAAAATCACAAAACCCAGCAGCCACACAGCAAGACTCCAGCGTGTTGGTTGTCTTCTCCGTCAACGGCGACTTGCTGACGACGGATTTTCTTACGTTTTTCAGTGGGGTTCACACCTACAGATCATGGACAACTCAAATCTACCGTCGGATTTCAAATCGGAGTGCCGGAGCACTCCCAAAATAACCGGAATAGTAGCGCACCAGGGGCTGTGCGGTTTTCCGGTAGCCCCTTTCCCTTCCATTTTCTCTCGTTTTCTCCTACGGTTTCAATCCCGATTTGAATCTAAAATGTCCCTACACCCAAGAGAATCAATTACCCATGATCTAACCCAATTAATTTCAACAAAATCGCCCCACCCCATCAGTTTTTCTCCTCCGTTTTTCACTGTTGCGCCCAGTTTAACATTCTGTCCGGTTGTTTAATTTTTGTTTCCTCTGATTCAATTCTAACAATTCTGACATCAACTATATCCATTCATAAAAAAAATAAATTCCCATGCTTCCCAAAATCTATTTCAAACAATAATTCATGCTTACAATAAAAATAAAATCACATAAGTTGATCTATCTCACCCAATCGCGCGTACAGAGAAATCACTGCTTTCACTTCCGAATCCACTGTCCAGACCCGATTTGTCTTGGCTCGTTTCCTCCTCCACTTCTTTCTCAACTCACGCAAGGTGCCCCTTGACCTATCTCCTCCTTCTTCTTCCTCTTTCTCCTTCCTTTTCTCCTCTGTTCTAGCGTCCAGCCGTCCTCTGTTTTTTTTTTTTCTTTTTCTTCTCTTCTTTCTCTGCTTCTACCACACGGCTGTATATACAACCAAGAGACACGGCTGTTGATTAACACCAAGAGAAACCGCCCCCCCACTCTCTCTCTCCCCCTTTCTCTCTTCCCTTCTTCCGTTTTTTTTTTTGTTCTTTCCTGCTTTGTGCCGTTTCCCCTACTTCCGTCCCCTTTTGTTGTTTTTTTTTTCTTCAGTTACATTATACTCCACACACATATAATATATATATATAATGTTCTCTTTAAGTTATTTAGCAGTTAATATATATGTAACCATGTCCATTTATATATGTGTATATATATATTTATATAATTCCTCATTTTTATTCCAATTCTTTTCTTTTCTTTTTATTTTCCATTTTGTTTTATTCCCTTTTTAATTTTTAAATTTTTATTTCTTTTATTATTGTTATCCGTTTATCGTGACCTACATCCTTACATTCCCATTATTGAAATTCAATCAAATTTTATTTCGTTATTGTAGCATTAGGCCATGTTGGCTCGGTTACAATGGGTCAGGGTGTTACAAGATTGATGGATGAGATGGGGCTGCTGCGTAAACAGCTATGTATCGGAGAGAGAGAGCAAGCGCTATAAGGTGAAGATTTTGGGCGAGATCTTGTTTTCAGATAGAGATTCGGACATTAAGAGAGAGAGAGAGAGAGTAATGACAGGGTGATAGATTTTTTGCAGATAGTGTATGGCAGTAAAGAAGATCTCTGTGAGATGCACTTTTGAATACTGCAAAAACTGGAGTCGGAGATACATTTCAGAGTGTGTGAGATATAGTTCAGAAAACAAACTTCAGAGATTCGTTTCAGCATCCAGTATCCAAACAACATTTCAATTTTTTGAGTTAGAAAATTAAATTTGGATATGTATCCAAACACAACCAACTTTTCTCTTGTTTTTTGGAAGGAAATAGAGTGACATTTTCAAGAAGAAAAGCAGTTATATGGATATGATTTTTAAGGAGAATTTTCTCTTTCTTGCTAAATAAACTCTTAATAAATTTTATATTTTTCTCTTTCTTTTCCACTACTTTTCACCTAATCAAACGAAACCTTAGGGTGGAAAAAAAAATGATGGGTTGGATTCGGGTTGGCTTGAACCGTATTTGACGTGACCCATTTTCAACCAGTCCAACCCACTTATTTTGCTAGGCCTAATATATATTTAATGCCGAAATAAATTATATTACCTCGAAAAGGTTGATTTTTTTTATTTTTGATTTTTAGGATTAGATTACTTAATTTCGATATAGAACAAGTTGTTGAAGTCTTTTAGAAGTAATGGTAGTGCTCCACCAGTAGACATAATTTATTTATTTTTTTTGTTTCCAATAAAAGTCTAAGTTATTCATCCCAAAGAATATTATGGTAGAAACAAAAGAAATTTATATATTGATAGTGATTGAAAGTTCTTTTTTTCATTATGAGATATCAATAAATGACTTTCATTTGGTCTTTTTTAGATGTTAATATCTTAATATTGTCACTTCCATTATTCTTTCAAAGCTTGAAGTGGCAAACCTTCATCAGATAATTTCTAATAAGTGAAGTTATGAAATCCTGTATTCCTAATCAAGTTATGAATGTTCAGAAATAATTACATAGATCTATATCTCTTGCAAGTTTTGTTTAGGTTCCTAAATAATGTTATTTATCAAAGCAACTATTTAAGTTGTTATTAGTTTGATAATTTAGTTCATGCTAAAAAAGAAAATGAACCCGTGAAAGTAATCATAATAAATTTCGCGTGATTAGATCTACTTAATAGAGAATTTTTTTTTTTTAATGTGTATTCACAAAAGTTTTAATAGAGAAACATGATAAATTTTGTTAGTCATATTACTTGATTGAGATGTGACAATCTTAGTTAGTATTTTGTTTTAAAAAAGTTAGGTAACGGGTCAAATTCGGGTTGAGCCGGCCCATTTATGACTCGACCCGTATTCGATCCGATTAATTTGGGTCAAACATGAGTTCAACTCATTTATGACCCGATCCGTTTACAACCCGTCCAAATCTGTCCAATTCACTCGTTTTGCTGGGTCTAGTCATACATAAGGAAGGGGTAGGCCCCCAACTGATTTAAAGTTTATTATTATTGCTATTTTGCTAGAAAATAAAATCTTTGTCCCGGATTTTCTTACTTAATTCTTTTTATAGCTGGTATCAACTGGATATATCTATCTTAGATTTTGGACAAGTAAATTTTAGGGTTAATTAGTGATGAGTCCTTGAAATGGACTTTGTGGGAGCGTAATCACATGTCCATCTGTATACGTGTGTTTTATAGTTTTAAGTCCTTTTTTTAATGAGTTAACATATATATATATATATATATATATAGTATTTTGTATGATTATTTTATATATATATATATATAATATTTTATATGATTATTTTACCCTTTTGCATCTACGTCACTACTAAGTTGCCATGTTTGATTCTCTATCGAAAACTCTCTCACATCAGTTTCCTTGGGCTCCCTAATCATTATCCTCTTTTCAGTGCCTTCCAGCCCTCACCCCAACCCAACCCAACCCAACCCAACCCAACCTTCCTCGTCCCCAGTCAATTTGGGCTTCTCCCATGCCTTGTACTCGAAACCCAATATCTAGGGTTTTTAGAACTCTCTCATTCTCTCTACATTTTGTATTAAGAATTGTTAGGGTTGACAGATACAAGCTCTCAAGATATACAAGTCGGTCTTAGAGGCGACATTATAGCAATGGCAAGCAAAACCCAATGCAAGTCGTTGCTTTGGGAATATTTCAGATCAACATCGTCGTGTTGACGTTTTAGAGGAGAGGAGTCTGATCGTTGCAAAGGGTGAAATGAGTTTACCTGTGACTCGGTGTCTAACATTGATCTCTTGGTTTTCTTGTGGCTGTTGTCTTCGTTTTCCATTTATATTTTCTCTAATACTAATTGAGGTAATTTAGGGTTATAGTTAATTAATTAAAAATTAATTTAATTAACGAATTATTGCACATAGTAATGTAGATAGTCTCAAATTAATTTGGATAAATTGTACTTTTCATCCTTATAGTTTTGGGTTGAGTGTCACTTTGGCCTTTGTCATTTTAAATTTCGATACATTAAACTTTATATTTTTTATTTGGTTGCAATGTACTTCAATCTGCCAATGTCGTTAACAATTCTGATGAAAAACAAGTACATGTCCAACACGTGTCCCGGATCAAGGGTTCTTTAGTTATGTTATAAATTTTTTAAAAGATTGACTACTGTTAACTTTTTTTATTACCTATTTTTTTAAACTTTGTTAAGAAAGAAACAATAAATTATTTTAAAATAAGAAATTATTAATTTTATAAATTACAATAATTTAAAATTAATTATAAAAAATAACTTTGTATGAAATCTTCATACTTATTTTATTTTATAAAAAATCGTTATTCTTCATTTTATTTAAAAAAAAAAAACTAAATTTCACAAAAGTAGTTATCTTGTTATTCTAACACTTTTTTTTTTGAAATTTTTTTCATAGATGGATGAAATAAAATGTTATTCTCTCTCTCACACTTCCTAAAGTTAGTCAAAGCACAAATACAATATATATATATTTTTTTATTTTCTCAATTAAATGATTCAAGAAAAGCTTACAAATGCATGTAGTTGTAGTCAAAGACTATCCAACATGCAACTATGAATGTATTAATTGAATTGTGCACTGTAAGCTACCTATGTAAAAATCACGAGTCTATTATAGTAAATGGCAGATATACGCCTCACACTATGGGAGAGAAAAAAAATTAAAAGGATCATTTATATATAAAAATCTTTTTTTAAAAAAATTGAAGGGCAACTCATAATTTTTTTTTTTGTAAAAAAAACTTCTACCAAACCAAGGGATAAAAAATCAAAATTTTAAAACTATGAGAGGTCCATAGCTTTTCCTAACCACCATATGTCTGCCACAGTTTACCAAACACTTTCTATCATTTTAAATCTATTGTTTCAAAAATACTTTAAATCAATGTAATACTTAATTCCTTCTTATAAATATTTTTTTCATTGTATTTATGTTTTAACATGACATTTTACTTCATCCATCTAAAAAACAAAAATATCAAAAAAAAAGTATTAGACAAACAAGATAATTATTTGTGTGAGATTTAGTTTTTATAAATAAAAGGAATATTATAATTATATATGAAAATTTCATATAAAAATTATTTTTTTGTAATTATTTTTAAATAATTGTAATTTATAAAATTATTAATCCTTTATTTTAAAATAATTTATATTTATTTCTTAACAAAGTTTGAAAAATAGATAATAAAGAAGTCAACAGTGGTTAATACTTCAAAAAATTTACGACATGACTGAAGAGTCCTTGATCCATGCACATGTGATGGACATGTGTATGTTTCTGTTAGAATTGTTAACGGCATTGACAGATTAGA